>OW026522.1:124897136-125287136 GCA_932274085.1 Protocalliphora azurea
TCTTAACTCATTATATATTAATTCCGATGAAGAAATTAATTATTTTGAGATTGTTTCACAATATAGTGATGTAAAAAAAGACCTCGAAAAAATTGTAAATGAACTGAAATTATTAAAAACTAAAAAACATTAAATGCTGAATCTTTTGGACCATATTGTGAAAATGAAATATTAATTTTATGAATGCTTATGTCCTAATTTATATTTTTACCTTGGCTCATTGCAGTTCCTCGGTGGATCATTTTTTTCTTTTTTGATAAATTATCATTAATGAAAAATAAATTGTGCAACAGACGTAAGGTCAACACTTGTAAATCCATGCTTTCGGTCATAAATTTTTAGACGGGGATTTGTTAAATTGGAGTCCGAATGAAGACCTCGTACAAAAGTAGAGAAGTATTAAAAATTATTATAAACTATTTTATTATTAATAATATTCATTTACTAATTTTTCTTAAAATACAACATTTTTTGCTTTTGGTTTTTATCAAATAAACACATTTTTATCAATTTTTTAGTTATTGAAACAGTTGGCTCCTTTTTTCCAAAAATCTCCCTTTTTGGCGACTTTATTTTTTAAAATCCCATTTTTTAGCAGCTTTTAAAAATTTTCAACGGTAACGCTGTTTTAATACATAATAAGTAAAAAAAAATTAAATTAATTTTCATTCTCGCGAAATTAAAATTTTAGTAAAATTTTGTATGATTTTATTTTAAATACTTTAATAAAAAGTTCGAATATTTTGGACATTTTTATGTATACATTTAACCCTTTAGTTGCATAAATAATATTTTGGGATTTCAGGTCCGTAATTGGTTAAATTAATTTTTGTTTCAAATAAATGGTTAGTTAAGAAATAAGTGTCACCAAAAGCATACATTTATCATAAAAACCATAAATTTGTATAACTTAGTGACTAAATTTTAAAAATACCTTTAATTCAATTATTATCGCGGTTTTGAAGGAACTTACGAGGGCGGATAAGGAAGTTCGAAAAGTCGCGAACTTATTGATCCGCCCTCGTATTATATTTTTCATAAATTCATCTACATTTAAGTATAGTAAACGCTTCTGTGTGACTTACTTGCAAAAAATTTTTTTAACCTCTTGCTGTTAAAGTATCCAGATACACCATTCCAATGGTACACTAAAGAAAATATGATAAAACACTAGAAAAATCTTAATATTCTGCGACTGAAAAGAGAGATAACAATTATCATTATAGATCTTAGTATTCCTCTATTACAATTTGAAGTTAATTTCCTTTAACCGATAATTTTGATATAGATATTGAAAAAAATACTTATTTTTGATATATCGTTTTGAAAACGATATAGCTCACGTACATTTAAGCATTCAGAAAACCGGAAACCTGTTTTTACTTTTTAAAAAACCGACCGATTTTGAATAATTTTTATTTCGAATAATTTCTGTCGGCTAATCGGTTTTTAATGAATGTTCCCCCTTTTATTTTTTTACTAAATTAACCTATACTTCCCATTTTTTTATATTTGCTAATTAAACCATATATACTAAAAATTAAATTTGTACGAAAATTAAACATTTTTTGAGTAGTTTTCTACAAATTTTTTCTTAGACAATTATCTTGTTATACTTAATCAGACCCTTAATTATTTCAAGGTATTTCTTTTTCATTAATTTGAGATTTGAATAACACCAGAGAGATTTGAGATTTGTATATTTTTTAATAGGTTTAAGCTAATTTTTATTAACAAAATCTAGGTAAGAAATCGATTTTAGTTTATGTCAATTATGGACTAACTGCACTAGACTTTCTACCCATATAAAGCTTATTCGCGTCAAATATTATTGTTATGTTAGCATTTATATGAGATTTTTTCAATTTGAAGTGATTTTGGAAGATCATCTTATATGGAAGCCATGGTTAGTTTTCGACCGATCTTTGTGATTTATGCATTTATACAGATCACTTGGTTTGAATTTTAATAAAATTGTGATAAATATAAAGCATTTGTAAGCATTCATTATTGCTATTGTTCTATAAAAATATATGGATATATTCCATTTAAAGCTATTTTAAACCCCATATTGGTATATTCTAATTCGAATTTTTTGAGATACTTTGCAGACAGATAGATAGATAGATAGATGGATAGATAGATAGATGGATAGATAGATAGATAGATAGATAGACAGATAGACAGATGGATAGATAGATAGATAGATAGATAGATGGATAGATAGATGGATAGATAGATGGATAGATAGATTGATAGATTGATGGATAGATAGATAGATAGATGGATAGATAAATAGATAGATAGATAGATAGACAGATGGGTAGATAGATCACGTTTGTCACAAGAATAAGGTGAATTTCAACAAATAGTTACATAGTTAAAGTTGAATCGGAAGAAGTATTATCAGAATTCAGTTCAAAAATCACAAAATTTGAGCGTTATCCTTTAATTACAGAAGAGCGATGTGTCTTATTATTTCTATGTTACTTATCATCACAAATGACATGTATTATTGGCCAGGTTAGTCTTTGTAAGACTAAATCTATTCTTTTTATTTTGCTTTTACCCTCAAAATCTTAATTTTAGTTACTAGCTCTTTTTCCAGCGTTTTCGTATCTTAAAATTACCTTAGACAGTCTAAAATGTTAGTATTTCAAAAACGAGGTTAATAATGTATTATTTTTCATTACTAATTTTATTTTTACAGAATCACCCATTTAAGCATTTCTGTGTATTTATTTGCATAAAAAATCGAGATTATTTATATTTATATTTTATTTATATTTATATTTTATTTATATTTAATAAAAAATTTCGACTGAGACGCCTCATTCTCCAAATTAAAAGTACCTTAACTCATGTAGTGGCATTACTAAGTCGACTATTATAATTACTTTTTAATATACTTTATCAACCATTTTTTTGTAAATAATTTAAAAAAATCATATTAATGGGAAAAATCGCGCAAAAACTTAGAAATGCTTAATAAGAAAGGAATTATAATTAAAAAATTAACAAAAATCACTTTTGGACGATACTTTATTAAGTCATTTTGCTGGGTGTTATTTTTAAATTTATTACAATTTCTTTAGAAAAATACCAAAACTAAAGAGAACGCGAAAAAAATAAGTTTTTTAATTAAAAAAAAACTTTTTATTATATTTTATTTTTGGATATTTAGCCTTTTTGACCTTTTTTAAAGTTCAATTTAGCCTATTTTTTCTGATCTCCAGACAACACTGATTATTAGTGTACTTTCTTTAGTAATCATAATCATTTTTAATATATTTGTATTTTTAATAAAAACCGATTAACCGGGATTTTTAAGAATCCGGTTTTTTTAAATAGGCTTTTTTTCGAATAACTCGAAAATCGATTTTCTGAAAATGTCGGTTTTTTGAATACACTAACTCAGGTATAATATTTTGGGAATCTTAGAACAGACCAGTCTTCATTTCTGGGGGAATACGTTTGCAACTCTTTTTTCGTGATGCCCTTTAATATACAAAGTAATATAAATTACACCATCGAATCCTATATGAATCGACCATAGGTCCCATGAAAGACTTCCTCTGAAAATATTAAAAGGCATGTTGTAGAGTATTGACTGAATTTGACCGAAATTATTAACAAATTTGCTGAAATTGTTAGCAAAAATACATTAAATTATCATCTCATTATATTAATTAAATGACGAATATATTCCAATTTATATGTTCTTAGTTTGATCCATTAAAACACAAGTTAACAAAAGCTTTTTCAATATAAGTAAATATGGCATAAATTTTAAATGTGTTCTTAATATTCTGAATTTTATGTGTCATTCTAATAATGGATTGTACTCCATTTATTAGAGAAAGAAAAAAATTTGTATAAAAAAATAAAAATTCTTTAAAATCATGTCTATAAAGCAGAGATATAACTATTATAAGATTTATTTTAAAACGTTGAGTCATAACTGTTATAAAGTGGAAAAAATTTTTTATCTCTTTAAGTAACAGCTATTTTTAACAAATATAAATTTTTCGCCTATAACAGTTTTAATTGATAATTTTTTTTTTTGTTGCTTATAATTTTTATTTTTGATTTTTATTTTTTACGTTGCCTAAAAAAAATTTTTTCTAAAATAATCTGTTGCACAATTACTTATCTTTTGAATTTTATTTTGTACACTGATTAATAACAGTTGTTGTTGAAGTTTTACGTTTTTTTAATTTTTATTTTATTTTATTTTTTTTAACAAATTGTTTACCTTGTCTTAGAACAGATATTAATTAGGATTTTTTATACATAAATAATAAAATAAATAATTCTGTTATAACTTTAATATTAATATATCGGTTTATAAGAATGTGAAGGTTTTTTTTCAATATTCCATATTTATACCCTCACGCAGAGAAAAAGCATGGTTACAGCATTATCACTACAATGTTCTGATTGTTAATTTTATTGAATTTTAATATCTCTGTGTTCATGGTAACAATGATTTTGATTCAATTTTGTCATTTAATGTTTATACTCAATAAGAAATTTAATATGATTGACTGCTAAAATTATTTGTTTTTTAATATTTTTACCAGAAACAAAATTTTGTTAATATGAAAGATATAATTAATTCTACAACCATAAAATAAATGCAAGCATAACTATGTTCTTAAACCATATTCTGTTTTTAAACCATTTCAATATTATTATTTCTATAACAATAAAATGTTACAAATAAATATAATACTTATCCTTTTGACAAATTTAGTGGAAAACTTCAATACTTATTTCTTTTTAAATATATAAATTTTTTTAATATTTTTTATCTAACTGCAATATAATTCTCATTTAGATTATATATGAATAAATATAAATAGACAAAGTTTAGTTACACAATTTAAGAATCTTGCATTTGAACCACGTGATATAAATGAATATAACCAATAATATGTAAATATTATTATTATTATAAATTTATAAAAATTATTGTTATTTTTATAAAAAAATTATTGTTATTTTTATAAAATTTTATATATATATATATATATATATATATATATATATATATATATATATATATATATATAATTTCTCAATAAAAATTTTATAAAAATAACAATAATTTTTATTAATATATGATAAAATGGAATAATAGTATGATAATAATAATATGATAAGATCGGATAACTACACGATATAATATGTTAAAATGGAATCATAATATGAAAATGTGGTGTAGATTATTCAATTATATGTAAAATGATATCTAAAATAATATGTCATATGAAAACTATAATCATACTCGTAATATGAAAAACAAACCATAAAATCGGCTGCAATATGACAAAATGGAATCATAATAATTATTACTTATAATAATTTCTATTTTTTGCTGTTATTATATGTTTCAATCATAATATGTTGTTCTTAGATTATGGTTACTACAACTATATGCGTGCTACACCACCATAGATGGTTAGGGTATAGAAAAAGTTATAGAACACCCACCTTAAAGTATACCAATCGACTCAGAACCAATTTTTGAGTCGGTCTAACGATGTCTGTCCGTCTGGCTGGCTGGACGGCTGGCTGTCCATGTAAACCTTGTTCATAAACTACAAGTCGCAATTTTGAAGATAATTAAATGAAATTTGACACGTGGACGAAGTTTATTGAAATTGGTTTTGATCGGTCCATTATTTCACCTAGCCCCCATACAAACGTCCCCACGGAATAGAGTTTAAACACACAAAAATGCCTTAAAAAAGAATATTTTAATGAAATTCGGTGTTAGGAAGTTGTGTGTAAGTATCAATCTTTGTGCCAAATTTCATGACAATCGGCCCATAATTGACCATAGCTCCCATACAAAACCCTCTTCCGAAAATCACTTTTTATTAAGTTTATATTCGACACAAATAAGTAAGTTTAAGCAGAAATCACAGTGATAAATTCTATGACGATCGCTCCATAATTTACCATAGCTCCCATATAAACCCACTTTCGGGAATCACCCTAAAGTGCATAAATTCATATAAATGTTAGTATTAACGTAATATATATTTGTATTCTTATATTTTATTTTACACTTAGTAAAAGTATCGATCCACAATTGTCCATATGTCTAATATAAGACCCTTCCACGAATTTTGATGGACATACACAATGCTGTGGGGTATTATATGGTGGGGCTGACAACTAATTAGGTAATTTGTCAGAATGGGTGGATGGGCAAATGAATCATCTCAAGCTACACTTCTGTCATTAACCACATCCAAAATTTCGCTTTAATTGTCAAAAACGAGTTCAAAAATATATATATGGGAATATTATTTTTGGGAACACTACACCTTCTTGTAAAATAACAGTTATAAACAAAGTAAAAAAAAAAATATATTTATAAAATAACTGTTTTCAAGCAACGTAAAAAATATGTGCTGAAAAATACTAGTTAATAGCAATGGAAAAAATAATTTTTCGAATATAACTTTTATAAGGAACGGTAAACAAATTATTTCAAAAAATAAAAATTATGAACAACGGCAGAAAATATATTTTAATAATAACTGTTATCAAGCAACTTAAAAATTAATTTTAAAAAATAAAAGTTATTAAGCAACAGAAAAAATTGTTTTTGTCGATAATAATAATTTCAAATAACACAAGAAATAATTTCTATTTTTACTCAACGTTTTCAATTTGAAAATATATATATTTTTTTACTGCTTTAAAGACGGTTTTTCAGTGTATATTGTATGTATATTGTATGTATATTGTATAAATAGATGTAAATGGTTACTAAAGTAATATCATGCAAAAAAAAAAGCTATTTCTAAAAAATATATTTAAGTGCGTCGTCCATGATTCATTTGTTTAGCAATTTTTTGCAAATTTCTTGGAATTTTTTTAAGTTTTTATTTTATAAGTTTTATTTTCTTATAAACATACATATACAAATAAATATCATAGAATTCTAGTTAAAAGCAAATTATAGATGATAGCCCAACAATACCATTTTTTCTCTATCACCACATTTTCTAGTTTTTTTATGTCTATTATCCTGCTCAATGTGGGTAAATACTTGAAAACCAATTATAACGAAATAAAAATGGATACTATTACAAATTTGAATGTTTCAAGCAAATATTGTAAAGGTCTAGTAAACTGAGCGGAATATGATTGATTGTGAGTAATTGAAACATATAGATTTTATTAAATTTTAAAGAATTTTTTTTATAAACAATTATTTTATAGTAAAAAAGAAAACTATATAAAATAAAAACTAATTTGTTTGGAATTTATTTTTAACCAGAAACCAAAAATAGTTATATTTGTGTAATTTTGGATCAAAGATATCAATATGAAGAAAATTAGTTAAAAATGCCCTTCGATTTTTATTTCTCATAAATAAAAATTATTTTCGATTTCTATTTTATGAATTTCAAATAACAATTATTGATAGCACAGTGCACAGTGGGAGCAATTGCAATATAAATGGCTATAAGTCTGGACCTTTTAAACTGCTGAACCCATTTTTATAAAACTAAGAACATCTATTAAGTTCGAGTTAAGCTTTCAGAATACTACACACACGCAAAAAGAAAAAATATAGTTGTAGTGACCATAATCTAAGAGCAACATATTATGATTGAAACATGTGATCAAAGCCAAAAAATGATTATAAGTAACAATTATTATGATTCTAATCTCATGTTATTATTTATATAATTGAACAATCTTATTATACCAAATTTGCATATTATGATTATTCCATCTTATCATGTATATATATATATATATATATATATATATATATATATATATATATATATATATATATAAATATAAAAAAACAATTACATATATATAAGATAACATATATATAAATAATAAATATGATAATAGTAATAATAGTATTTTCATATTAATAGTTATACTCATTTGTACTACCATATGTGGTTCAAATACAAGTTTCATATATTGTATAACCAAACCTTGTCTATTTATATATATTCACATATAAACTAAATGAGAATTACATTGAAAGTAGAAAAAAATTTTACAAAAAATTATATATTTAAAAACAAACACCACTAAGTTTGTGAAAAGGATAAGTATTCTAATTATTTGTAACATTTTATTGTTATGGGAATAATAATATTAATATGGTTTAAAAACAGAATATAGTTTAAGAATAAGGAAAAAGACTGCAATTATTTAATGATTGTAGAAGTAATGTTATGTTTCATATTAACAAAATTTTGTTTCTGGTAAAAATATTTAAAAACACATAACTTTTACAGTCAATCATATTAAAATTATTATTGAGTGTAAACATTAAATGACAAAATTTAATCAAAATCATTCAATAAAATTAATAATGAGAACAAAATATTGTTGTAGTGATAATGCTGTAACCATGTTTTTTCTCTGCCAAGATTGACCAACTCGATAGTGAAAAACATATCGCAGCTTATAACTTTTAAAAATATCAACCGGTTTCTAATATTTTTTATTTTTGAATTTTGCTAAGCAAGAAAAATAAAAAATGCATACTGTGCTAAATTATCTCTTATGATTTAAAACATATTTGATTACAAAAAAAATAAATTTTTAATTTTTGATCTTGACTTTTTACGATTTTGCCCCATAACTTTTAAAATTTCTATTAATATTATTTTTTTTTTTTTTTTTTTTTTAAATTCTCCAAATTATGGCAAATAAATTTATTTTGCTCTATTCGATAACTAGAAAAAAACTGTTTAAAGTAAAAATTTCAAAACTGGTCTCAAAAATTGCAATTTTTGCCAAAAAAGTAACTACATTTATATATTTTGCCGCTTTCTGAAATACCATACCGCACCTTAGAAAGGCCTGTAAGTATACTGGAGGAAAATTTCAACTTTTTGAGCCCGTAAAAAAAATTGATTATTAATTTCGGTACTTCTGCGAATTAAATTAGATGGTTTAATAAGTTTTAAAGATTTTACAAAAAATTGTGACAGCCTTCCAGAAAATTTGGCAACACGAGGAAATTTTTTGAAAAAAATTGCATATTTAAAATATATAGTAAAATTATATTATATATAATTATAATCTGTTATGTTTTCGATATTTATATTTATCAATTCTTCATTAATTACTTTATAACATGTACAAAAATTATTTTGTTACTTATAAGAATTTTTTAGGCAAAAATTTATGAAATATGTCTAAATTATATTTAGAATTTTTTTTTTTTTTTAAGAAAGGTGTACTAAATATTTTACAGTACTAAAATTTGTTATACATAATTTTAAATAAAGACGCAATTTAATTGAAAATATTAAATTGCAAAAATTTTAAAGAGTTTTTGAAAATTTACCAAAATTTTCAGATTTTATTTCAGTATTTTTGGATGCCAAAACATGTCTTAAAATTATACAAAATACATGGAGAGACTAGTTTCAGTTTATTTTAATAATTTTTTTTTTTATTTTGTCAAAATAAATTTGACGTAAAACGAGATATTTTTATCTAAACGTAGTTTGCTTGTGCTCATCCAATGCCCGGCGTAAAAACTATCAAAATGTGGCTTAACAGCTAGGTTTTGTCAAGATTTGTCCTAGAATCAAGAGCGCCCTAAAAAAATACAATTTACGGACAAAAATTCATTTTCTTAATCTTAAAAATTATGTTATAAAGTCTTTTTTAAAACAGATTAATTAGATTATAGTTTAGTCCGAAAACAGTTTTATGAATAAAAAAAATCCACGTATATCGTATAGAACTTAAAAAGAATACTGAACGTTCAACAAATAACATCTTTAAAATACCATGGAGTAAAAATTTTAACAGGAGGTTTTTGGTTGGCAAGTTAGCTCCCAAAGTCAAATTTAGGATATTAAAAAAGCCAAAAGAGTGGAGTTTTTCTTTTCTTGTTTTTTTAAATTTCCCGGGATTCCGGAAATTCCGGTCAAATATAATTAATATTTTTTAAATATTTATAAGATAATTCAGTTAAATGAAGGAAAAAGATGTTAAAATAAAATAATTAATCATAAAACGCTAAACTAATTTAGTTCTTTTTTGAAATATTGACATTTACAAAATTTAATGAAAACTTTTTATTATATCCTTATTCAAATCAAATCTTGACAATCTTTATGAATGGTGTACGATGAGTCTTATGGACCTGAAAGTGTAAACACATGATGTTCTACATAAGAAGTCCATTACTCTGTAGATACACAATAAATGAATATTAACTGGATCAAGTCGAAGAATTTCTTGATCTGTGTGTACCTTTTGATTGTAAACTATTCTTTAATTCCCATGTTTCGCAAGTAGTTAATAAGACAAGAGAAGTTCTAGGTTTCCTCAAGCGTTGGGGAAGAGAGTTTAATGATTCTTTCATTTCTAAGCAATTGTTCACAATTCATCAGACCCCTGGACTGGGATCCTCAATACGAAGTTCATATAAAGAAAATTGAATCGGTTCAGAAACAATTTCTCCTATTTTGTCTTGGTAAACTTCCATGGAATCCTAATATTAATTTAGGAAAGTCGATTATAGCTTATTGATCTCCCTATTCTTGAAAATAGAAGAAAGTATATGAATATTGCAAAATTTATAAATAGTAAAAATAGATAGGTCCGATTTCAGTAAAAATATAACTAATTTTATAAATTTAGTAGCAGAATATGAAATTTTCTGTGTAGAAAAATTATTTATAATATTAAAATTTTCTACCGTTCCACACAGGTCCTCTTAGTAAGAAAATATATTTTTGACACAATTGTTTTGAATATTTTTTATTTACTATATATTTTATTTCTTTAATAATTTGCAAGTTTTCTATTAAGCAAATTAAAAAATGATACAGAAATAAATTGGAGAAATATTACGAATTAGAAGTTTTTGATATTTTATTAAACTAAATGTGAAAAATCGTTCTCGAAATATGTTACAATATGTGATACATCATCATTTATTTTCAATCACATGTGTCTAAATTGATAGATAAATCCTGTGCTACAGAAACAAAATACTTTTTATCGCTGTGTATTCTTTAATTGTTATGTTGCTATATTTGAAGATTAAATTATAATTATTGTTTTGAATTTTTAATTTTCTTTATTTTTTTTTTTTTTTTTTATTTATGGAAAAGTACTAAAAGTTTGTAAACATATTTGAAACTTTTGTCTCTAGAACAATTTAGGTTCTAATAGGTAGATTAATTTGCTTGGACAAATTTATTACCTTAAAAATTTCCTGGATTTTGTACATTTTAAAACTTAACATATTTCAGAAAAAGTACCGAGTGTTTATCAAAATTAATATGCTTTAGTTTTTTGATTTATTCCCTACATACGCCTAAATTTTTTTTCCAAAAATCTACCGTTGCTGTAATAGTATGTTTGATATATAAAAACAAATAAACAATTTTTGCCTCATTAGCTTTCAAAGGAATTTCACCAACGAAGCAATTGATTCGAGCAATCATCAGTGGAACATAAATGATGATACGTTCAAAAGATATACTCACACAAACAGTTTGTAAATAAAAGTTTAATTCAGGAGGAATAGAAAGAGAATTTTTTTCTTTTATTACAAATTCAACTGCATAGAATATGATAAATTTTGGAATTTACTGTTTCAAATATGTAGGCTACATAAATTCATATGAATTCCATGAAATGATTTCAATTAACAAACTCGCATTAAAATGCTAATAACGTTGGTAACTTTTATGATGGACTTATGGTTGAAATATTGTTTTTCCTTCATTTAACCTCCAAGGGAGTAATAGTGGAATATAAAACAAAACGCTCTCTCATGTTGGTGACAAAAACATTGACAGCAAAATCATTTTGTATGTGAGTTTAGAATAGTTCTTGGAAAATATGCATGAAAATGATGTGAGAATTTTTGAGTGTTCGTATGTTGAAATTAAAGGTGATTGCGTAAAATTCTCTTGAATTGAATCAAAATTTAATTATGACCAAACTGATTTAAATTTTATATATATGCGTATTAATCAACCATTACCAAAGATTTATGTACCATAGTGGCCAATATGAAAATTTAATTTTAATATTATATGAATTTATAAATGTTATATTTTCTCAGAACAAACAATTTGCACTAATAATAAGTGGACATCAATTAAAAAACAAACTCAAAATATTTATTAAGCAAAATACTCTCAAGCATACTGTCGTTCTACAACTGTTTATATATGATATAATGCATATATGAGAGTTGTTGGTGAATTATGGTAAATAGTAGGCAGTTCTCAAGTTTTAAATAATATTAATCATACGCTACACGAGCACAATAATAGAAATTATTCTATTTTGGCAAATTTTTGATAGGGATGACAAAAATAAACACAAATTTAGGTCAAGTTTTATGAGCATTACCAAAAAGGATAAAAATCTATGATCACTCATATTTCCTACCAAAAATCGACCTTTGTCTGAAAAAGTTAAAAATCGATTTTGTAGCTAGTTTAGAACAGATAGACCAAAAGGGAGGAAAATTTTTCATCAGCCATATTTCCAAACAACAATAGATTTTTCAATAAAATATATAAAACGATTTTGTAGCTCAACCAGAGCAGTTAGAGCTAAAAGAATAAAAATATGTCCCCACTCATATTTCCTATCGAAAATTAATTTATATATGGAAAATATAAGAATCGATTTTATAGCTAAATCAGAGCTGATACATTAAAAAAAAAATAAAAAATAAAAAGAAAAAGAAAAAAGAGATCACTATTTTTTATGATGAACCTAAACAACGATTTTATAGCTAAACTAAAGCATATAGAGCAAAAAGGATAAAAATCTGTGATCACTCGATCGATTTTTATATGAAAAACTTAATAATCGAATTTAAATCTAAACCGGAGCAGATATATCAAAAAAAAAAAACTATATGATCACTCATATTCAGTGTTGTCAAAACATAAGTGGGAAACAGAGCTAGAATTTACAAAGAAAATTGCTAAAAAGAGCTAAAAATAAAAAAGTGCTAGAAAAAAGTGCTAAGAAAAGAAAATATTTGTACCTAAAACAAAAGAGACATATTATTTATTTTCAGAGTTAAAGCTAAAAGATCATTAAAGAAAATAATAGAAACACATTCTAAAATTGATTCTTTAAAAATTAAATAAAATTTATAAGTGATTTTTAAAATCTCATTTATTATTAAAAACCAGACACAGTATAATCTGGAGAATCTGGATAATTATTACAGACCTCAATCCGAATTGCCGAATGAATTTTGTTAAGAAACTATAAAAGTATACCTTTTTTTTAATATGTGAATCACTTAGAGTATAAGCTTCACATTTTTCGTCAAATAACATTTTATATTTTAAGTTTTTTATTAAAAAAAAAAAAAAATATTTTTTTACTGAAGTATTTTTAGAAGGAACATTAACTGCAAATAAAGAAATTAAACTTTAATTAACTCTTATATAATACACCGAGGACACGGTTCGTTACGTTAATGAGGACCGGAGAATTGCGACGCACTGAATCACTATTTTCTATGTATTTACACTGTTTTCTTAACAATTGCTTTCCGAATAAAAATATTTGAGCAGAAAAGTAATTTAAAAAAAAAACAAGAGTACTTTTTTTGATTATCTAACTTAACATTTTATTCCATTAAAATTTTCTTCAATATCTGTTATTAACAATTATGAAACACCTTATATAACGGCGCAAATCGAGGTTATAGCGACGTAAATGAAAATCATAACGACGCAAATCGAAATATTGAAATTTCAAACAGCGACACAAAGCGAAACGACTCAAATCGAAGCCTTAGTGTAATTATATCATTTCTTATTGTATCTTTCAAGTTTTACTAAAATTTTAATAAGAAAGGACTTTTTTATTACTTATAGAATCATTATTAATTATAGAATCATTAAATGGAAAGTTAGGAAATGCCGTCCGGATTACCGAATATTCCCGATTATCGAATTTATATTGTATTCATGAAATTGCTTAAAAAATTTTTTCTTTAAATAAACCAAATCAAATTGTTTAAAATTCGAATTTTTAACTAAATAAACGATATTCAAATAATATTAAAAAATAATTTTAACTTAGTAAACAGACTTATACCTAAAGCTATGTTCACATTGGGCAAATATTTTATCAAAATTGCGTGACCACTAGTTTTATAAAAATATTTTTTGCCGTTGTTTTAATTTGCAAATGTTTTGTAAGAGAAAACAGCCCCAAACAAAATTCTATAAAATGTCAGCTGTGATTAATGATAAGTAAAAAATCATTCCCCATTAAAAAGAGAAATAACAAATATTTTATATAGTTATTACGTTATTTTGTTCAAATATTTGACTAGTCTGAACGTACCTTAAGAAACAATATTTAGCAAAAAATAAAATTCTCGAAAAAAAATTTGTCTTGAAAGAAATGATTTAAAAATTTAACAAAATATTCATAACATTTAAAAAAATAAAATATAATATCATAGGGCTGTTAACTTATCAAATTTAAAGCAAGTGTTAAAACATATATAAAATGACATTTTTTCATACAATTTGCCTACAATTGGGCTTTAACTTTGTGTTAATAAGTTGATAAGTTAAAGGCCCATAATATCATATTCCGGTATGTGATGGAAATTGATTTTGAAAATGAAACGAATTGAAATCCAAAAAATATGTAATATTTCTATTTTTTCGTTTTCTTTATTGATGAAAATTACAATAAACTTACTTTTTTCAGATTTTATTATAAGATTTTAAGTTTTTCACGAAAATTATTTCCTTGATTTTCAATAGTGCTGTATCCTGTAAAGAAAAAATAAAGTATTTTTCCAAAAGTTATTCTTGAAATCGAACAAAATTCATTACAACTTTTGGAGCCATTCGATTTGAAAACAATCGATTACCATCACATACCTGATTATTATGTTTTAAAAAAATCTAAAAATCGATTTTATAGCTAAAACGAGCTAAATAGAGCAAAATGGACAAAATTCTGTTATCAAACATATTTCTCCAAGCCACAATAGATTTTAATTTCTTTTTAGTTCATTTGAAGTACATACAGCAAAAATTAGAATTATATATTTTTGATTGCCCTTTTTGTAAATCTTAGCACAGCAAAAGTTGTTGCTATTTTTTTTTTTTGATTGCTATGACAACGACAAATCCTCGTATATTCAAATATTTATTAAATTTGTGGCATCTCAAACAAAAAATGATTATATGTTTAAACATTAGGACGTCCCAAAAAATTAAAAAAAAAATAAAATTTATTTTATTTTATTTTATTATATATTATATATTGTGAAGATACATATATTTATTGTGAAGAATTTTGAGAAATTGTATGGCAGATAGAAATATTCTTTTATTCTATTTGGAAATATCAAAAATGTTCGTTTAGGCCACTCTAATAAAGAAATAAATATATATGCACCTATATTTATTCATAATTACAATACTGACAAATAATCAACCAGCCACTGACCACTTTAAAATAAATACTGAAGTTAAATTCATTAAATTATTGAGGAAACATCAACAATAATTTCAAACAGCTTGATTATTTTTTAAATTGTTATTATTGTCAGTTTGGTTATTATTATAAATAAATATTTATTTTTTTATTTGTACATAAATTTTAAATATATATTTCATAATAAAAATTTAATTAAAATTAATGAATCAATTTGTTACTTTAATTGTTTAACTTCAATAAATACTATAGAATAGAATTTTAAAATTAAATATTTTAAAATTGAAATTAAAATTATTGTTATTTTAATAATGTCTAATTTGAGGTCTACCATAGAATTCCGTAGACTTTTTGTGAAATATCACTGAATGGGATACATTCTGTTCTGTTCAATGGTAATGCATATGTTCATCATTTCACTTCACGTTAAAGCTGAAGTGTAATTTTAATATTATTTTTAATATTTAAATAATGTAATATATTTAATAACGGAGTTTAGTTGATTATTTTAATTTAAATTTAATTTAATTTAAATAAAGTAAATTTAATAAAAATACTATGTATGTCATATTAAAGCAATAAAATAAATAATCTGTTAAACTAAAATATAATCATTATTATTACTTTTTAATAAATATTTATATAGATATTTAAATGAGCATTTATACACTGTTCTTATTTTATTTAAAATCCAATTATTTTGAAAATAAGAATAAATAAAAAGTTTGTTGTATTATTTTGTAATAATTGTAATTTATTATAATAAAAGCCATTAATTATAAAGATACTGTTTAATAGTTTAATAATTAATAGTAACTATATTATACAATACATAAGTAAAACTACCTAAAGTACAAAAGATAATTTTTCAAATAATTTTAGAGAAATACCAAAACTCGCGATTTAATAAAAGTTATATTCTGGTTAAATAAACGCAAATTTTACTGGTATTATTATAGGATTTATCAGTGTATATTTTTATAAAATATATATAATTTAAGATAGGGCCATTTGCATTTATAGTTTTAAACATTAAACAAGTTTATTTACTAAAATAAATTGCTACAAAGTTTCAAAGCATCGGTCACATGGCTCACAGTGGGGCCAATCGCAAAACTTTTGGAAATAAATCTTTATCTCCTAAACTACAGTTTGGCTAGAATTAAAATGTATGAGAGAGTTGTAGAGAAGGACATAAACTTTCACGAAAATTATCTAGTAGTCAATCTATAATAACACAAATTAAGCTACAGGGTGTTGAAGTTGACCACCTCGATCATGTAAAATTTAAAAAAAAAAATCGTAACTTCTACAAATCAGGTCCGATTTCAAAGATAAATATATATATATATATATATATATATATATATATATCCAATAGATTAACCGTCATTCGGTTATCCGATTAATTTTGGTCGATTAACTGTTCGAAAAATTTAAAACTATCTATTCTCGAGTAAAGAATAAACCAAATAATTTCTGTCAAATAACCCATTAACAGTAATTTAGTTTTCTGGAGTTAAAAATTTAGAACATTTTTTATGTTTAAGATAAATTTATTTTAACTACATCTTGTTTTTAAATGTCTATTATATATCCCAGCGAAAATAAATAAAAGTAATTTTTAGAATAATACTCTCCCATTACTTCAAAAGTATCGATAAGCTTAAGATTCAAACGAATTGTTCTGCCATAAAACGTTGAGATTCGGTTGTTATTTTTACAAATATTTGTTAGCAAAAAGAATTGCTTTAAACAAATGAAAAATAATATTATGCATATATTTTTCATTAAAAAATATTGGTTTTTTAATTAAAACTGATTTTCTTGCTGATTCAGATGTTCATTGCATTGTTGCATGAAATAGTGAACATCACTTTCTTCTCACTTAATAGGCGTCAAGAAACAGAACATCTTCCAATGACAAGCCCATGTTAAATTCATTGGAAATTTTCCGAATTTACACTAATTCTGGATCACAAGTTCTGAATCTTGTATCCTTTATGTTATTTATGATAAGATACCAATATTAACTTCGACCTTTATGACAAAAACTCATTACCACACAGAAAATAAAGATAGTTGCATTGAAAAGGCTGATTTATAAATTAAATTAGAAGAATATTTTATAGGTTTAGATAAATAAAATGCAATTTTTTCATACAATTTTGTGAAAGAACTATAATGGAAACCCTTATAAAAGAATTTGATCTACATTATGTTTCTAAACAACTATTTCAATATATCAAACGCTAAATTATGTGCTATTTATATGTTTTACATATATTACTAAGATTATTAGGTTAACCGAATAATTTGTCATTAATCGGTTATTAACCGATCAATATTTAACCTCAAAGAATTACTAGAATAATTGGTGTAGAACCAAAAAATAATTCTTTTATATATAAAAATTAATGTTTATTGAATGTATTTCTTACTTATAATATTTTCAAAACTTTTCAAAAACAATAAAACAAAATATTTCTAATTAAAGTTATAAAATAATTATACAAAGTATTTTGTGAATAAGTTCCTACATATACTCTTCTGGAATTTGATGATACGATCTGATTAAATCTATTTTTGAGAAAATTGTTTTTCCTTTCATGTTAATGTTAAATTCTTGGATATTTGGTAAAGGGTACCTATCAGGAATTGTAACATAATTTAATAATCTCCACAAAGTCTCCAGTCATTTGGATCTTTCTTTGGAAGTGTAATGGTGATGCTATATGTGAAATAGATGGAAGACAAACTCCAATTTTAACTAGATAATCAAATTCTTTCTTTGCAACATTTAATTTAAATGGCTCTAATCGACTTGTTTTGAAAATGGTAAATAATCTTTAGTTACAATTCTATGTACAGTTGTGTGTTGTGCACTCTTTTTTTAATCAGGATCAGTAGTAATTTTCGGAAAATCGTCTAATATTTGTGTATATTTATTTTGTCGAATTAATACTTTCAACGAAAAAATATTACTAAAACCTGATGATCCATTGGACTTAAGTTTGTAGTTGAATCAAGTATTTCCTTGTTCTTCATATCAACTAATAACCCCAAATTTTCTAAAAAGTTCGCACCAATAATTGGTGTTTTTATATATGCTAAAATAAAAGGGTAATTCAATTCCTTCTTAATCCAACATCTACTCCTAATAGTTTGTTACCAATTGTTTAAATATTCTAGCCATTGGCTGCAGATAAAACTAAATCGGATTTTCATTTATAATTTTCGAAATTAGAGATTGGTATAACTGATACACATGCACCAGTATCTATTACAAATTTCATTTATTGTATAGATCATATATTAATAGGCGACGAGATGATTTAGAAAATATTCTATCATTCGTCACCATCATGATAGGATTATTCAGTTTAAATTATCACTTGGCATAAAATTGCTAGGTTGAATACACTTATGAACATTTGAAACGTATTTAAAATGATGCCAACATTTATCAAACTTTTTACGTGATCTACTTCTTGTTTCTACTTGATTTCAGTATCTTGGTTTTTCGTGTACGACTTTAATATTGATATTGATTTAAATGATCAGTTAATATTGTTGACAACATTGATCATTAAAAGTACACATTAAAATCGGTTGATAATTATTTTAAATAAATATAACTTGTTTAGTAGGATCGCCAATTTATGCAAGACCAAAAAATAATTCTTTTATATATAAATATTGATGTTTATTGAATGAATTTCTTAATTATAATATTTTCAAAACTTTTCAATTTAAAAACAATAAAACATAATATTTCTAGTTGAAATTATAAAATATTTATACAAAGTATTTTGTGAAAAAGTTCCTACAATTGGATACCCTAATATTTACGCTTAAATTTTTGATTTTTTGTCTCGACTTTATTTTGTTTTTCATGAATAAATCCTGAGATATATGAGAGAAAAATGTTTTAAAAATATTTCGTAATTTATAATATATTTCGAAATAATATGCTGAAAAAAATTTTTTGATTATCTCAATTCGTCTAGCCGTGAAAAATGTTCAAAGTCAGCATTCTGAAATTAGTATGAAAAACGGATATATTTTTACAAAATATGGAACCATTATTTCACTTTTTTCAGTTTTTTATCAAAAAAAATTTTACACATTTCAAAATACAAGGCCTCATAAATGGTTAATAAAAAATTTAAATTTATTTATATTTGCACCCTACGTCCAGCATTTTTTTTTTCATTTAAAAAAATCGAATTGTCGCCAAATTGCTTCCCGCCCTGCTAAAAACGCATGCAGTATTGCAGATTTTATGAAAAAGTCAACCTTTTACAAGACTCTTTATTAAGTTGCACAAAAAAGCATATTAGCATTATATTTTCACTATTATTTCTTATGTAATGTATATAATAAATATAAGTTTTTCATTCCTCAAAAAATTGTTAAATAGCTTCAACAACCAAATTTTCGTAATTTTTCAAAATGTTTGTCTTTGTCTTTTTCTTTATCTTGCCAAGCGCTTTACAGAAATATACACATAATTGAAATCGGACTTGATTTGTAAAAGTTACGATATTTTGAAACTTTTACATGCTTATCTCTTATTATTACAGGGTAACTACAAGATTATTGTTCTGAATGTGTAGGTTCTTTTCTTCAAATCTCCCATTCAGTTTAATACGATCCGACCAGTAGTTTAGGAGATACAAATTTAGTATCAAAAATTTTGCGATTGGCCCCACTGTGCAGCACAAACTATTTTATGAAATAAATGTGACCATTAAATATCTACTAAAAAATAAGATTAAAATGGAAATGAATATTTTAGCAACTTATGAAACTATTTGACTATTTAACGTTCCTAAAAAGTTTTATTTTATTTTCATTAATAAGTAAATCTGCTTCTATATGCAATCTGCGTATATACAAAGATTTAAGTATTTCCAAAGTATAGTTGCCGCATAAACCTATTTATAGAAACATCTTGTAGGCTTAAAAAAGCATTTCTTTATAGTTATTTAACTTTGTATTTACTTCTGTATCTCTGTGTAACAGCTGGCTGTCGTTATAAATGAGTATGAGCATAATTATCTATACAAAAGAATACTTCAAACTTTACTTTTTCAAAATGATTTGAAATAAGTTATCACAATAATTAATTAAACGCAATATTTTATTTTTTATTTGCACAATAAGAATAATTACTGGTGTCCTTAATTATGACAGTTTTTAATTTGTTTGATAGTAACTCTGGAATGTAATTTGCTTAAATTTAATCAGTGTCAAAATATTAACCATAGAACTTCGTACCATAATTTATATACAATAGTAATTTTTCTATTATTTACACATTAAAAAATAAAAATTAATTTATTATATAAATCGAGTCGAATATTTTTGACACTATGTTGGGTATCTGAAAATTTATTTATTATATAACTACAATAACAAATTAGATTCTAATTTGAACCTAGCGGAGTAACGAAGATTATAGTCCGTTGTAGTGCAAACAGGGGATCGAACCCACAACCTCCAAGCTGACAGATTAGCACACATTCAACTATACTATCGGGAACCCATGTGATCACTTATATTTTTCATCAAAATTCACATGTTCACACACTTGTACTTTTTGTAAAGATTTATAATATATTTTTTTTTTTTTTTTTTCTCAAAACTTTTTTTTAAAAACGATGAAAGTAGCGAAGCACACCGAGTTTAATCTAATATAATAAATTCAAAATACCACTTAACAAACCAAGTAAATCTAATATAGTGGTCTACAAAATATAAACAAAACTCCAGAACACCAAAAATTATAACAAAAAAATAAATAAATGGCAGAATAATAAATTAAATCAAATATTTTTGGAAAATTAGAATTGATACTCACTCTTACACGCACTAACGCATTAACAAAATTCCACGGAAAACCATTTTGCATTCTACAAAAAATATCAACAACAATAACAAAATTTTCATAAACCAAACAAAATAAATTTTTACAGCAACAACAAAAGAAAAGACCTCATAATGAAATTATTTCATATTTTTAACATTTTTGTTACATTTTCTAGTAATTTTTCAGTGTTTCTTGTTTTCAGTATTGAAAAATAGTGGTAAAGCATTCATTAACAGCCTTTCCGTTTCCGATTCAAATAACATAAATTTTATAGAAATAACAACATTTTCAAACACACGGTTCAATTACTACTATATACAGAAAGTACAGAAATAACAATCATTTACATAAATATTTATTAACAAATTATTATTTTTTTATTTTTAACGTACAAAATGAACAAAGAATACAAAGAAAAGAAACTGGCTTAATTTCCTACAACATTTCTCTTTCCTCACACACAAGTTCTCTATATGCATTCAATACACTTGTGAGAGTGAAAAACAACACAAAATATACAAAATTTTCCTTTAAAATTTAAAGAAATTTACACGCGCGACACATTTTTTTAATAGCATATAATATTTGTATTATTTCTTTACGCACATTTATTGCATTTTAACTCCTGCAACACAGATATTTTCCACAAACCGAAAAAAAGAAATATATTTTTTTTGATATTTTTAACATTCTTTTTTCTGTGTTGAAATTTAAATTGAATGAACAAAGTTGCTACTTTTGGTATCAAAAATAAAACAGAGTTTCAAATAATTTTAAATTATTTTCATATTCATCAACAAAAGGTCAAAAAATTTTATTATATTTGTACTTGTGGATGTAATTCGCATCAAAAGATGAAAGTTTATGAAATTGTGCGAATATAATTATTATGAGTTCTATTTAATAATTTGTGAATACTATTTTATGCAACTGTGTGTACTTATGGTGTGTGGTGAAATTGCCACTAGTACATATAAATAATATTTAACTAGCATAATCTTAGTCAGGTTTTTTCGACAAGCCTTCCATTCTTTGTATTCTTTATAAATTAATATGAATGCATTTGAATGGACGTATGTGTGTGTCATAAAATTACGACAATAAAATTCATATACATAATTTTATTCAAACCTTTTCCACAAACCATAGTGTGAATACAACAATCTGTTATTCCATTTGTAATACGCATTCCTATCAAAGCCAGAATTAAAATTTAAGAGCTCAAGAATTATGCTTATTTACCAAAATAATAATAATAAAGTTGTAGCTATACTGATGCATATTTCTATAAACGCACATCAATCTTTTTGATCAGCTTACCAAAAATGGGACTAAAAAATAATTAAGGTGCTACAAATTAATTCTTTAAATTATTTATTGACTGCACTTAAAAAAATTAATAACAAAAAACTTAAAATGTTCATAATTTTTTTTTTTTTTTTTCATTGTAATTTTAGTAGTTTAATTGTATGGCATTTCCCTATATACGCACCTAAACTAATGAACCAATTTAGCATTATTAATAAAGTGTTGATGAACCTTTGTTTTGGATATCTTCAAAAATTCGGTCTGTTATTGATTCGACTAATTTTTGAAGAAAATCACTGTCAATTTCTTAACAGGCTTGCTTAATTTTTAGTTTTAACTCCGTTATTATCATTATGGCTTTATTATATTCAGATTGAAATCTGGACTGCAAGCCGGCCAGTCCAATAGCGGAATACTATGTTCATTAAACCACGATTTAGATTGGTTCGAGACATGGATTGCAGCATTATCCTGTTGAAATATGCAATCTTTATTAATTTTTTCATCCATAAATGAGAGAAGAGAAACAAAACATATTTTTGATTTTCCTGTAGCAGAAAAGATTGCCCAAACCACAATACTGCCTCCACCGAAATTGCGTTTCAACATACAAATTTTGTTCGACCTCAAATCATGCCAATGGCAAGAATATAAATCGGAACCGTCCAAATTGAGTTTCTTTTCATTAGAAATGATTACTTTATTCGACTCACCTGTCCATTTCATGTATTTGCGCTCAAATTTTAAACAATTTTCCTTATGATGCTATTTGAACATTGGCCTACATTTTATTTTCTTCCATTTTATGTTACCATCTGTTCGCAAAATGTGTGCAACATGTTTAGAAGTGATAGGAAGGTCAAGTTTATTTTTTATTTGTGTAACATTTAATTTATTGCGGGTGACTTACTCTTTTATTTTATTAATTTGCTTTTTAGTTAATTTTTGATTATCTTTTGTTAGTTTCCGCACTCTGTATTTCTGCTCTTTCTTAAGAAAGACTCGAATAACTCCTTCCGAACGGTTAATTTTTCGTCCAATTTCTCTGTTAGAACAGCCTGGATCACAAAAAAATTTGATTTGAATTTTTTGCCTGGTCTGAAAAAAAGTTCCTTTGGGCTGATGAAATTTCCCAATTAAAACAAAAATATTTCCAGTAAAAAGAGATGTTGTCATTAGAAACTTATCTTAAGTGAAACAAACAACTAAAACTGTTAAAATTTTTACTTTTTTTTGCAGTAACTTTTAAGACAAATTTTTCTCGACTGCGTTTATAGGAATATTCCACTAAAATGATCACCAATATGTTATGATTGCTAAAAAAAAAGAAAAGAAAAACAACAAAAACAAGAAACAAATATTTCTTATACAAAAATGTACCGTTATATCGCGAGTTATTGTAACAACACAATACTATTTTTGGTTAAGTGAAACGAATATACCTCAAAGAAAAACAAAAAATTTGAAATGCGTTTATAGGAATATGCACCAGTGTATTTACCCTATGAAATTAATCACTTAAAAATAAATAGAAAAAAGTAATAACGCTTCCAATAGTGGTAATTTTTTCTGAAAATTTACTGAGAAAGGTTATTTTCATATATGGTTGAGTTATATTGCATTTTTGCTGATGTAATTAAGTATATGGATGAACTCAGAATTGTTTTCTGATTCGATCATCCGGTCGTCTAAACAAGTGACTGGCTGAAGTTAAGAATTTTTTAAAATTATATTCTTAAATACGAAAAAATTGCCCTTTGAATTTCTTATCATTAAATGATATTCTGCATTTAAATCTCAACAAAAATTGTGATTAATTAAATTGTAACATATTTACATTAAAAATAAAATAAAAATTATATTATTTTGATTTACCTTCATATAATTTTCGGTCCATTTTCTTGTACCCCCAGATTAGTTTTTGTGCGGTGCTTTTATCAACATTTATCAAAATATTGCCAGTTTTGTGCTACCTACTTGTTCTTCTTTAATGGTTTTTACATCAACACCCAATATCTCTGAATTTGGCGGGCATTTTGAAGAATTTACCTTTATAGGAAAAAAAAAGTATAATATTTGCACTATACAGTTCAATTGTGTCTTTTACATAGTGGATGGTGACAAAATTTGACAAAAATAGCACAGAACTATTGTGTTCTTAAATAAAAGTTTTAGACCTCTATAAACACTTTTCCATATAAATTTTGGTGATCATTATTCCTACTAAGAGACAGTTAAACTTTCCAAAAAAATTGATATTTTTTGAGAAATTGAATAATGTTTTTTGTACATATTTTAAAGAGACCGGTTCTCTGTATGGACACATAATCCACAAACCTGATTTTATTGAAACTTTTACACCTCGAAGTACTTTACTATACCTTGAGTTTGGATTTTTAAGTATTTTGTTTAAAATTGTTTTTCGATTTTTTCTTTACTAATCCCTTATTTTGCATTTACTAATCCCTTAAAGTTAAAAACTAAAAATGTTTTAATGCTGACAAATTTTGCAGAAAATGGCACCAATTTCATTTATGGTTGCCAAATAATATTATTTAGAAAGGGACAATTTTTTCGTGGCCCGGCCTTAGTTTCTATGGTTAATGTAGCAAATTAAAAAATAATTATAATTATTGATGAAGTAAGTCCATATAATAAGTTAAGTTATATTTGATTTGAAGAATATAGAGCCGTAGGCGAAAATTTTTGTAAATTATAAATAATTTCGATTTTGTGTGCGAATTAATACACAAAAATTCTTAAATGGATGATTCTGTAAAAATAAAATTAGTAAAAGGAAATAAAAAAATATATTCTTCTTTGTTCAAATACTAAAATTTTAGCCTTTTTAAGGCAATTTTTAGAATAAAAAAAGCTAAAAAAAAGGCTAGAAGCTAAAACGAAAATTTTAAGGCTAAAAGCAAAATAAAAAGGCTAAACTGGCAACACTGCTGACAGATATATATTTGTTGAAATTACCAGCCCATCTAGACGTAACATAATATGTAAGATTTTTGTGTCAGAGAGTGTCAAATTCGCTTTCTGAGAGAATTATTTCACGTGTAGATTCAAATGTTTGTATTATAAGATGTATTATGAGACTGTTGTGATAAGATTTCTCTACACAACCATCTTATAAAATGAACTGTCAAAAAAATACACATATACGAAAGTTTGTTTGTGTGTGTACATGTGTATTTTGGAAATTACTGAAAAACAATGTTTTTTTGTAAAATTGTTTCCTTTTAGTGTTTGTTTTACATGTTAAAAAACATTTTTATAAAAATTGTGCTAAAAAAGTGCGAATTGCTTAAATAAAAGGGACATTTTGTGACTGATTGAAAATAATGATATCTTATAGGATTTATTAGAATACGTGTACCTCTTATTTAAGATTTAACATAATATAAACAAAATGGTTACTCTCCTCTGCCAGCGTTATCTCACATATTATATCAGCGTTAATCCCAGTTGTAGACCTGAAGTACAGGCATTAGAAAAATATTCTGTAGTACACTGAAAAAATTATAACTAATATTTTTTTATTAAATCATTATTTGGAATCAAATTCAAATTTCATAGAAACAAATATTTAATTTTAATATTTTTTTTTTTTTATTAATTTGTAATAATTTTAAAAACAATTCAAAAAAATAAAAAATAATCTATACATATGTTGACAGCTACATATAATAAAAATATTAAAAAATAATAATTATGAAAATTTTTTAAATATGTATTTATAAACATACTTTTGGAAGAATTTGTTACAAATTGAATAAGGCCAGAGGTAAGATTTTGAATTTAGTAAAATTATAGTATCGAAATGCCCTTGTGGATTGTGTTATCAGCAGCGTGAAGCCGTTGTGTTGTTTGCAACGTATGGTACATTGAATAAGTATGTCAATATTGGCCAAAATAAATCGATACACACACTCTCCAAAGTGCTTCGGGTTTATACATACAGTTGTGATATTTCTACGGATCATACGTTTCGTTAACGTTAACGCTTATTCAAACTTAAGTAAAAATATTGACTACGTATAGTCTGTCCGTAAGAGAATACCCATTTCTACAATAAACCCAGCAAAAACTTTTTTGCTTTCGGTAATGGCAACTACTTATTAAAGTATTTTCTCGGTAATGAGATGTCATAATTATTTGCCTACTCTGTATTACATAAATAAGTACTTAATAGTATAATAGCACAGTAATACTGCAATCATGCGGATGAATTGGCTAGAGCGCTGGATTAGCAATCAGAAGATTGTTGGTTCAACCCCATTCTGATACTGTTAGTAGTTTTATAACAAAATGTCTAAAAAGATATTTTATACTACATTTTTATATATATTTTGTCACTTAGAAAATTTAGTACGAGATGGTGTACTGAGTAAGACGTTAGTCATTAAAAACAAATGGTTAATTTGTGTTCAAGTTCAAATCTCACTGACGGCATAATTCTTTTGTTTTTTATTTTTATTTTTGTTTAGAGTAAATAGAGTAATTCCAATTTAAATTTAAAAAATTTTGACCCTTGGTTATCGATTTAGATAAAAATTTGGTGTATGTGTAGAGGAGGAACTAGAGGCATGTAAAATGAATTTTTCTCATTTTTATTTTGAGAACTGTAGCAACTCTATAGCTTTGAAAGTGATTAACATATTTATTTAAATGGCCATAACTTTTGTTATATAAAAGATATCAAAATAATTTTTTTGGCATGGATTTAACAAAGCTTGTATTTTAAAATGCTTATAAAAATTTTGAAAATATTTTTATTAACATATTTTTTTGTAAGAATTTTCTTTAGTGTCGTGTATCTAAAAAAGTTCATCTTTAATTTTATTTATATATTTTTGGTAGGAAGCATTATCGATATAGTTGCTATAGAGAAAATTTCAGAGAGAGGTCAAAATTTTTAAATTTGAAATGGAATTACTCAATAACTACATGAATTTGTTGACAACTCGAACAAAAATAACTAGTTATTCAGGCAAAAACTAAATAGTTTTGAATTATGTATGTCATTTATAAAAAGAAATTGTTTTTTTAGATAATCTTTCATAGGATATTTCATCAGTGCATCGACGATATATCAATAAAGAATAAAAAAAATATCAATACAATATTCATATATATATTACATTAAAATCATCATTACATTATATTTTCTGCATTATATCAAAACTACAAAATTGTACACTTTATGCATTAAATTTAGCTAATAATGTTATAATATTATCTTGGCCTATCAAAATATCAAAACATCACCAAATAACATTAATAAAGGATTTATAAATTTATTAAATACTTTTAAATTTTTTATTATTATTTTTATTTGTTTTAAAATAAAAATTGTTTAAACATTTATTTAAAACCAAATAATACTCTGTTTGCTTTCTTCAAAATTTTGATTAAAATTTTCAGAATTTTTAAATAATTTGGCTCATAAATAGTATAATAATTTAATAAAGAAAAAATTATACTTTTTTCTATAAAACATTTACGAATTTAAATGTTTAATTTTACAATTTCAGTGATAGGTCCAATTTCAATAAAAAGATTAATTAAGTTTAAGAAGTTAGTTTAAGAAGAAGTAATAGAATACGAAATTTAATTTTTTCTGTGTACTAAATAAAAAAAATACAATTTTTTCATACAAATAAGCGAAAGCACTGAAAAAATTTGATCTACATTATGTTTCTAAATAGTTATTTCTATAAATTAAATACTATAGTATTATTTACATGTATTACTAAGACTATTCGGTTAAGCGAATAATTTGACATTAATCAGTTATTAACCAATCAACTTTTAACCACTAATAATTATTTGTCTAGTTAACCGATTAATATGAAAATTCGAATAATTGGATACTCTAGTTTACGATAAAGTTTTTACAATTGTTTTGTATTCGTCTTTAATTATTTTTGGTTTTCTTGCTTTAGTTACCAATTAGGTAGCAATGAAGCAATAGTGTTTTTTGTTATTATTCTTGTCCCTTTATTGGTTTTTATATTTAGAAAATTGAGCAGGGAAGTTAAGTAACAAATACATCATGCCCAGTGTGGAGATTAAATTAATGATTAATTTTTATTCGAACTTTTAAAGTTTTTAAGTTGTGTATTTGTCGAAACTTTGAAGTACTTCTGAGAAAAAATTTTATGTCCTGGAGAAAAACTAATTACGTAGTTTTATTATGTATGGGTGCTATCGATTTTGTAATGTGTGAAAACATTTTTGGGAAATTGTTGCACGGTGTCATCAGTACGCTCTGAACAAAACTTTTTTAGTTTTAGTATTAGTGTTTGGTATCGTTAAAAAGAGGTAGTCTTTTGCATGTCAAATTAAGAAAAAAGTTTAATGATTTTTTTTTTTTGCAATTTAGAAAAACACAATGGGAATTTTTATAACTTACTACAACATAGGAGGTTAGGATAATATGCATTTTAACTGATGTTTATAACGCATAAATAAATTAGTGCAAAGTTCATCTTAAAGTGTAACGTTCAACTTAAAATCACTTCCTAAGCCAAAATAACGATGTCCGTCCTTCCGTCTGGCTGGTTGTCTATCAATGTAAATCTTGTATAGGCCAAAATTTTTAATTTTTTATTTAATAATATTTGGCACGTACATATATTTAATTTGATATAAAGACGAAGTGGACTAAAATTTGTTAGGATCGGTCCATTATTTCCCCTATCCACTATACAAATGTCGTTCTGAAATATGATTAATTTGGTTTATGATTTAAATAAAATTCAGCAAATCTAAGTTTTTTATAAGCGTGTATAAATGTGTGAAATTTCACAAAGACAGGTCTATAATTTAGCATGGTTACCGTATGAGCTTCCTTCTAAAAATAACTTAAACTTTAAAGAAAGTCGAAAGACTATTGCCAAATTAATGGTCTTTAACCTTTACCTTCATGTAAAGCCTCCAACTGAGAGTCACAATAACACGCATAAAAGCTATATAAATGCTACTACTATGATAATATTACACGTACAAATTTGAAAAATTCATAAAAAGTAGTAAACAAATTTCATAATGCTAAATGGAGTATTAGAAAAACAGTTAAGTCCTACGTGCCAAATTTCATTGAACTGTCTTCAAAATTGCGACCTGTACTTTGTGCAAAAGGTTTACGTGAACAGCTAGCCAGCCGTCCAGCCAGCCAAATCGACGGACATCCTTAAATGGACTCAGTGATTCTGAGTCGATTGGTATACTTTAAGGTGTTGGATGATTTCACAGCACAAACGCATAATACCCCAACCGCATATGGTAGTGTTGGGTATAAAGGGGGATATAAAAATATAAATACGCTTAGGCTCAAAAAATGTCAGTGCATCCAATGTATATGGTCATTAAGAGACCAATAGAGGTAAAAATATACTATTTTTCTTTTAAAGTCGTATAAATAAATCGTAAATTATTATTTATTCCTAAAAAATTCTTTTAAAAACTTTGTGCACAATAAGTAGAAACCAGCATTCGAGGTGTCTTATGCATTTAGGTTTCGTTGAAAAATTTATATTTCAACACAATTTAGAGAATGTTTTTTTATTTTGATTTTTGTCTATTGGACAAAGTACTGTGCAAATTACAAAAAAACATGCAATTGCATATTTGGGGTTTACTTTTTTTTTTTGTAGTCAGATAATAACGTCCATTGACAGAAATAATATCGCCAAAATGAAAAAATTGCCAAAACCCCAAATCTTATATCTCAACACTGATGAAGGATGATTATATAAGATTCAGCAGAGCCGAGTATAGCGCTCTAACTTATTTCGAAATCAAAAGGATAAAACTTAAATTTTGATCCTAGACTTTACTATTTATAAAATATAAAAATACTCTGTCTTACCAATTTTTAAAGCGAGCAAACGCGAGTAAAAATTGTATCCCGATACTTTTTTGGTACCCTATGTAACACTTCTAAATCAAAAAACATAAAAATAAAATTTTAATTGGATATTTTCCTACCAAAAAAAAAAAAAAAAAATAAATAAAATAAATACTTTTTTATACCCTATATTTTATTAGCATTTACTATATCTTTTCATTTTTCTGTACTGTATTTTAACTCTTAGTACCATAAAAATTATTAACTTAAATTCAATAGTTATTGTAACGGTTATTTTAACAAAATGTTGGCAATAATATTTTGTATAACAGTTTTCTGATTTAAATTTCATTCAACAGAAAACACTATTTATTACAAATAACAATAACAGTATAAAAAATGTACTGTTATGAAAACACCTAGTGGTCAATAGCAGAACTAGCTTGTATAAGTCGATAATGTTGATGATATATAACAGAATATAACAGTTATGCTATTGGAACTTTTACCATTTTGTCGTGTTTTACAATGTTATACAAATAACTGTTCATCTTTCTTAATGCGGTTAACAAGTTTATTGTTATGATGGAGGTGGTAAATATTGTTATATAAAGTCCTACATGTACGAACAGTATTTGTTTTAATAGATAAATTGTTATACAATGTTTGTTGCGTTGCCAATAGATTAAAATAAATTTTAATTAAATTAAAAAAGAAAAAAAATATGAATGATATACAATCAGTCCGTAAAATCTTTTTTTCTATTACACAGTCAAAAATTTTAGTAATAACTACTACTTACCATACTCATTAAGTTGTCATTATTTTTCTCATTAATTTGAGTAGTGGAATAACTCGTTTCCGGTAAAGAACAAATTCATTTCGATATTCGTAAATTGTTTTAATTTCTATTTGTATCTGAAATCCATTAGCGACACACAATGGTTCCAAAACGTTTTTTTTTTTTTTTTTTTGTTTTTTTTTTGGAATAATTCTTGTGAACCATTAAAGATACCTCAATAAAAATTCAGATGGCCAGAAATGATGTGTTTTTGAATTGATTTTGAGGGGTACAGATTCCTGACAGATCAGGGGCCCTCCAAAGGTGGCCATCGCGGATATGTATTTTTTTTTAATCGCCAAGAAATTCATCTATGATATGACAGAAAATAAATTTTATTTATAGATAGTCCTAGTAAATCTCTACAAAAAATACCCTTACATGTGTAGGTTATCTCTTTTAGTTTAAGAGATATTCAGGTCAAAATAAATTTTTCTCTTATTTTTAACCTCGTTTATTTTTATTTATTTATTTTTTTTTTAATTTTTTATTTTTTTAATATTCACTAGGTTTCTTACAAAATTCTAAATAATATTGGTGCAAGAATCATATAAATGTATGAGTCCGATAAAAATTTATATTAATCCAAAGTTGGAACTTTAAAAAAATTTCATATTTTTTAGGTCTTTTTCCTCAAAAGGTGGTCAATTTCTTCAGACAGTGGCTCGAAAAACAGAAAATTAAGATTTTGTTTTAAAAATAATGTCAATATTTAAACGTGAAATAAAATTTAAGCGAACAAATATATCCTATTGAAATTTTGACATAATAATAACTTATCCCAAAATTAAGGAATTAGAAAACTTCCACTTTTTTGGTACCAAAATGCCCAAAATCTCAAACGGGATTTCAAACGGTATTCAAAAAATTAACTTCTTTCATTGAAATCATCACTCTGTCGTTGTAAGAGGCGTCCATCATAAAATACTTTTCGAGTATTAATTAAAATAATTCTATGTTAATTCCAACTTTGCGATTTGAGAATTTAACAAAAAAAATCAAAATTGATAAAACATTTATCTTTAATGTAACCTAATTTTAGCAGTTAAAACTAAACTAATTTACAATCGGATGGCTTGGCCGTACGAATAAGGGCTAGTAGCCATGGGTAACATTTAAAAAATTCGACAAAAGTGGCAAATGTTAAAAAATTAATTAATAATACAATATATTCACCCAACAGAGAATAAAAATAATCCAAAACCTCATAAATTTACAGTTTTATATTGCCTAATAGGGGTGGACTACTTGGCCTCTTACGAATATGAAAAAAACCCGTCGCTAATTTATAGAAATCTCTTAAACCTACACAAACTTATAAATAGTAAAATTTTAATTACACTGGTCGGCAAAAAAAATATATATATATTGGTAATGTTTCCCCATTAATAAAGCAATTACGGGTTGTCCGATTTAGACAATTGAACCACCAAAAGACACAGACGGAAATTCAAGTAATCTTAACATTATTTTTTATGCGCTCAATATTTTCGGATCTATTCGAGACTTTTCATGAAAAATTTGAATAATTTTGCTCCTTAACTCCGAAAATATTAATTGGATAAAAAATAATGTTAAGATAGCCTGAAGATAATTTTAATCAGCATCTAAAAGAGTTTTATCTGCCTAAATTTGGCAAACCGTTTTTGAGTTATACAATAAAAAAAATAATCAATACATGATAGAAAATAATAAAAGCAGATTCTTTTTTACCATGTCAAATTCCATCTAGTCTATCTATTGTGTTTAACGAAGAAAAAAACATTTTTTTTTTTTTTTTTTTTTTTTTTTGCCCACCAGTCTACTTCCACTTGATTGTGGGTATACATGGGTATTTTCACTTAACTGTGAATAAAATCAAGATTTTTGCATAAATTTTGATGATACATGGCTTATTTTTATTCTTAGCACTACCAGATTTATGCTGAAGATAAAAACAGAAACATTTTTAGTGCTTTCACTTTTTAAAAGAACTTTTAAAAGAACAAAAAAACTCAAACTTTGCAAGAAAAAATTATTTCGGACACCAAATTCTAAATAACTCCGAAAATATTGAGTATATAAAAAATTATATTAGAATTACAGACATTTTTAATCCGCATCTTTTGGTGTATCACTTATATAAATTGTAACAGTGTTCTTGAATTATGATGAAATATACTCGTGTAATGACCTTATTATGGGCGAAATATTAGACACGCCCATAAAAAATCCAGACCTGATGGAAAGAAACTGAAAGCAGATTCGTGTTTAGCACATCAAAATCCATATAGTCCAACTATTCATCTTTCGGGGAGGTTTTTTGCCGACCAGTGTTATTTAACGAACTTCGGGATGAACAATTCATTTCTCCCTTTCCATATATGCACATTGACGCCCAACAACTCTCAAATAATTTTCCTACACAAAAAAATATTTAGCTTAATGAAAAAAATATTTTTTATATATAATAATCATCATTAATAAATCGATCGATTTCTAACTGTGTGCGATTAACATTAAATTACCCAACAAACCCATTCAACAGCAATTAGTCCACAGCTAACGAACAAACGGACAAACAAAATAACCGGCATTAACAGCTACAGCAATAACGACAAAAACAACTAGAGTTAATATTAAAGTTTTTAACACCAAAGAAAAAAAGCCGCCGCCACTATAACCACCAAACAACAACCATACAATGTGCAAAGTCAAAACAGTTAATTTATATCTTGTCGCGACTACTGGTCTTACTGATTTTGCATTTTATTTCGACTCTTTTTTTATTTTTTGTTTTTGTTTTTTGTTCGCAAAGAAAAAAAGCGATACAAAATTGAAATATGAAATTATTTTTTATTTTTGTTTTCTTATTTAAGGAAACGATCAAATATAAGAGAAAAAAACAAATAATTTTAACAATATTATTTCGATTTTTTATGAACTTAAAAGCAAATCAGTAAAAGTGCTAGATGAGGTAAAAACGAAGTGTAAGTACCCTTTGCGATTAGTTACAAATAAGCTAGAAAGTTTGTCACATTCCAAAGCTTAAAATTACTGTGCCTTTACAATTAACAATTTTTAATAATTTAAGCTTCCCGTAAAAACACCGGTCCTGGTCGTCTTACCAATGCGAATGTCACTTCGCTAAGTGAGAATGTGCAACAGAACATTCGATAACTTTCTCAACCTAGCCAGATAAAACTTTTTCAACAAAAATCTCGAAATATTGACTAGGGTGATCGATTATTCGACTTTTTGGAGATACCGGTTTTCGAATAATTAGAATAGTTGGTATTTTAATAAAAAACTGGTTTAATCTTTTGAAATACTTTTTTTGCTGAATTTAATATTTCTATCAAAATACTATATTTCTTAAAAGAAACAAAATCAATAAATCTTATAATATTCAAGCTAAAGTTTATTAAATATCATTATTTTTGTAAACAACTATTAATTAAGTTAAAAAAAAATAATAATCATAAAAAACGAGACTAAGTTTTATATAGTACTAAATTTTATCCAATGCGCTTCTCTAGCCTCCTAATATTCTTTTTTGGGTTAAGACTCCACCTGGACCTACCCGTTCTATTTTTATTTCAATTGCAAACATAAAAATTTAACTCTCACCATTTTAGTTCCTTAGATATGTATTAATTAAAATTGTCTTTATATGGGGGCTATCCTTCCCCCTGGACCTATCCGCCTTATTTTAATCTCAATTAAGAAAGTCGATGAGGAAACTATTCTCGTAAAATTTCAAGACTTTTGCTGTAGTATGGGGGTATCCTTCCCCCTGAAAGTTATTTTCACAAAATTTTAAAACTTTTAATATAATAGTTCCTCAGATATGTATTAATTAAAATTGTCTTTATATAGGGGCTATTATTTCCCCCGGACTTATCCGCCCTATTTTAATCTCAATTAAGGAAGTCGATGAGAAAGTTATTCTCACAAAATTTCAAGACTTTTATTGTGGTGTGGCAGTATTCTTCCCCCAGAACCTAACCACCTATTTATACCCTACACCACCATAGGGATATTATGGGTTTATGCTGATGTTTGTAACGCACAGAAAAAATCATCCAACACCCACCTTAAAGTATACCAATCGAATCAGAATCACTTTTTGAGTCGATCTAACGATATTCGTCTGGCTGGCTGGCTATCCATGTAAACCTTATGCACAAAGTACAGGTCGTAATTTTTAAGGTAATTCAATGAAATTTGGAACGCAGGAATTTCATGTTTGGATCAGTCCAGTATTTCACCTAGCCTCATACAAATGTCCCCCCGGAATAGAGTTTAAAATGCTAAAAAATGCCTTAAAAATAACAATATTTTAATGAAGTTCGGTGCAAAGAAGTTCTGTATAAGTACGAGTATCAATCATTGTACCAAATTTTAAGAAGATCAGTCCACAATTGGTCATAGCTCCCATATAAACCCCTCTTCCGAAAATGACTTTAACGTGCATAAATCCCATACAAATGTTAGTATCAAGTATTCAATATAATATTCAACACAAATAAGTTTTATGTAAGTAGAAACAACATTGCGAAATTTTATGAGAATTGGTCCATAATTTACCATAGCTCCCATATAAACCCACTTCCAGGAATCGCCCTAAAGTGCATAAAATAATCTAGATGTTAGTGTCAACGCATTATTCTGTATTTGTATATTTTATTTTACATTTAGTAAAATTAATTCCCTTCCTGAATTTTTATGCTCGTACACAATGGTGTTGGGTCGGTCTTGACCGATTATATCTTTCTTTCTCGTTTCATCTCAATTATGGAGGAAGGTAAGAAAATTATTTTCACAAATTCAAACAAGCTTTTTCCATATTAAGATATATATATATATATATATATATATATATATATATATATATATATATATATATATATATATCAATATGGAAACAGTTTGTTAAAATTTTTTGAAATCGATTTTGCATTTAGACCTCTTTTAAATAGTATAGATACTATTGAATTAAAAAAATTTAATTGTTTGCAAAAATTTTACAGATTTCAAGAGAGAAAAATCATAGCTTAATTATTTGTTTAAACTTACAGAACTAATTTCAATTTAACCTTAAACTATATTTATAAATCATAGCAAGAAATTACACTTTATCAATATTAATCAGTTAAAAAAATGTTCCTAAATTTCTAGTTAAACAATAATCTAGTACATGTTTAAAAAAAAAAAAGTTTTTTTAAAACCGGTTTTTCATGTTTAAAAAGACCGGTCTATTCGACATTCGAAAAATGAACATTTTAAAAAAACGATAGTACTTCAACCGAAAAAACCGGCTGAAAAACCGTGACGATCAACCTATTATTGACTTACAAAGTCCTATTAACTTTGGCAATTATAGGGGCAACGATCAATCACTCCTTAATCGTTCACTGTTTGATTTTTATCAAAAATGTATCTTGTCAGGAGAGAAACATGCGCATTCACTAAACTAAATTGTTGCATCTGAGAGTATCGTAAAGATCACATTAGCACTGTTGCCAGATTTAACGATTTATCGTCAATTTACCGATTTTTGGTTCTAAAAACGGCCTCTTGACGATTTTTGTCCCAAATTCGACAATTTTTTCTAAAAGTAGATTCAGAACTACTTTCAGCAGTTTTTACATATTTTTCTTTAAATGTAAATTAGTAGGTAAATAAATATTAACAATTAAAATAAAAATCTTTTAATATGTTTTCGTAAATTGACGTTTTTGTATACTGTTTTCTTTTTTTATAATTTTGTTGATCTTTTAAAGAAATTCATTAAATATTAAAATTAATTTTCGTTTTTAATATTCAAATGATTTTATATGAGTTTTATAACGATTTAAATCTGTCAATGTAAATAGTTCATTTTTATAAAAGATTTATTGGAACCGATATAATATTATATTCGATTCAATTATCTATGTTTTTATTATAAAATGGCGAATAAACACTTTAAAAAATGCCAAAAACCCAATTGCAATTTTTATAAAAACTTTTAATAGAAATCCTTAAATACGAGTACTAAGTATCCAAAGATATTTTTGTTGAAATCATTCAAAATAAAATTTCGTATATTGCCGATATGTTTACAAAAAGATCTATGTGTGTATGTGTGTGTGAGTTTTTTTATACACAACTTTTCAAAAGATGAGGTAAATAACTTATACTTTGTTCGAAAGTCGTATAAAATTACATATTCATCATTTTTATGCATGCATCATCAGACTTAATAGATACTACTTGGCTTTCCTATAAGTCGACAGTATAAAATGAATGTAATTTTTATTAATTTCTTTTTAATTTAAAATTAAATTTTTCATTAAAAAAGCATTGAAAATGTTCATTAACATATAAAAAAATCGATTTTTTTCTGCAAATTTGACGGTTTTGCTTCAAATTTCTCTGGTAACCATGCATATAAGATTGTCAATTCATCCACAGAGAGAGTTATCATCTTAATATAATTTTCTCCATTCAAAATTTATTTTTAATATCTCAGTGTTACCATCCATATAACAAACTTAAAAACCATATTGCTTTTAGCTCATCACATGTGATGGAGAGTAGAGCAACAAAAATGTTTTAAACAGTAGCCACATCTCAAGTTGACCATACAGACTATGAGTAACAGTAGCAAATAGCTACCGATCGATCGATCGTACGTTAAACCTGATTTTAATTCAAACATATTTATGAAGACATATAAACAAATGTACAATTCTATGTATGTTCGAACGATTATCTCAATACTTGAATATATTCAAATCGATTTGAAAACAAACATTTACAAATACCAATCCATATGTATATATGTAAAATTATATATGAAGTAAATCCTATAAGAAATATCAAATAATATGCCGATTCGATTGATCATTTATTCGTATTCGTGGAATGCAAAACAACTTATCAAGTTTGTTTCATTTATTTTTATAAATTGAATAAGAAGAAGAAGACAAAAAAGCCTCATAAATTTATTGATATTTTTGATTGTTTTTATTTTTTCGGCTTTTTTTTTAATATGTTTTCGTAAATTGACGTTTTTGTATACTGTTTTTTTTTTATATTTTTGTTGATCTTTTAACGAAATTCATTAAATATTAAAATTAATTTTCGTTTTTAATATTCAAATGATTTTATATGAGTTTTATAACGATTTTAATTTGTATAAATATCGTATATCAAATTAGTAAATCTGGTCGTATTTATTTATTTGGTTACTGTAAAACGACTTCTGTTTTTTATGTTTAAATCTATTAATAATTATTTAAATTCATATTGGCGTTTATTTATACAAAAATATACTTTTGAGAGTTGGCTACTGTATGTTATTTAAATGGCTCAATAGTATTAACCAGTTATATTCATACAGAGTGTTTAAAAATTAATAAATAGCTTTTTCATTTCGACGGCAGCCTCTTCTAAAATTTTTTTAAATTTTGAAATGTCCATTTAAAGAAATGTTAAATATATTTTTAATTAATTAAAAATGTTTCTTTGAAATTTATTACATAAAAATTACATTTTACACACATTGTATTTTGAACTCTGATTTAAAAAATAGTTTTACTCTAATTTGTGTAAAGAAAAGAATTTTTCAACATTGTTGAATTTTAAGTATATTCAACATATAGTATTGTAAAATGATTTTTATACTGTTCACATATATAAGGAGTATATATAATTGTTTTTCAACAACAGAGTTCTAGATTATAAATCTTCAAGCCATAGTTCGTATCCTCGTAGAATTCTTTGAATTTTGTTTTAATATGGGAATATTTTTTGTGAAAAAAATAAGTTTGACAAGTAAATCTGAGTATGTGAGATGTTTTTTCTTAAAACATTATCACTTAACTGTAACTGTGTTTTAGGTTTTTAAATGTAGATAATAAGATGGCATATCTGTTTGGTGGAATTGTGTCTTAGAGCCCCAAAGTTAAAAATTTGTAAAAGTTCTGAAAATTTTAAAATAGCTTATTCAAGTTTAAAATATCTAATTCAAAGGTATCTTTTTCGAAAAATAAAATTGTTGGTAGAAAAGTGAAAAGGAATTTACAATTTTTCATATCTCTTCTTTATTTAGCTCTTCAACACAGATGATCATATGCCCAAGGAGTTTTCGGGGACTCTTTATGTTACAAATTTCCGATGTTATTGTTAACACCAGTTTACAAATATTAAGTATATTTCCAGATTAAAGCAAAAAGTTTGATAAGAAATATAATAATAATAATAATTCCAATATGTTTATATATTTATGAAATATAGATGTTATGAAATGTATAAAAGATACAGCCCAGCCGAATATAACAATTCCACTTATTTTTTGTTTTTTTTTTTTTTAATAATTTCACAAATTTTATTATATGCATTGTTTCTATAATGTATGAATACACTTGTATATATATTAGACTGCACCAAAATTAGCATAATTTTGAAATTTGACCGTAATTCTCCCTATAATCGTTCATTAGGTTGTAAAAATATATTGTGTGAAATATTAGTGAAATCGGATATCGTTAACCCATGCTTGATCTTATTTTTGTATCTACATTATTAAAAATTTCCCTTGAAACGAATATTTTTTCAACATATTTTTCCTACATATTTGTTTGCATAATTTTTCCACATTTTTTTATTTTTTATTTATTTTTTTCATATTTTTTCACACGCATATATTCAAGTTGTCAGCTTCGCAAGTGTGCATTTATTTCTACATATTTACTTCGTAGTAAGAAATTCTCAAACTGCCATATTTTTCGTAGTTCGCACTGATAGTGTTGCATATTATTCGTCTTGCATAATATTAGTTTAAAATATATTTTGAGAAGAAAAATATGCAAACAAAATGTTTTTTAGAACTAGAAAATTGATAGCGTTCAACTACTAAATACAAAAGCTAATATAAAATATGTTGCTGCGTGATTTTTTCTTAGTAAAACTGCTAAAATTATTTAAATGCACACGTGCAAACATATATGGCGTCCGTTGATTTTAGTATATTTTTAGTATTTTCGTAATAGAAACTTGTCTTGGTGAAATATTTTTATGGTGTTCGTTGAAAAAAATATCAAAAATTCTGAATTTTTTTTAATATTTTAATAGAAATTATAAACTCTGTTCGTACATATTTCAACTTACATATTTACGTATTTTATTTATAAATAATTTAAATAATTATACACTTTAGTAGGTTTTTACTATATTAATTAAGTAATTTACTAATATGGATTTTCATCTATATATACATGTTGTAAATAACTAACATGTGTAAGTTCTCTTTGCCACAATTTTTTATTATACACTATTCCCATCAAGTACCACCTGTTAATAGACTACTGTCGAATTTTGTTCAAGTGTCGCCATTTACTTTGCGTTTAACAGCTGTTCAAAACATACAACCTCGTGTATTTTTCTAAAAATGGAAAAAAGTGAATTTCGAGTGCTCATTAAATATTATTTTTTGCGAAAAAAAAAAACGTCAATCAAACCAGGGAAAAGCGCGATAAATACTATGGGGACTCTGCACTATCGATTTCAATGGTAAAAAGTGATTTACTAACTTTCGTTGTGGTCGTACAAGTACAAATGATGCTGATCGTTCTGGACGGCCAATTGAGGTCAGTACACCCGAAAATGTCGATATAGTGTTGGCCGACCGAAGAGTAAAAGTGCGTGAGATTGTTGATGCCATAGGCATTTCATATGGCAGTGTGGTTTCGATTTTAAATTATCAGCTGGGTTTAAGAAAGTTGTCTGCAAGATGGGTGCCGCGTTTGCTCTCAATTGACCATAAACGTAAACGTGTGACTACTTCAAAGGATTGTTTGGAGTTGTTTAACCGCAATCCGAATGAGTTTTGTATCTACGGATGAAACATGGATCCATTACTGTACTCCGAAGACCAAGCAGCAGTCTAAACAATAGGAAGAAGGCCAAAGTAAGTTTGTCGGCTAATAGGGTGATGGCAACATGGGATGCACGTGGGATAATCTACATCGATTACCTTCAAAAGGGAAAAACAATAAACGACGAATATTATACCAACTTATTAGACTGATTAAATGAGGATGTAAAAAGAAAACGACCCCATATGGCCAAGAAAAAAGTTCTTTTTCATCAAGATAATGCACGGGTGCACACGTGTGCAGTCTCAATGGCAAAACTCTATGAATTGGGCTACGAATTGGTACCTCATCCGCCATATTCTCCGGATTTAGCCCCTAGTGATTACTTCCTATTTCCAAACCTAAAGAAAAGGCTCGGTGGAAAGAGATGAAATTATTGACCAAACAAATGCCTATTTTAAGGACCTCAAAAAATCTTATTTTTTGGAAGGTATACAAAAACTGGAGAAACGTTGGACTAAGTGTATTGAGTTAAAAGGAGATTATGTTGAAAAATGCATTTTTGTTTTGCATAAAAAACTGTGTTTCATTCAAAAAGTCACGGACTTATTGATCCACCCTCGTAACTTAAAAATTTTGATAACTTTCTATTTAAATTTCCACATAAGAAAATGTCATAATGTAATCACTGATGATTATCGTCCAGCCAGTGGACTCTTTACTTTCTCCAAGTATTTTAGTTTTTAAATTAGGGACTAATGTAGCTTATTAGTCCTCAGAGATCCCTTGTACCGCAAATCATATGACATTTTATACAGCCTTGAAGTTCACAAGTCCAGGCTTCGAATATATCTAAATATTCTTTTCGGTGTGAGAACGCACAGCAAGCGACCAAATTCGGCCACTACCTAATAGTTAATCTTCTCCCTAAAGTTCTGACCTTCTGAAAACGCGCCGAGCGCCTTTATTGCCAAACAGTCAGCCCGTTCGCTTCCTAAATAATCTTCAGAGTACCCAATAAAGCTTTCACTCATGGCGATCCTAGACTTGACCTCATAAGAGAAAAGAGATTTTAAAGGAGCTTTTCTATCCGATATTATAGATACTTATATACCTCTTGGTTTTCCCTGACGCACACGCAGATGGCGTAAATTTCCGCCTGGAAAATCGATGAGTATTTGCTCATGGCTAAAGACCGTTGTAAAGGATAGATGCACCCATTTATACCCGTCAATTTTCTGTGTAACAGCAGAAGAATTTTTAAAATAATTTCAAGATCCACATGTGCCTCTGAAGAGTAAATATTTCGTTCATAAAATTAAAGCCTAGACCATTTTTTATGGAACTTTAACAAAGTTTCTGACTATAATAAATTTTTTTATCACTTTTACACTTTTACAACTTGCTCTCACATTACAGTTGTTCCTCTGTAAAACCTCTCTTCTTTCTAGATCTTCTTTATAAGTTTATGTATTTTTTAGAAAATTACTCTTTCTGTTCACGCATTTTTTATCAGTATGATTTTGATTGTTTTATAATATTCGTGATCTGCGACTATACACTAATTATGATCAAAATAAATTATTTCTCCATATTTTCTCTCTACACCCCATTTTGCATTAGTTTCGTAAGGGTTAAAAGGAAATTATTAATTTTTTCAACTAAAGGACTCCAGACGCGTTCGGCAAGTTAGGTGCTTAACTTGTACGATATTTTTGTAGCACCTTTTCTCCCCTATAAAATATGTACCTGATATTTGCTCCATATCGTTGCTAGACAATTATATAACCTAAGTATTTAAGTATAGTATCCGAAACATATTTTTATATTTTTAAGTATATGGGCTACATTTTGATTCCTTGCGTACTGAAATTTTTCGCTCAAAGAAGTGGTTTTTGTTTCCGGTTTCAACGACTTTTATTTTTATATTTACTCTGGTAAGCAGCTGTGGAAAACTGTCATCAATAGACTGGTTGAGAGACTTCAAAGATCAGCGGTGCTGTTTATTACTGGAGCTTTAAGAACCACTCCCACTGCCGCTCTGGAGTCTTTCTTGCTTCTCATTCTCATTGACCTAGCAGGTCACGGCTATTAGGCTTGAAGAAATTGGACATTGGAGGAATTTGGGAGCACATGGAATATGTTGCCCCGAGTGTCTCTTGTAAAATCGGATTCAAGTGTTCCATCCTACATATAAGAGATAAACTTCTTCACTGGCGACTCTAATCTTGATGGAGTAGTTCGCAGTGGGGTTTAAAGAAGGGAACTTGAATTCCACCCATAGTTCCGCCTACCCGATCATAGCAGTGTCTTCCAGGTGGAATTGATTGATCACGAGATCAATCGTTTCGTAGTAGGTAGGGACATCACTTACAAAGATATTAATATCTACTCGGACCAAAGCCTTCACAGCTTTGGTCCGAGTCTCATGTCTCTGAACGAGTTTTGCCTACAGTACAATTTGCACTTAATTTAGGTGCTAGAACACAATGGTATAGAGGGCAATAGTTTATCACATTTACCAGATAAAGAACTATCACACAGATCCTTTCGGATAAGAAGAATGCAGATATACCAATGGTTACGAGCAAATTGTATGCGAGAGCCAAACGATCGTTGAAGGAGCTTAAATACTTGCAAAGTAGCCAGAAGTCTCTGGCCGGAGCTCAATTCAAGCTGATCAATAATCTCATCACCTCTCTCGATATATAAAATCTCTCTAGTGGTGGCCATTCCCTCGGGTCACTGTCTTATTAGTAAGTATGCCACCAGAATTTGGTCATAGATCTGATTTTATCGGAGAAAAGGAGACGTTTCCTAATTGAGTCCTTCCTTGGCGAAACTTGTACTTTATTAAGAGTTCGAAATAGTTTCTGGATTGGGGAGATTCTATCTCTTTACTTGCGGTACAAAAAAAGGACTCAATTGCTTTCCTAAAAAAAATGGACTTTGGTCCAATGGCCATTATAACCTAACCTTACTATGTAGAATAAGTACGAATGGGTCTAGACTCTATACACGGCACTATTGTCTTGTTATCTTCTTGTGAATTATCTCCATAAATACACCTTTCTGTATAAAAACAAAAACTTTTACTTTCCAACAAAAACTTGGTAATTGCATTAGTAACTACTTATTTTTAACCAAGTGCGTAATTACTTTTTGTGAACAGATTCTTGTAAATGCCACTTTTTATTGGTCTTTTAATTCAGTTTACCAATTCATATGTTTAAAAAAGGAAAAAATATATGAAAAGGCCAAATTTGCGTAAAAATTAAATTTTAATCTAAAATAGTTTATTTTTATTACTTTTATTTTAATTACATTTTTGGTTATTGTTAGGTTTTATAATTCAAATTTATAAAATCTTTTTACGTTTAAATAAAGCAAAAATTAAAAACTCCTTTCTTATAAGCTCACATTTCATTAGTTATTTGTAATCTAAAATGTAACTAGTTATTATTGCTTTTACTAATAATGATAATAATTGTCTAACCGACAATTTGTTTTGTTTTTTCTTAAAATTTTTTAAAATAGTTGTTTTTCTTTAGGAGATACCCTAAATAAGTCTGTAATATAACAGATAATAATTTAGTATTTGCATTAATTTATTTATCACATCAATATTTAATTGATTTGTTTATGCGCCATAGTTTGTGTTATTAAAATGTACATATTTTTTTTTTCTCATTTAATTTATGGAAAAATCGTAATTTTAATTTATTTTATTAAGCATTTATGTTTGTAAATATAATAGATTAACAAATACAGTCATATTTAAGTTTAAATCAGTTAATATTATTATTATAAACATTAGATCACCCATGAAATGTAGGGGATTTACAAAAGTTTTGATTTTGTTTGCTCCACCAGCAGTTTCCCGTAGATGGGGTTAAAACAATAATATGTGTGTAAAAATTTAGTCGATCGGTAGTGAACCGCCTAGTTGACTTAATTTTGTTCGAAAATGGTCTTAAAAGTAATTAATATCTTTATTGCGCTATAACTTTTTAATATAACATTTTGCGAAAAAAAACTATATAATATATAAGTTTTTTTTAATTCAGAATAAATAGAAGAAATTGTTTACATATAACTGTTTAGCCTACTGTGACTTGTTGTCATCAAAAGTTACAAACAATCAAAGAAAAATGTATGCATGGACTTTTTTAAAAAGGCCCTCGTTTTAATGTGGACCTAGCCTGTTAGCAATGGTTTTTTTTTTTTTTTGTAGAGTAAGTTTTATAGTTTTCGTAAATCGAAATATTTTACTACATATTCAAACTATTCCAGATATCGTATAGGAAAAAAAATCAAAATTGTCGAACAAATTTTTTACCTTGCAAGCCATTTGTGCGTGCAATGAAAAAAGAACTTCATTCTTAACAAATGGTACTTTTAGCAGAGAAATATGGGCAAAGAAGTAACTTCGGAAAAGATTCCTTTCTATCATTAGAAAAATACAAAAAATTAAAATTTTTATAACCTAATCTTGCTTCTCATCATTACAACAAAAAAGTAACAAATTGTGTTGCGATTAGGGAATGCAATTTCCCTGAATTATCGAATTCCCGGGAAAGCGGGGCAAAATTTTGGACATCCCGGAATTCTGGATTAAAAATGATAGTTGTCGTTAATCGATCTAAGTTTAACATTAGAAACACGTATAGGATGTGAATCTATGCATTAACGGATCTGAAACAGGGGAAAAGAAAATTTGATGACTGATTAATCAACTCGATTAAAATTTAATAAATTTTTAAATTTTCTTAAAAAATTTAATTTATTTAAAATAATTTAATAATTATATATAAATTATATATAAACACAATTAGCAGATTTTTATATACAATTGAAGCATGGACGCGTATAAGGGCATATAAACCCGATTTTTCAAAATGCATTATTATTTGCTACTTTATATCTATTTGTATCAAAATATTTTAAAAAATTCGTCAATTTCACCGCAAAAAATAATACTTTAAAAATAGGGTTTTATGGAATTTTTATTTTTTTTTTTCATACTAATTTTTATTTGGCTTTTTAGGTGTTTTTGAATAAATTGAGTACAATTTATTATTAGAATGGCACATAAACTTCAGAATAGAAGAAACACATCTGAAATTTATGTAATTAATATTTAATCATATTGCAAAATTTTTATTATTTTGAGGGTTTTAATCTATCATATATCCATCATTTAAATAATACAATAATAATTTTGATGTGATTTTGTTTTGTTTAATTCGAAAAAAACAATTAAACAACATGTAGTCGGTCAAGTCCGATCATTTGATACCCTATACTATGTGTTTTTAATGTTTTTTGAGGGGAAATGTCGACCGGTTATTATAATTTGTAATAGTGTAACTTAAATTTCTGTAAAACATATGTATATAAAATATTATCATGATATGATCATTTATATGGCATTTATTATGCGCTTGATTCTCAAAGTAGGTCTTATGGACCTATTGTGATAAAACTTTCCACTAGGTTTTCTTATTGGTGTCAAATATTATTGCTATGCTAGCATTTATATGGATCTTATATACACATATATTCGGATAGGAGAACACGAGCACCAGTAATTAATACATCAAATTAAAAGAATTACTCAAAAGCTGAAATTTGGAAACTTTGTATTGTATTTCTTAAAATGTAAGTTTAATAATATTTATCGATTTAAACACGTTTTAAAACTATTTATTTTACTTATATGTACGTGGATAAAACAATTACGACGCAGGAATGATTAACTGGCCTCAAGTACGAGGTTTTCGAAAAAATGTCCTGAGTACAAAAACTGAGAGTAAGTGTTCGTTACTTAAACAAATATATTACAGATTGATCAAGATTTGTTCGCTGCATTTGGCAATCGTCAAGGTATTCTTCATAACTCGCCGGCACATATCCTGAAAATAAGTTAGTTTCTATAGGCAGAAAATAATGTGAAAGTAATTAATTTTATTTGTTAACGGCTAATTTAAAATTTTTATTGTAAACAGTGCACAGGAAGTTCACATCTGAAAGTTATCATCTAAATCTGATCAACCCTTAATTTTTGGTATTGGTACCAAGAACATAAAGTTACTTGATATTTGTTTATTAAATCTTTTCTTTAAATTAATTATTTACTTTAACAATTTTTGTTAAGGTTTTTATCATAGAATACAACTGGAAGTTTATGTGAGAGACAAAAACCTAACACAATTGTTGTGATATTATTATTTTTTTTTTTTTTTTTCTAACCTTCCTATTAGTAATAGAAACGCTAGAAAGAGTGAGAGAGTATGAAAATTACTGAGATTATACTGATTTTTACAACATACTGATCATGAATTCCATATCGCAGATGTTATGGAAAATGTATCACACAAATATTGTGTAAAAAATCGAAATTGTCGAATAAACTTTGGCTCTGGTAATACATTTGTACATATGGGGGAAAAAGCGCTTCATTCATAACAAATGACCCTTTTAACAGGGAAATCTATAAAAACAAGTGCCATCAGAAAAGATTCATTCCTATCATTAGAAAACACAAAGGACTCTAATTTGTTTGACCATTTCTCTTCTCACTATTACAACACTGAGTGGTATCAAATAAATAGCGCTGTTATATGCCAAAGGACGCCAATTCATTAAACTGTCCAGAACCCAGTCCATTTTAAATATATTGGGCCATGGTAAAAAAAAATATTTAAAGTTGACTAAAAAATAAAATAGAGTTTAAAAAGTAGTGGACCAATTCCATCAAAAAAGTAACCGAAAACACAATAAAAGTCTTATTTACGGTATTCCAGAAAACATTAAATATTTTAATAAAAACCAATAAAAAAATTATTTTTATTTTAAATTTAAAACTTCGATATAATAGACTGTAACAGAGTTAAAATTTTATAAATTGAATTATATGCGGATACAAAAAAAAAAACCATATTAATTAACATATAGAGAGTTTTATTTAGTTTCAGCCTATATAAACGGAATGTAATATAATTTATAGATAAAATTTTATAATTTAATTTTAAATAAAATGAAATCCAAAAGTACAGAACTGTCATATTATTGTAGTAAATTTTCAACGCATAGATTCATTGGGTCAACGTATAAGTTCATTGAAATAAAGGCACTGATTCTTCAATTCAATATACTGTTCATTGAAATTATTTATTTAATTCAAGGAACGTGTTCATTAAAACAAAATACGAATATGTTGAATCAATAAACTTGTTCGTTGAATTTTAAGACAGTATAAATGTTAACAATAACAATATGTTTCAATGTATCTGTACGTTAGGGCAAAATTAGAGTACAAATTTTTTGAATCAACGAACTTTTTCGTTGTATTTATATACTTTTTTTTTTGGTTTAGTGACACACAAGTACATTTCTACCAAAAAAAAAATTTTTGTTTTATCAGTTAAATAATATAAAACATTTGCTATTGAACAAAACTAACATCTCATTTTGTTGCGAAATCGTACTTAAGTTGTAAAAATTGTTTTTAAAAACTTAAGTATTTTTTTCATCCCTTAATTTTTTCCAAAGTATGAAAACTTTCTGACGTCTTCAAAGATATTTATTAAAAATAAACAAAAATAATTTGAAATACGAAATCTAAGAAAATTTTTAAAAATTTTAAGACTTATAAAAAACGATTTAAATAAATATTTTCTGTGTGTATGTATTTTGCAACAAATACTATTTATTTATATTTACTTTTGATGCTGCATTAGGAAGACATCGAAAAATATTTTGTACAAAAAGGTAAGTTTGATATTTTCAATGATTTCCGACATCAACATAAGCAAATAATCTAAATTAAAAGATATTTAATAAAAAGTTATCATAATTATGAGAAAACTTTTTAGGACAAATAAAATATAACTATGATTTTTATTAAAGAAAAAGTCTTGGAAACTTTAACCACCCTAATGTAAATAAATAAAAGCTTAAAGCATTTTGTTTATTTTCTTGTCAACTTAAGTTTTATACTGTAAAACGAAGTATCACTAAAGTGTGAGCTTTTACTTAAACATTTCTCAGCTAGGTTTGCACTTAAGTATACACTAAGGGATTAGTGTAAAAGCGGGCCTTAGTTAAGAAAAATATAAGTAAAAGCTCACAATTAAGTAATATTTCGTTGTACAGTTTAAAACGTAAGTTGACAAGAATTAAAAACAAAAATCTTTAAGCTTTTATGTATTTACAATAGGGTGGTACCAATTTTCCAAATATTTTTGTTCAACTAAAAATCATATATATATATATATATATATATATATATATATTATATATCCTAAAGTATTTTATCGTAATTATATTAATTTTTTATTAAATATGTTTTAATTTAGTTTAATATTTCCTTATGGCAATGCCAAAAATCATTAAAAATATCAAACTAATTTTTTTGTGTAAAGCATTTTTTAATGCCATCCTAAAGTGGTATTAAAAATAAATAAAAAACCAAAAATTAAAAAAAGAGTTTTTAATTACTTAAAAGCTGTTATAATAAAAAGGTGTTGGTGCAAAATATATAACCACAATTATACATTTAACGCATATTTTTAAGTCTTTTTTAAATTTTTTAATAATTTTGTTACATTTTTGTATTTTTTACTATGACAAACCTACCTAGAAAAACCTTAAGGAAGGGAAAAAAAGAACACAAATTTTAAATCATAAAATAATTTATAGAACTTAAATAAGATTTCGTATTTAATAATATAATACCGGGCCTTATTACTTTTCAATTTAAAATTAAAAATTATAATTTTTAAAGATCATAAATTATAAATTCGGTTAGATCTAAAATGAAAAAATAAAATAAAAAAGATCTAAAAAAATATGAAATTGAAAGGACGGCCTTTTTCAAAGACTTTGAAACAAATTTAATCTTAATGCTCAAAAATAATATCAATTAGAAATGCAAAGAACAAAAACTTCAAAAACAAAGTGTCCACATCCATCAAAGGATCAATATGAGCAACTTAAATTCTAACACATATTAATAATAGACTTACACATATGCAGAAGCATACCAATACTAACATACTTTTTAAAGAAGTTGAAAAAATAAACATTCAGTACTCACATTTAAAATATACCTTCAAATTAAAGATTTCGATACGCTATAGTAGTCTCCGATATAATAAGCTATTAAGGAAGTTTTATTTTAAATCTGTTAGTAAAAGAGTTAAATATTGCAATTTTATTAGATAAAATTTCAAAATCAATTCACCAACATATGTAAATACGAGGTTACTAACATAATTGAAAAAGGTACATTTTATCCATTTAAATCCTCTATATCTTCACAAACATATCGTAACTTTGTTACACACTTATGGCGCATTCTTTGATCTTGACATACTCTAATTTTGTAGCAAGAGCTAAACGCAAAGTCGAACATTATTCGAAGAAACAACAATAACAAAAAACCAGTGTCATTATAATTATCTTTTGTTATGCTTCATAACTTATCACAAAATTAGATGATCCTCATGCATTAGAGTTTGCTGCTCAGGACGATAAAGGAAGGGTAGGAGAGTGATAGCGAAAGAATGACTTGAAAGAAAAAAAAAAGAATTATTTTAATAAAGTGTATAATTTGTATTTTTGTGGCTCATATTTTCGGTATCACTCATTATTTTCTTTGATGTCCTTGTATTTAGGTAAGGAGTGCTTGTAGCATCAATGTATGTATATTAAGTCACCTGCTATTGTCTACACCTACTTTTTTTTTTTTTTTTTTTTTTTTTTTTGTTTAAGGCGGTCTTGTCTTTAATCTTAAGTCTGTTTTATTTGTTAGTCAATGTAGAAACGATGATGTATTCTCTCAATCTTTATTTTTTTTTTTTTTTTTTTTGTTTTGTTTTTGTTTTTTCTTCGATTGCTGTTGCTTTCTTTTAAAAGTCATACGATTGTAACACATACAAGCTTACTTACAAATGTGCCGCATAATTTGGGCTTCTTAGTTACGCACTTCTTTGTCGGTATGTGTATTTGACATACAGATTTACTTAAATGCTCATAATACATTTTTTATCAATGCTACAGGTGTGACGATTTCAATTATCCTTTATGATTTATTACCAAATCTGGGTTTACCTCTGGTACGACTGCGTATAGTAGTAGCAAGAGGTTGCATAACAAATTGAATTGGAAAAAACATTAAGGAATGAGAACGTTTCGTTGATATGGTTAGTTTTCTGCTATCAATCATCAAATTAAATTGAATTTTTGATTAGGTGCGTAACATAAAGTAATATTAGTTTCAGATTTTATCAAATAGTAAATAAATTTGAGTACATTTAAAAAGTATGAAGTATGAAGTCAATATAGCCGTATGTGCTCGTCTGTCTCTTAAGAGCATACGAAGGAATGTATAACTTTTTTTTTTTTTTTAAATACTTATGAGTCATTCAATTTAAAACCAACCAATTGATTTTCTCACCTCTACCATAGTTAATGATATTTGATGCACACATTATCCTCATCAAAACTACACAGAAAAAAAATATATAGTCGGTCAAGACTGACTATATGATATCCTTCACCATTGTGTACGAGCATAAAAATTCGGGATGGGGACTTATATTACACCAGTGGCCAATTTTACTAAATGTAAAATAAAAAATATACAAATATAGAATAATGCTTTGATACTAACATCTAAATGATTTTATACACTTTAGGGCTACTCCTGGAAGTGTGTTTATATGGGAGCTATGGTAAATTATGGACCGATTCTCATAAAAATTGACAATATTATTATAATATAAAAGTTATTTGTATTGAATATTAACTTGATACTAACATTCGTATGAGATTTACGCACGTAAAAGTGATTGTCAGAAGAGGGGTTTATGTGGGAGCTATGGTCAATTGTAGTCCGATCTTCATAAAATTTTGTACGAAGATTGATACTTGTACTTGTATTTCTTTGCGCCGAATTTCAGTAAAATGTTCTTATTTTTAAGGCATTTTTGTTTAAACTCTATTCCGGGGGAACATTTGTATGGGAGCTAGGTGAAAAAATGAATCGATCACAACCAACTTCAATAGGCTTTGTTACGTACTAAATTTCATTGAATTATCTTTAGCCAGCCAGACAGACATCGTTAGATCGAATTGAAAAGTGATTCTGAGTCGATTGGTATACTTTAAGGTGGGTGTTGGATAACTTTTTCTTTGCGTTGCAAACATCAGCACAAACGCATAATACCCCAAACACGTATAGCGATGTAGGGTATAATTATTACCTTATATTTTTCAATTACCCTTTGTTGTTTCACTTTACATCAAAATTGAATTAATATATTTAAGCAATTCAAGTGAGTTTTTTTCCTCATTTAAATTTTTAATTCGTTCAGTCATTTACTTTATTGATTTGATAAATTTTTTAATTGGATTTTTTTTTTTAATTGATATAAACTTTTGGGTGAGAGGTGTAAATTTAAAAAAAAAATTTAATTGAATGAATTATTTTGGTGATTGAATTGATCCTAAACTAACATAGATACAAACAAGATTTAATGCCTAAAGTTATTCGTTTAAATAGTAAGCGGACACGTCTTTGGTGCTTTTTTGAAAATCGGCCCTTTTAGCGAGAATGCGGGTAAAAGCTGTATTTTGGTAATTTTTGGCCCCAGTAAATATACAAATAAAATTTACATCGTATTCGTAACTTAACGAACTTAAGGGGAAAAAAATCGTACCTATTTTTGGTACTTTTTCATATTATTTTAATATGAAATAATTTAATATTTTAATATGAAATCCCACTATAATTTAGAAATTCATTGGAACAATTTTTGTTGCATCCATGAGCGAAAAAAAAGTACCAAAAAAGGGATAATTACACTGTATTCAAACTCAGGAATAAATTTTCTATTATATTAAACCTAGAAACATGAACTTAAACATATGTAGTCCTAAGTGAGTAAGAATTCTCAAAAGGGGTACCATTAGAAAAACGAAAAAGTACCTCAACTTTTTCGTTCTTCTAATGGTACTTTTAGAATCTTTTGTAGTAATAGACCTAGAAGCTTGAAGTTAAAAATACATGGTTCTGTGTAGATAAGAATTCACTAGGGGGACTTTGTAGTACTTTTCCATTCTACTAATGGCATTAAAGATACATGGTGCTTTTTGAAAAGAATTCACAAGGAGGGACTTTGTGGTACTTTTTTGTTAATCCAATGGTACTTCTTGAATTTTTCGTAATAATTAACATAGAAACATGAAATTAAAGGTCGATGATTCTATGTGGGCAGTAATTGACAAAAGGAGACTTTTTCGTTTTTATAATAGTACTTTTTGAATTTTCTATAGTATTGAACTTAGAGACATGAAATTAAAGGTACATGGTCCAATGTTGGAAAAAGTCCACGATGGGGCACTTTGGGTATTTTTTTCGTTCTTCTAGTGGTACTTTTTGAATTTTTTGTAATATTGAACTTAGAAACATGAAATTAAAGATGTATGGTCCTAAGTGAATGAGAATCGAAAAGAGGAGACTTTGTGGTATTTTTGTCTTTCTTCTAATGGTTCTTTTGGAAATATTTGAATTATTAACCTAGAAGAATGAAATTTTGAAATTTTTATATTATTGAACCTAAAAACTTGATATAAAGATTCATGGTTCTATGTGGGTAAAAATTTAAAGGGGGACTTTGTTGTACTTTTTCCTTTCTCTAAAGGTACTTTTTTGATTTTTTTTGCAATAATTATGCTAGAAACATGAAATTAAAAATATATGGTATGATTGTATATGGGTAAGAATCCACAAGCCTTTTTTACATTCTTCTCTTCTAAGAATAATAATAGAAATAGTTTGGTACTTTTTAAACCTCTGCACATTTTGGATGTAAAAAACTGGTACTTTATTAGTACCCTATGAATCTTCTAAACCAAAAATCATAACTGCTTCAATATTATTTTTTTAAATTTAACCTGGAGACATGAAATTGGAATAATTAGAACGTGCTATTGAGATGCAATTTATTCATTTTCTGTAGACACCAATACTGCCACCTTCAACTGTTGCCATGGGAGTTAGGAGTCTTAGTTTAATTTTTTAGTTTTTTTTACTTTTGGCACTAGCTAGCAACATTCGTTATTTTACTTTTGTGATTATGTTTGCAAAGCTTACAAACATTGATCCAGTATCAGCCTTTAAACATAATAATCGACTTAAAATTATTTTCCAAGTCTTTGTCTGTTAATCTTCTAGCTGTATGGTTGGATAAAGTCTGGCTGTCTACGTTAGAGTTGGGTTCATTAGCTTAATAAAGTGACCATTATTTTTAGTTCTTTTCAGTTCAGCTAAATTGCTCAGCTGTATTTTAATGAAACAGCTCATTTCGTGCCAAAGAACAATTATAAATAAGATTAAATATTGAAAATTATTATGATCAGTTCAGTATTTCAAACAAATACTTTATCCGAATAAGCTTTTAACACTAATATAGAATCTAACTTATTTGTATATAATTCAGTTCGTTTAATTTTTATATAATCATAAACCATACTGCCAAATTTGTTAAGGATGTGCCCATAAGTTGTGGCAACTGTCCTCCAAAAATAGATATTACTTACAATTTTAAATTACACCTTAACAATATTACACCTTAAAATATGAGGATATCAATTGTCTATTCAAATCTCGATAACTTAGAGAGTCAAATAATCAATAAAGAACAAATGCAAGTCAAATAAACAAAAGAAATATAAATCCGAATTCATGAGCATTCATGTTGTATTTTCTTTATGGTTTCTTTGAAACATTAACACTGCCAACTTCAAAACTGCTGGGTATGTGTGTATAAATGACCTAACGTAGTGGAGGTTACTTCATCTTAATTAACGAGAAAAGGAGGTAACTTCTTGCTAAACTGACGTATTAATAGTAACTATTCTTTAGTCCTTCTTTCATTTCTGATTCTCAATAAGATGATTCAACTCAAATGTTATTTGTTAATTGATTGACTATTTCTTATGTTTTTTCTCAAGATTAGCTCTTTGTATTGGACGTTGTGTGTATAAATAATCATTATATTTTATTTGTTTTGCCGAAATCCCCATAAGATTTAAAATATCCCGTCGAGATTTGTTTACAATCTAAAAATTATATTTTACATTTTTTATACTATTTTTAACTGAGGCGGCAGAAACGATTGATTTCTAAAAGTTAAACGATGTTTTAAAGACATTTAATTAATAATGTTTTTATCCAAATTGAAACAGTTGAGTAAAGAATAAGAAATATTTTTATGTTATTTGATAACTGTCGACAAAAAATTTTTTTTATTGCTCAATAACTTTTATTTTTCAAAAATATTTTTTTACATTAATTGATAACAGTTATTATTAAAATATATTTTTTTTTTTTCTATTTTTCATAATTTTTATTTTTTGAAAAAATTTTTTTACGTTGCCTTATAGTTATTTTTGAAAATAAATTTTTTTCGGTAATAATTTAAAAAAATAATTATTTTTATATTTTATTATTTTTTAGCCCCATTTTTGGTAAGTTGATGAAAAGAATTTATGTGCGTTTATAAGAATATGTAGTGTATATATTTTACGTTACTTGATAACAGTTCAAATGTATTTTTTACTTTTTTATAACTTTTATTTTGCAATAAGAAGGACTTTCTTCAGAGCAGAAGGAGATTCTTGTTGCATTACTCTCAAGCTCCACTTTTAACTGCCTGAATTACTTCTACGAGTTCCGCGACTTTTTGAACTTCTATCGTAGTTATATGAAATGCAACACTATTCCCATCAATTACCACCACGTCTTCATTTACTTTGCGTTTAACAGCTATTCAAAACATACAACCTCGTGTATTTTTCTAAAAATGGAAAAAAGTGAGTTTCGAGTGCTCATTAAACATTATTTTTTGCGATCCGCCCTCATATATACACTTTCCTATATAAATCATTACTTTCATTTTAGGGATATTCAACGGATTTTTAGGAAATTATGTGAAATGTAAAAAATGCACGCAGGGAAAAAATATGGTTCTGGTGACTATAATCTAAAAGCAACATATTATGATTGGAATATATGATTACAGTTAAAAATTAGTATGTTTGTAAATAATTATTATTATGTTTCCATTTTATCATATAGTGGGTCGGTTTCATTATGAAATGTTTCTATTTAATTATATTATTAACTTTTTTTATAATATTGCTCCCGATTTTACCATGTGTTTATCATGGAATAATTATACTTAATCATATTATAAACTCATTTTATCATATTTGAGAGTGCTTTTATCATATTGTAAATCAATTATATTATATTGTGATTCCATTGTAATATGTTTTAATTCCATTCTATCATATCGTAATTCCATTTTATCATATTTTAGTCAATTTTTGTCATATCATAATTTAATTTTAATCCCTTTTGATCACAATGTAATCCCATTTTAACATATTATAAATCCATTTTATCATATTATAATTCCATGTTTTCATAATATGATCCCATTTTATCATAATATATGAATTTATAATATTGTTATTATATTCTATCATATTATATGATAAAGCTTATCATATTGTGATTTCATTTTATCATATCACGATTCCACCTTATCATATTATAATCCCATTTTACCATATTATGATTTTATTGCATCATATTTTATATAATATAAAATAAAACGCATTAATTCGAAATTATTATTTTCATGATTTGTTTATTGAGTATATTAAATGTTTTTCAAAACAAGAGGAAGAATTTTTATTAGTTTTAAAAATGAAATTATTAACATATTAGTTATTAATAATTAAATTATTTACATATTAATTATTCGAATATTAATTTCTTACATATTAATTATTTACATATTAATTATTTACATAAGAACTTAATTCAGTAGTTTTATGGTTTTTTTTTTAATTATTTAAAATTTTTGCCTTTTCCATTTGTATTTGATGCACTTCTATTTAGTTTTTGTTTTATTTTTTAATTTACTGCGAATTTTAAAAAAAAAACATATAAAAAATTATTAATCACAGATTAAGTGATTGCTTACTGTCAAAGCATTGAACTGATACACAAAAATGTGTATTCAATAGTTGCACAGAAAAAAAAATATGGTTAAAAGCAAACATTCAATATTTGTGGAAAACAAAACATAGTCTAATAAAAATATTCTACATTTGAGGAAAACATAACATGTTCCAAAATCACACATTCAAAAGTTGTACAAAACAAAATATGGATATACAATATGACTATTTTGTGTTTGCAACGCTTCTAGTAAATAAATTTGAAATAAGCTCTGTGCACTACAAATTAAAAAAAACCGAAAAATTATTAATTTTCAAAAATTATATTCATAACCATTTCCTACCGACCTCATCGTTATTAGCTTATTTATGCATAAACAAAATATTCCCTTAAGGAACTGCTACAAAACATCTAAAGTTAAAAATTAAAAATAAAAAAATGAACATAAAAAAAACCAACAATATGGAGACAAAACAAAATACTTTTTTATTGCCACAAAACAAGTGATCAAAAAGATACCGCAAAAGTTAACACCATCATGTTACTTACCAACAATTCATTGGCATTTATTTTTACACACTTGCACCCCGAAATGACGATGGTGACGACGATGATGATGTTGATAATAATCATTGAATGGGATACATGGAAAGTATAAAATTTCATTGAAATCAGTTAAAAAGTTTAAATAAAAAAGCACAAACACCAAAGGAAGAATGGATGGATAGCTGGAATGAACGAGCAAACGTATAAAAGAATGAGTTGAATTTGTTCGTACAACATACAAGAAAATATGACCCCAAATGACAATGCTTATAAATAAAGGTATTTAATGTATGCTTAGTATCTGTCATACCAACAATCCAACCAGCTAAGCAACCAATACTCCAATATACTAAACCATGTCATAGCAGGCATCCAATGCCTCAATGAGCACAACCACCACCACCATCATCACTACCACCATACACACTTGATCATTTTGTAAGTAATCGTAAATATCCTTTTGAAAAAGGACCGCTTGTTTTTGTTAAAGCATAAATATGAATCTTCATACTGCTGCTAAACAAGTACGAAAGAGAGTACTTGTAAGGCATTTGTATCAATGTAATATATAATATGTATGAATGTATGTATGTATTTATGTAGTCAGTTAGTCATGTGTTGTATAGAAAAGGTATTTAATATTCTTCTATGTAAAGCACTACAATATTTGTTGCACCTCATGCTGCTTTGGTGATCATAGCAGCGGGGGATATTTTGGAATGTGTCCGACATACTCATTCGTTTAAACTCTCTACTCTTTTACTTTACTTACTTACATTGAGTGGTGCACATTACCATGATTTTGGTAAGTTGCCGCTACTTTTGATGTTCAACACATTGAGAAAATTCATATGAATGTGTCATTGTGTCAAAACACTAAAATACTTCTTATGCCCACACACAGTTACAGTCACCACCGTTCCAATCACTAGCCATCCCAGTTATAGTCACACTGCTGCTTACTAAGATCATTCTTTGTAATTCACATTCATTTCCTTTCTTCTGTTCACTTTTTTTTTTTTTTTTTTTTTTTTTTTTTTATTGTATTTTTAATACTTTGTCTGAAGTATTAAATTTTTATATTGATAGAGTGATATTTATGATAATAAATTGTGTTATTCAAAGAATTTGTATAGATTTACGTTTAGTTTGTTAATAATAAAAAGGTTTTTTTTTTTTTTTTTTTTTTGTTCAAAAAGTTTAAAATTGTACAGATTCATTCAAATTTGTAAATACTTTAGTAGTAATGTGTTTACACTAGCTTCGTTGGATAATCAGCCGATCAACTGGATTTTTAATAATTCATTACAATCCATTGAGACAGCTTTACATAAAGTTGTACACATTACAACGATCGGACAATTTAACCTTAATCGATACTTAAACGCTTGGTTTGGTCATATGCAGGGAAACCACAAATATGCAATTAATGCAAATGAATGTTTTTCCTGTATGCTGAATGAAGCCACTATTAAAATATTTATCCGTTTCGGAACAAATAAAACTTTTTGACATTTGTAAGTGCATAGTATTGCATATTTCACCATTAACGGCATATAGTAATTTTTAGATCATATTTATAGCATATTTTGTTATTTCTAGGGCATATTTAACACTTTGAGGCATATATTTATTTTTTGATGTATAAAAAAAATTCAAAAATATTTAGTTTCATTTAAAATCGCTGAGGAACTTAACTGATATGAACAATTCATAAAAATTTAGTAAAAGGTTTATGTATTAAAGCTATTTTTAAGGTATTAGCTTTTAAACATGCCCGAATAACATCAGTTAATGTCGTAAAAAACAATTTATTTTTTTAATGAAAGCTATACGAAATGGCCTTAGGTCTTCCGATTTGGTTTATATTTGGCATAGACACACTTTGCACCACTAGTAAAACATAACTGTTTTATTTTTTTAAAATGACAGAAAAGTAGTGGTTTTATTCATCTAATTCTATAATAAATAAAAATATTTCACAAAGTCATATTTTTTAATTATCCATACCTTTTGCAGCTTAAGTACGTTTCTATTGATTTTTACGGCATTAGAAAGGAAACATAATCCTCTTTAAATATCACAATAAATTAAAAATAATTTTTTTAGTAAAATGCATTTCCAACGCAAATGCCTTTTTTCGATGCACTTTTGAAAATGTTCTCCCAATAAGATTTTTAGTTGACTGAATAAAACCGGTCTATTAGATATTTGAAAATTTTTATTTTGAAAAAACCAACAGTCTAAAACAAAAAACACCGGATTTTATAAAGGTTGAAAAACCGAGTCGATCATCCTACTATTTACTTATGGCGAAACCCGTAAATAAGGAGAAATGTATGACATTGCTTGAGTATTTTCTGTGTCAATATAATGTGTTTGAGGGGTTATAATAAGCCGACATTGCCAAACTTGGAATATATTATAGTGTCAAATTGGAAGCCGCTAAATTATTGATAAGTTAGTAACTTAGCTGATTTATGGATTACTAATATTATTAGATGCTCTTCTATTTAAAATAACGCTATCAAAAATAATTCCCGCCGTCCTACCGATATATTGCGGAATAAACTTTAAATATGTGAAATACCTGTTTCCCCCGAATTAGGCTAGTTCACTCTTGAACCTTTTAAACATCCAATATTTCTGAAAAACCTTAAGAAAGTTAACACTTATCAAGAAACTTTTCCCAAAATATTTATAACCTACTACAATGGTACTCAAATGGAATCGGCAAAAAGGTATCTATTTATTTTGTTAGAAAAAAATGTATAATTATATTATATATTATATAAAAATATTATAGAATAATTTCGGTCAGATCTTTTTAGTGGTTGTGCTCTTGCAAAATATTCATATTTTTATTTTTTATTATTGAAAAGTTTTTAGTAGTAATTTAATAAATCACCAGAATACATTAAAAAGTTCTCTCTAAGGTCGAAATTTTTTTAAATATTTTTCCAAAAACAATCATGATTCTTTTAGATATATTTCTAGAAAAAATTCGAAACGTTTTTTTTTTCTTTTGTTTTGTTTTTTGGGAAAAAATCTATTTTGTATCTTTTTTCTGTTTTCTGCAACAGAAACAATCTACCGGATAGTCATACAAAATTAATGAGCGCACAGTGATCCTAAAAAACTTTTTCTGGAAATAATTCTGTAACTGGCGCACCGTTGGAGATATCTAAATAAAATTTCACGAGCTCAAAGCTGAGATGTATTCCAGTTGATATAGAAGAGCACGGCTCCCTAGCGAGTCACACGGGTAGATCTCCAAATTTGGTAACCTCGGATATGTAATTTTTTAAAAAAATTCACCAAAAATTCATTTATGACTTGAATGTAAACAGAATTTATGTATAGGTAGTCCTTAGAAATCCCTACACAAAAAACATGCTTTCACGTGTAGGTTATCTCTTAGTTTAATGTTACCCTCATTTTTGGCCTAGTTATTTAAACAAATTTTTTTGAACTTGGGAGCCTTAATTAAGGTTCTTAATTTTTTTGAAAATTTCCACTAGATTTTTTAATAAAAAAATCATATAAATATATCTAGCAAATAAAAGTTATATTAGTCTAAAATTGAAACTTTAAAAAATTTTCACATTTTCCAAAGAGATGGTAATATTCTTTCACGTATCAAATATTTTTTGTTCCGGATTACAGAATTTTTGTAATGATTTGAAAATAAATCTTAACATAAATGCGTATAAATCAAAATCGGACACACTTTGGGCAACGCTTTCCCTCCCAAACCCTATTCAACTTTATTAATTTTTGAAAAAAGTTTTTAAAATTTTTTTGTAAAATTCTCAAAATCAAAGCCGACATCACCAAAAAGTATATTGGTTAAACACAAATGTATATTTTGGATAAACACTAAAAAATATTTTCTGTGCCACGCCTTTTACAAAAAAAAAATCAATTTTTGAAACAAGTTTTCCCAGAACTATGATTTTCGGTATTTTGGTACAGAAAAGTGAGAGTGTTTCTAATTCCCTAATTTTAGAACAAGTTTATCTATATTCTGCCAAAATTTTATTGGAATATCTTTTTTTGTTTAAATTTTATTTCGGTCCAAACATTAACATTATTTCTAAAAAATATGTCTAAAATCCAAATTTTAAGTTTTTCAGGTCATGGTATGAAGAAATTTCATTATTATTGCAGCAATATTATTTAGAATTTTGTAAGAAATATAGTGGATATTTTCAACAAATTTTTGAGACCTAAATTAAGGCGCCAAGTTTAAAAAAAGGCCAAAAATGAGGGTAAAATTTGCTTCTACTTAAATAACTCTTAAACTAAAAGAGACAACCTACACATGTAAGCATGTTTTTGTAGAAAATTACGAGGACTACCTTTGTGTAAAATTTTTTTACATTCAAGTCATAATGAATTTTATGCAAATTTTTTTAAAAATTTCATACCTGAGAGGTCTTTCCTCTACACCCGTGATCCGCTAAAGAGCTGTGCTCCACCAAATCAACTGGAAAATACCGCAGCTCTGACTTTGTGAAATTTTATTTAGATATCTAAAACGGTTCATAAGTTATAGAATTATTGTCAAAAAAAAATCGTTTTGGGACTACTGTGCAGTGATTTCTTTCATCAGTTTATTAATTTTAAAAATAAATTAATTTTTTTATGCTCATATCATTTTGACTGTTAATAAATTGAATTATATTTTAAACTTTATCAAGAGCTGAGAAAGAAATTTAATCAAATATATAGAACGGTGCCAAATTGTAGCTTGGAATTACCGTCAAGATGGACGATAATACGAATATTGATATATTTACGCTAAAATTATTTGTTTCAAGAAACTTCGGCAATAATGTCACCTCTCTGAAATATAAATGCGTCGTATTAAAAAAAATAATTTTTCGAACGTTTAAATAATTGGAAAGTTTATATTTTGAAAATTTTAATCAGTCCACAAACATTTTTTTTAATTATTTAGCTTGCAAAACCTTATAAAAAAACCTGTTAAAAACCTTCTTTCATATTGTAGTCATTTGGCTCTTATAAGAATAAGAATTGTTTCCAATATCGTGTTTTTATAAATATTATGTTCTCCTAACTATGTTTTGGACAAAAACGTTCTAATTACTATTTATAACTTCATTATATTATTGCTCCAATGAATTGATCAAAAACATATGACCTTTAAAATGTTAACAACAATAAAATCTTCTTAAATATTTTATTTTCGTAATATTACTTACACTAAAACATAATTATAGCACTCATCGTTAAGCTACTATAATGGTTTTAGAGCGTCTGATGACTGCTTCATAATTATTAGCATAAAAATACGTAAATTGGATACACTTCATACTACAGCTATCATCATCGTCATCATCATGGACACATTAAATTCTCGCTAATCCGTTTCACCGGAAAACATTAAAAGCTTCATTTATACACTAAGACAATCGATTTTTAACGTTTTTTATGACATTTTAATTAATATAACCATAAAATTTATTTAATTTAAATTAACTTAAATCAGTTAGTTAGAAATGAATAAGGTAAAGGCGAATATTGAAGTACTCTGCTTGGAATCAAATAATCAAACATTAGATTTTGTTATACATTTCTTTAAGTTATAATTTAATTAAAATATGCATCTCTAATATCTCTAATAGATAATGTCTAATTATCTCTAATAGATAATGTCATTTTTCAGAAACTGTTTAAACAAACTTAACCATTTTAATTCAGACCATAAGGCGATCAATTTAAGAAGTTAACATAAAAGTGTGTAGTAAAGTGTTTTCTGAAAAATATTTTCTCCAAATAGAAGAATCGAGGTTCTACATTCGGATAGAGGGAGCATAATAATCGTAAAGAATATCTTATCGTAGATATATATATAAATATATATATATATATATATATATATAAATTATTTTATTATTTTTTTAATGAACTTGTAGCGATACTTTACTTTGAAAAAATAAATCAAAAAAATTTGAACATCGAAATACTAACATCGACATTGATGACCAACGACAATTTATTTAAAAATTTTTCAAAAATTACTAACAATGTCAACTTCAGAAGATATCGAATTTGCTTCGTCACAAGTTACAGCGGAAATCTCAAGAGTTTCCGTACGTGTTCCACCATTTTGGCTACAAAATCAAAAATTATGATTTCGATAATTGGAATCTCAATATATTATATCAGCCATAACCTCGGACACAACGGAATATCATACATTGGTTGGATCAATTGAAAGCAGCATCCTGAACCATGTAAGCCATATTGTTGAAGAACCAGCGGCAGAAAACAACTGCTAGAAGCTGTACGTATAGGTGATAAAAAATCATCAGCACTTTTAAGAAAAATGCGTTCACTGGCTTCTGAGAAAGTTTCTGTAGATTTACTGAAAATGTTATGGATTCAACGATTTCCAAATACAACAAAAGCCATATTATCAGTCAGCAGCGATACAATTGACAAGCTGGCAATCATAGCTAATAAGATTCATGATCAATCTAATTCGACATCTTTAATTAATACAGTTTCTACGAATAGTAATGATCGAATAAGTAGCTTAGAAAACAAAATTGCAGAAGTAATTTCCAAAATAGATGCTTTATCAATAAGTAATAATCAAAGTCAACGAAGTTCTTCAAGAAATATGTCTCGCAGCCGTTCTTGTTCGTCATCTACAAATCCGTTATGTTGGTATCCCTCTGTTCTTTCAAAACATCAGAAAACAATTAACGGGTGAAGGTCGCCAACAAATAAGTCGCCTGTTCATTCAAGATACTGAGTCGAAGTTCAGGTATCTTACTGACACCGGTGCAGATTTATCAGTATATCCTGCTACACATGAAAAAAAAATAAAATCTCCAACTACATTTGTGCTATATGCAGCCAACAACATGAAAATTGCAACATATGGTAAGAAAATAATCAACTGCAATATTGGTCTACGACTACGATTCCTCTGGTCATTTATTGTGGCTGACATAACACGCCCAATTATTGGATCAGACTTCCTTAAACATTATGGACTCTTAGTTGATATTAAAACTAACTGTTTGGTCGATTCCTCAACAAACCTCAAAACATTTGGCATTTGTTCTTCACCTCAAAATTTTACCATCAAAAGCCTTTCAGAGGACTCTGGTAAGTTTCAATCAGTCCTTATGGAATTCACTTATGTTACAATACCTAGCGATAAATTGCCGCCAGTTAAGCACTCGGTAACCCATCACATTGAAACAAATAATTCAAAGGTGTACACAAAACCACGTCGTCTATATCCAGAAAAGTTAAAAATAGTAAAACAAGAATTTAAATACATGCTCAATCTTGGTATTTGTCATCCATCCAAAAGCTGTTTGTCAAGCCCCCTACATATAATTTCAAAAGGTACGACACAGGGACGCCAGTGAAGATTACAGGGCACTCAATAAAATAACCGTTCCCGACCGTTATCCTGTTCCACATATCCACGATTTTGCCTACATGCTTACCGGTAAGAAAGTATTTTCTAAAATTGATTTGGTTAAAGCATAAATCAGAAAAAATTTTAACATCGATATATTAACATCGACAAACTAGAACTAAAAAGTTCCAACATCCACAATATTGGCTGCGACTTTTTGCGATCTTTTAAGATATTAGAAAAATATGTGCGGTACCTTATATTAATAATTTTTTAAGAATAGTTTCAAAATTTTAAAGTATAGGCTAAAAATTTGTTATATGCAAAAATTACACTAACATTGATGTGATCCAAAATTGGATTTTTGTCATTCTAAAACAGCCAAGTGTGACACTATGAACCGATTGGGTTTCAATTCCAAAAATTTTTGGTGTGATCGACACCTAAAGAAAGTTGAACTCAATACGACTTGCTATCTTGTTAGGAGGTGTTGATTTGTGTTATCATTTAAGTGAGGAGCGACCTGAAAATCAAAGACCAGACTAAATTTTTTAAAATTCATCCAGAAATGGTCTGAGAAAAAAGTTTGTGCATAAATATAAACATTTACTTTAATTGATTTTAGTTCATAATATTTAAGAATAATGTATTAAATATTAAAAATTTTTAAAATTTTCATTTATATTTTCAATTTTTAAATGTAGCATTTGAATCAAATCTAATAAAACTAAATTAAAATTTTAGCAACATTTTTGCAAAATGCGTAAAAGTTTCATTAAGTAAAATTTAATAATATTTATGAACTAAATTTTATTGTTTATGAAAAAAGTTTGGGAAAAAGAGTGATGTACTATTCATAATATTTATGAAAAAAAATTTTCAAATATATGAATTTTTCTTATCTGTATACAAAATATGATTGTTATTTAAATCACATAGATTTCATTTTAATTTAATAATTTTAATTAATTTTTAAAACCTTCATGTGCTCGGGAAAATAAACCTACGTAGACGGTCGGTTAGTTATATTTGTAGTATTCCATGTATTTCTATAGACATTTATGTAAGTCAAAATATTAAAAATATTTTATTATTTATTTCAAAGAAATTTTATTATTCCATTTAATTTTTCTGTGAATATGAACTTATATTTAAAATAATGTACAAAAATTAAGGCTGAACTAAAATAATCACACAAAGTCGGTTAGTTATATTTGTAGTATTCCATGTATTTCTATAGACATTTATGTAAGTCAAAATATTAAAAATATTTTATTATTTATTTCAAAGAAATTTTATTATTCCATTTAATTTTTCTATGAATATGAACTTATATTTAAAATAATGTACAAAAATTAAGGCTGAACTAAAATAATCACACAATAACAAAACAAGGACACGCAAATCACAACAAGGGGACCTTTTCAATTTTGCTTAGAAAATCCACATTTGTCCAAGGATTGGAAAAAGCCTTTTATTATAAACTACGAACACATTAAGGTTATCCAAAATTAATTCCTTTTGTCACTTGCACTTTTAAAATTTTGATGACTATGTTTATAGTCATACGGCCAAGAGATGGTAATTTTGAAAAGTGTGATGTAGGGAAGTCGCACAGTATCCCAATTCGATGTTTTTGGAAATAATTTTGTAACTTTTAAACCGTTGGAGATATCTAAGAGGTGTCAAGGCTGGTGTTTTCGAGTTGACTTTTATGAGTACAGGCCCCTAACGGGTCGCGGGGGTAGAGTGTAGGCCACCAAAGTTTTTCACCTCGAATATGTAATTTTTTAAAAATTCGCCAAAAATTCATTTATAACTTGAATGTAAAAAAATTTACATATAGGTATTCCTTATAAATCTCTACAAAAACCTTGCTTACATGTGTAGTTTATCTCTTTCTGTTTAATAGAAATTTAGGTCGAAGCAAATTTTATCCTCATTTTTTACCTCTTTTTTTGTGGTTATTTTCCAAAAAGTTGATAATATTCTTTCACTTATAAAACATTTTTTTTTTTTTGTTCCAGACACAAAGTTTTTATAAAGATTTTAAAATAAATTTTAACGTAAATACGTGTAAAGTAAAATTTCCCCCCAAGCCTTATCTAAAAATTGGGAATTTTGAAAAAGTTGTTTAATTTTTTTGTAAAATTCTAAAATCTCAAAGCCGAGATCAACAAAAAATATATGAGCTATATACATACCACCAAATGTTGGTTAAATACACAAGCAATATTTTCTGAGCTAAGCCTTTGTCATTATAATCAAGAAAGTCAATTTTTTAAGCAATTTATTAATTCTCTGATTTTAAAACAAGTTTATCCATATTGTGTCAAAATCTTATTGAAATATCTCTACTTTAAATTTGATTTACGTCTAAATATTAACATTATTTCTCAAAAATATGCTTAAAATACAAATTTTAAGCTTTTCAGGTCATGGTCTGGAAAAATTTCTTCGCATTTAGTTTATGATTCTTGCAGTGTTATTATGTTAGTGCCCAAATTAAGGCACCCAAGTTTAAAAGTCTTAAAAAAACGATAAAAAAATTAGGATAAAATTTACTTTGATATAAATATAACTTAATGCATGTAAGCATGTTTTTTTTTTTTTTTTGTATATAAAAATCATTTTGGCACCACTGTGTGTTCTGTTTAATGGATATTTAGGTTGAACCCAATTATACCATCAATTTGGCCTCGTTTTATTATTATTTTTTTTCTTTTTTTTTGGGGGGGAGTTATTTTAGAAAAAGGTGGCAATATTCTTTCACTTCTAAATATTTTTTTACACCCTACAGAATTTTTGTAAAGTAAAATCGGAGGCGCTTTGGGTAATGGTTTGGCACCACTGTGCATAATTTTTTGTTCGATGTAATAAATATAGATCTGCTTGTTATCGTTTTTTAGGAAGCTACCAAAAACATTGGATCCTATTACAGTGGAATTTTTTTTTAAGTTCAATACACCAACTGCTACAAATGTAGTCATTTAAGTACATAAAAGTTAATATATAATATTTTCGTGTGATTTGTATTCTCTTGACCTATATTGTTACGCTAGTATATTTATTCCTCCACTGTTTGTTTTTTATAGCTTTTCTCTTATATCAAAAATAGAGTATTATAGGTTTCTAAACTTGTCCATAGTCTAGTCGTCTAATAATCCTTTCGTAAGTTCTGTCATATTGCTTTTTTGTTATGCTTTTATTGTTCTGAAATGTCAGCCCGATGGTCATTTATGAATATGATGCTTGTATAGGACTTTGAAAACTATCGATTGATATATTTTTGCTTTTATAACTTTTTGGCCAAAATTGTATGATACTTCTTTTTATAATTTATACATTAAAAAGTTCATTCTGTTCACACAATTATCACACAGATGTAAAAAAATGCGGAGGTTTAACCGTGTATAAAAATCAGTTGAAGTTAAAATTAATAATTTTGATGTTTTTTAAAATAATTTATATTTGCTGAAATGATGATTTTTTGACGAAAGTTGTTCACACAATGAATATTGAAAAACATAATGATACGTTTACTTTTGTTGACTCTGTGTATTTTACGTTGCGTCGCAAAGTTTGGCCTTTACAGCTGATCTGTATAAGAAACTATGATCAATTTGAACTACCTAAAAAAGTGTAGTGAAAGGTATTAGAAAAAGCTTTTTATCAAATCGAAACACCTTCATTGTCTACCAATTAGAAACCCAATTTTTGAACATGTGTGAAAGATATGGTCTGAACGGTATCCTATTTTCGGAGAGAGATAAAGAGACAGAACAGAATAATAGTAAAGAATTTTCTACCTCTTGCATGCCACAGATACAGTGTCCTCTCATAACATACACTCGCGCATAGCTGAATAAGAGTCGCAGTTAAGCAAATAATCTCTGGTCTGTGCTGACCAATTCGGACTTTGCTTCCATACCCAAATAGGATCCAAATCAATGTGACTTGATATGTCGTTGATTTAACTCATATTTCAAAAGAAATGCTTTTATCTAGTACAGAATATGGACCAAAAAATAATAGATCACATTGGCCTAGATATATAGCCATGAGAGATTTAATTGTTGATTTCTGTTAAAAATAGATATATATTGATAAATCAGATATTATAGATTTCATACTAAATATATTACAGAGATGAAAAGGGAAATTTGGATAAAAATGTCCTTTTTCATTTCTTTCTCCATGTTACCAACTATCTAAATAACAAATTTTCTCATCTTTGTATATAAACCGGTCGACGTCTTCTTCATTATGTCGCATTCACAACACACAACAACAAAAAATTTCATTAAATAGGTCAATTATATAATGACTTCTAGACTTTTTATATTTTAAACTAAAAACTATAAATATAAAAATAAAAATATCAACACATAATTATTATTATTTTTTTTTTTTTTTTACTTTTTTTTACTGAGCATTAAATCTAAACTGGTTGCAAATATAATGACTTGTCTCTCCTAATTTTAACGTTTAAAAACGAGAATATTATTTTTACAACATAATTCCAATTAAACTTTTGCTAATTGCATATACGATTTTATTATAAGCTATTTTATTTCCAATGGTCAAGAAAAGAGAAGAATGTGAGAGGCATGCAAACATCTTGTCATCACTTTGAATAAGTTGGTAAGAAATTATGTTGTCATCTTGTATCATGTTGTGTTTCTTGAGATAGTGACATATGAAATACATACATACAGATATAAAACTTATAAAATTACTTATATAAATTAATGATCTTTAATATAAAAAACGTGATGAGATGTAGGAGAAGGTAAAGTATCCGATAGATCGCATAACATTAATCTTTAATGATATCTTACAGAAAAGAATCTAAATTATAGTTTGGAAATATCTTAGCTGACAGCAGTATCACTGAACTTTGTACTCTATAATAAATTGTTGGAAAAAACTTTACCATAATGCTATCACATACAGCTTTATCAATCCTCATATGTGGAAATTTTGTTTATTAATATGTATGTATATATTAGGGTTTGGGAATTCCCGAACCTTTCAACTTTCCGGGAAACGGGAATGAAAAAAATCATGTTCCCGGGAATTCCAGGAAAAATGTTGAATTAACTTAATTAACAAATTTTGTATAACACTATAATATTTTTGTTATAGGGTAATATACAAAAATTGTACATAATAAATATAGTCAATGAAAATGATATTAAAATTTATTTTTGAAAGCAATTCGAGTGAAGAACTTAATATAAATGTGATGAAGTCAAAAAATCTCAAAATAAATATCTTTAGTCCGATAACACCGTGCAGCAATTGCCCAAAAATTTTTTCACACATTTTCAAACTAGAGCCCACACAGAGTAAAATTATGTATTCAGTTTTTCTCAAGGATGTCACAAATTTTTAAGAAAATATCCTTTACACTCGTATAAAGTATATAATTAACTAATAACTGATAAGATATTTTATTAAATTTTTGTAATGCAACATTCAAATTAAAAAAATATATTGCAGGGATACTAGGCATTCATTTGGCATCCATATTGGGTCATCATAATCTTCGTAAAGAATTTATAATATTTTTTAAAAATTGTGACCTTTAGGAACTTTGAAGTTCTTTTAGGAGGAAATTGAACCTCGTGGAGAAAACTGAGTATACAGATTTACCATTGTCTCTAGTTTTATGTACATAACGATTTTTTCACGTGTGAGAATGAACGTTGCAGGCTAATATGTATTTGAAAATAAATAGTAAAAGGTAAAATTTTCAAAAGGATATTAGGAGATTGTTCATCACAGGCGATACATCTAAGCAATAAGGAATCAATATGCCTGAAAGAAAAATAGGCAATATTTGCTAGATAATCATCTAGGTGAAAAAGAGAAGATACCGCCAAATAATCTTTTGAAAGATGTAATAAATATACTGAAAAATTAGCACTAAATAAATCTTGACATTAAAATATATAATAAAAAAATTTACATCTTGTAAAGCATGCATGCACATAAATCATAACATCATAAAGCACGAAAACTGAAGCGCTCACATAAAATATACGTTTTTTGCTAAAAGATAAACAAATTTCTTCAATACTTTCTATTTTTGAAAAATTTTTCGACAATTCAAAGAATTGTGACTGAAAACTTAAAGTATTGCATTAATTTGTTCCAGATGGTCTCAGTGGGATATCATCAATTTATTGCAGAGGTGATAATTACCTTATTGAAAAAAGAGCGATATTTTGAGGACCAAAATAATAAAAAAAAATTTAAATTGTATATATTTTTTGTTGTTTATTGCCCAATTTTCTTTAAACTGATAAAATTTATTGCTTTGATGATATTCGTTCAAATAATAAAGAGAAGATATTGTGTAAATTTCTTTCAGGAAGATATTTTCCAAATGTTTGTAGGGTTATAATTTGTTTTAAAAATTGGTATCCTTGGAAACTTTCAAGTCCTTTTAAGGGGAAATTTGACGTCCTGGAAAAAAACTGGGTATGTAGTTTTACTACATATGGTCTTCAGTTTTATGCATATATCGATTTTTCCTTATGTGAAAATGACTGTCGCACGGTGTTATAAAAAGTCTTATGTTAAAGGTTTCTCAAAACTTTTGAAGAGAGCAGAAATGAGTTATTTTTTGAATAAAAGCTATATACAATTTCATATGAATGAATTCTTTTATTAACACTTAGGATTAATGCAGATATTTAAAAATAGAGGGTCTAATATAAAGTGAAAAATTACATATGAGACTTTTACTTAAAAGTTAATTTGCTTTTTTTAAAAAATTCCTGCGAATACCATAAAAATATTTCCCTTAATAGGGTGCCCCGATGGCCTAGTTGGTAGTGAGCTAGTCTGTCAGTCTGGGGGTTGTGGGTTCGATTCCCACTAGAGACTCTGGTCTGTTTCACTACAACGAGCTATGGAATATATGGAATTGGAATATAATCTGTAATTGTATTGCAATTATAAAATAAATAAATAAGAAATATTTCCCTTAATAAATCTCCAGTCTTTGGATTCTTTTCATTTTTAATAGTTCACTTTTGTTCTTCCGTGGATTGGAACAATTGTTCGGGATATATTTATTATATATATTTATACCTTGCGATTTCAAAAAATTTAATTATTTATTTTGTATTTTAGGAATCTCTACTTTATATTCCAAAACTACACAGAGTTTAGATAATAAGTAGCATTTGCTAATAATTTTAATTCTCCACAACTTAAATGAACATTCCTAGACAAGCTATCAGAATGGGGACTTTTCCTAAACATTTTTAACATTATGCCTATAATTATTATTTGGTTGTATAAAAAATAAATACATGAAATTTTTGAATGGACATTCCATAGCACAATGGGGCCAAATGCAAAATTTTCTGCATCGCCTAAAATACTGGTCGGATTTAATTGAAATGCATAGGATAGTTGTATAGGCGAACCTAAGCTTTCAGGAAAATCATCTTGTAGTCACCCTGTAATAATGCGAGCTAAGCTATAGGGTATCTAATTTGACCACCTCGGGTATGTAAAAGTTTCAAAAAATCGTAACTTCTACAAATCAAGTCTGATTAATATTTCTTCATTTTTATATTTAGTTATCTCTTACAGTTAAAAAGATATTTACGCTTGAATTTTAAATTTTGATTTTTTACCTCGAATTTATTTCGTTTCTGGGGTATAAGTCCTGAGGTGTATGACGGAAAAAAATTTTTTAAATATTCTGTAGTTTGTAATATATTCCCTAATAATATACTCATTTTTTATTTCAATTCATCTAGACGTAAAAAATTTTCAAAGTCAGCACTCTGAAATTAATATAAAAGATGGCTATTTTTTACAAGAATAATCTTTAATAAAAAAATTTTTTTACTTTGCATATTTCAAAAGACAAGACTTCAGAAATGGTTAATAATTAATCAATTTTAAATTGATTTAGGTTTGCACTCCACATCAAACTTTGGTCAAAAAAGGTGAATTTTAGAAAAAGGTTTAATTTTTATTCATTAATAAAAAAAAATTCCGATCGAGTTTTGTTTTTAATTTTTGACAATATCTATTCTTGAAATAGTCTTAGATCGATTCGACGCTAAATTACTTTCTGGCTGGCCAAAAACGATTGCAGATGTACAGATTTCATGGAAAAACACAATTTTTTAAACAACTTTTTCTAATTACATAAAAAAGCATATTACCATAATACTTTCTCTATTATTTCTTAAGTGATGTATAAAATAGATATCAGTCTTTCATTCCTGCAAAAATCATTTAAAACTCTTTACAAACCAATTTTTGGAAATTTTTCAAAAATAAACAATATAAAATATAAGTAAATTTTTTTCTGGAAACGCTAGGGTTTGGGAATTGCAGGGGAATTATCAGTTATCGTTCTCAGGAAAAATTTACTTATATTCCCGAGGAAACCGGAAATTAAAACTATACACTTTTAATTGCATTTTAGTTTGAAATTTAATTTTGTTACTATTAAAAACAAGTTAATTGAAATTTTAATAATGCCTAATTTTTATATATCTATAGGTGCCAAAATTAAAATGATTGTCATCAGAATAGTTTTTTTTTATAACCACCATTCAAAAAGATTGAGTTTGTCATTCCGTTTGTAACATATCGAAACATTCATCTAAAGTCCCCATAAAGTATATGTACTCTAGGTCCTCGTGAAATTCTATGACGATCTACCTATCTCTGTCTGTCTGTTGAAAGAACGATAGGGCTCGGGGCGGATCACCTAGATTCTGAGATATTTCTCTCTAAAACGATTTATTGGGCAAAATCGGTTCATAAATAAAAAAAGTTGTGGACAAAAAAAACAGAATATATCGATGTCCATAATAACATCCTTCGCCATTAAAACGAAACAAAAGCACGTAAAACAACGAAATTTCATACAAGAGGTTTAAGGATAAAATCCTAAAAATAGGCTATTACATTTTTTTTCGATAGGAACAGGAGAAAAGGAAGGTACCCCCATACAAAGCAAAAATTATTCCTCGCATATCTTAAAAAAGAAAGAAAGAAAAAAGGAAGAAAGAAAAGAAAGATTTTACGAAGACGATTTTCTTATCAAGTTCCACAACTGAAACGAACATAGAACGGGTAGAACATAAAACATTTTCCACTCCATACAAAGTAAATATTGAAAATCGCATATCCAAAAAAAAATTACCATGAAAGTCTTAAGATTTTGTGGAAATAAATAACATTTATATCAAGTTCCATAATTTGGATTAACATAGGGCGAGTAGGCTTAGAAGAAGTCGTAGACCCCATACAAAGTAAATATTGAAAATCGTATATTTAAAAAACAATTACAATGTTCCCTACTTTTTTAAAGAAAAAAACACAGAAAATTAAAATTTAATGGGGAATGTTTATTATCATTTGAAAGAACATTCTTTGGCATTTAATTTTTGAAGATTATGTCTATCAAATGTTGGCCGCTGATAAGTCGCAGATGGTCCATCCGTTGAGTCCAATTTTCTATGACTCGTTCGAACATTTCGACTGGTTACTGGCGAATGACACTCGTGATGTTTTCCTCCAAGGTCTGAACCGAAGCGGGTTTGTCCGCATAAACTTTAGACTTTACATATCCCCACAGGAAAAAGTCTAACGGTGTGATATAACACGATCTTGGTGGCCAATCGATCGGCCCAAAATGTGAAATTATGTGCTCACCGAAGTGTTCTCTCAATAAATCCATTGATTGATGCGATGTGCGAGAAGTGGCGTCGTCTTGCTGAAACCAAATGTCGCCGAGATCACGAGCTTCAATTTCAGGCATCAAATAGTCGGACCGATGATTATGGCACGATGACGGTTACGTTCGCACCGGCATCATTTTTAAAGAAATATGGACCGATGATTCCACCGGCCCACAAACCAAACCAAACAGTTGTTTTTTCTGGATGAAGTGGCAGTTCTTGAATCTCTTCAGGTTGCTCTTTGTTCCAAATGCGGCAATTTTGTTTGTTTACATACCCATTGAGCCAGAAATGGGCCTCATCGCTGAACAAAATTTGCCTCGAAAACGTCGGATCTTCTTGGAACTTTTCATAGAGCGAAGCGATGTCGCTTGGGAAGGTCGAGCGGCTTCAGTTTTTGCACAAGCTGTATTTTGTACGCTTTCAATTTAAGATCTCGACTTAAAATGCGCCAAGTCGTTATATACGTCAGTCCGAGTTGCTACGAACGGCGTCGAATCGACTCTCCACGGTCTTCGTGTACACTCCTAGCTAAGGCCGCTATATTTTCTTCACAGCGTGCTGAACGTGGTCTATTCGGTCGAATATTATCCAATAATGAATGCTGGGTCTCAAAATGGGTGATTGTGTTGCGAATAGAACGCTCAGCAGGCCGATTATGTTGACCATAAGTTCAGAGAAGTGCACGAAACACATTCCTCACAGAACGTGAATTTTCGTAATAAAGTTGAACGATTTGTAAACGTTGTTCAGGCGTAAGTCTTTCCATTATGACAGTATGACACGACTCACACGTGATGTGTCAAAAAAACGCTATTGAAAAAAGTATCTCTACTTGAATCACCCTAGCCTTACTTTGAGGAACACTTTCGTTATGTTGGAGGTGGATTTTTTGGATCTATGGCATGTGTAGGCTACTGTAGTTAGTTACATTTATTTATTACATCTCTATTAGCCAAAACTTCACAATTCACACAATTAAAGATCGATTCTATGTAGAAAATCCAAACCCTTAATATTGCCCAAAACATTCAAGATATGAAGCCTCAAATAACCATGAACTTTTTAGAAAAATAAATAGACATTGCTCCAATTGTATTTTACTTTAATGGGTCGGATAGTTCCAAGATCCATTACATTTGTATAGCGAAAGGGGAAAGAATTTAAGGGGGAAATCCTTTTATATATATATTCTCTAAAAAGATTCCGAAACTTTTTAATAATAATAAGGAACTGTTTCTTAAAATCGTAAACAACTCTAAAGACAAATACGAGTACTATTAGGTGTTTATGCAGGACAATTAATTAAATATGGTTTGTAAATAAAACCGGCTTAATTATAACAAAAAAAATGTTGATCTCCTCTCTCTCTCTCTCTCTCTGTCTTGTTTCATTCCATTATATACCACTTTGAATAAAAATTTGTTGCTCTCCTCCAAACTTCGTTTACTCTTTTGCCCATTATATTAAATCTTTAACTCGTTTTTTATTGTTATTGTCATATCTACGTTCAAACCTAGAGAAAGAGACAGAAAACTTTATCTCAACACTACGTGCACCATGGCAATGAGTACGTACGTACATACGTTCGCATGTACTACGAACGCATTTAACCAACATAATAATTAAAGGTCTTCGGGACTTTGTCGAGATCGCTTGCCGACCATAACGTCTTTGTAGTCAATGTCGTCGGCGTTTCTTTTTAATATCTTTTCGCGCAGCCGCAGAAAATTTGTCGGTTCACTTTGATGTTGAAAATGGCGTGTGCCTTAATGCAGAGATTAAACTTTGTTGTTTGCCGACATTATTTGCTGCTTTTAGTTTGTTGTTATTATTTTGTTACTTTTGATATATGTAGTTGGTGTTTTCGCTATTCTATTTTTTGTCTGTTTTGTTTTCGGATTCTTCGTTTTGCTTTAACATCCGTAACATTAAAACGATCATTTTTAAGTGCATGACGAACGGCTGACTGTAACAAGAATAGTGAATGTGAGTTAAATCAGGCCAAGAGAGGTTCGGAAAAAGATACTTGTTTTTTTTTAAGTAAAAAGAAAGAGAGGTTGTTTTGTTAGTTTATTAAGGCAATATGTGGCTCCCCTATTTTGTTTTTTTTTTAATTTTGGTTGCCTTAATTTAAATTGTTAAAATAATTTTTTTTATTTTACTTTTATAAAAAGAAACCAGCTTGACTAGCCATAAAATGCCTTTCATAAAAATCCTTTTATAGCCTTCCAAAAGCCAAAATATGGCAAAAGGCAAAACTATTTATGCAGTAGCACCTGTTGATTTTCCCACACTACTTTTTTCTTCTGTTATTGTTATTGTTTAATTTTTTTTTTTTTTGCGCTGGTTGTTATTCCTATTGCTTTAAACAAAAACACTAATAATCAACTTAATCCTGTGCTGCAGCACACATACAGACTCACTCACATATGATCATAAATTTGTTTGAGTGAGCATCTTTTATATCCTTTGACTGTGTCCGTTACTTCCATTTAAACGTTATTCATCTTAACCCCTCATCATTACTGAGAAGCCAGTCAATCGCATTTATATCCAGCTACACGTTGATGTTTGTCGGTCAACTTCACACGAATATCGCAAATCGCCACCTGCCAAAAAAAAACTACCACAAGTATTACGGCCAAGTATTAAGAAGAATGGAAAAAGAAAATGATGAACACAGCAATAAAACAACAGCTTATGGCAAATCATAAAAATCGTAAACATACTTTTCATACTTCTATGTACTCGTACTTACCTATCAACATCTTGAGTGTGATCAATCTTTAAAGATTGCAAAGCGGTTTCTCTTAAGCTTATTGCGTTTTATTGTTACTTATTAAAAATTCGTTTTGTATTTAGCTGCTTAAATATTAATGAAGGGTTTCTTTTGGAGTTTTAAAATGTTCTTACAAAAGGGTGAGTAAGTTTTATCAAAATTATCTTTGTTATTACACTATTTAACCTTCTTATACCTGTTTGGTATAAGGATCTCCCTTGTTTTCTCGAGGTTTAGGTTTTCCCATAGGATTTCAGTAATTCTCACGACGTTTGAATTATATCAATCTCTGACGTATTCATGTCTTACCGATTCCTTCAGTTCAATTTTAAATTTTTGGAAAGGTTTTACCTTTTCCAGTGTGATTATATTCCAGCTTGCAGCTACTTTGGATATCTTATTAACTCCTACATTCCCGACAATACCATGATGTTCTGCAACCTATATTATCTCAATGTTCTTACAACAGGGATAGTTTATTTCGCTTTTTAACTGTAAGACACTTCGAGATGTGACTTTTCCATTTCTTGGAGTCTTAATATCCGCTTAATTGTCCATATAAATACGTGTACTACTTTCATCAGCCATTTAATACCTTCCATAGTCGCCTTGATCCCATCCTGGGAGACGGCATTATAATCCGGGATACAAAATTATTTACTTATATTTCAGCTCATTTCATAGGAACCTATGCCCATTAATTCACCAATTTTAGGATCATCCACATATAGGTGGGTTCCTGGAATGTTCTGTAGACAATTTTTTTTATCCCAATCTTCTCTTTCTGGGATTAAAGTCATCGTCATAATTCGCTGTTTGGGCCTCAACACAGTTTGTATTCACATATCTTACCGGGATTCTGTCAGACATCTCCATAGTGATATTTCGTGTTGGTAGAATATTTTTTTTTTCTTTTTTGATATCTGGTCATATGCTCTGTATCTGTAAGTCATTCACCCATTGCCATTAATATAGTTAAAGCTAAAGCTGCCTTTTATTTAACCCGTAGTATCGATAATATATTTTTCAATAACTTTTGTCGATATGGTTCTCAATGTACACTAAATGAACATACAGCGTTGTTTCTGATTTTTTTGAAGATGTTTTATATTAACTTTCTTCTCCCAGGATGCCAACCATACTAAGGAGGCGTACGTTAGAATACTATTCGTATGACGTTCGTGTATATCCAGTATTTTATCTTAATACTTATGCTTAACTCTTGTGCACAAGCTCCATATTCTCTAAACTCTCTGTATTTTGCTCTCAATGTGGTACTTCCATAATAGTCTCCAATCTACTACCAAGTATTTGATTATTCTTGTTATTTGTATCGTTTTATTCGGAAAGTTTAGCCACTCGTATATCGGTATCTTTCCCTTTCTGGTAAATATACAAATTTCGGTCTCATCCGGGTTTACATTAGGCGCTCTTTGCCCTAGTTATAGTATATGTGAAGGGCTTCCATAAATGATTAGTCAGTTAGTTAGGATTTCTTCGAGATAACATCTGCATTACAGACGGGTTTGAAACCTTCATCGAATAGAATCCTTAGTAGACTGTGTATGGTGGTCATCCATAATAGTAGGGAAATGTGGGTTCCCACGATAGACCCTTTCATTTATTTTTATGTCATTTACCCTACAATTATAACACGGTTCAAGATAAACTATATCAAAGAATGAGTAACACTCGAGGTCAAAACATTATTGAAGGCTCCTTCCATATCAAAAGGTATATATGTCGAAATCAAATGATCTTCCAATATAATGTACAACTTCCTGTAGTGCAGTCTGCCTCTTATATAAGCATGTTGTTTAAATTTCATTGCTTCGTCTGGTTTTTGTTTCTTTACCATTGTGTCAACGATTCGCTCCAAGGTTTTCAATAAGAATAATGTTAAGCTTATATTACTATATAAGCTTTTGGATGTGCGTAACCTTTTTTACTTGCTTCTCTCCAAGCTATTGCCGCATACGCATATTCTTCTTCAGAAAAGTATTAATAGTCCGAGATATTAAGTCTTCGACCTTGAAATTTGATAGAGGGAAGCGAATTTTGGTTTATAGGTTCCTCTTGGTATCTTATACATGATGTTAAAAGTCAACGAAAATCAAAAATCAGTTTTTTCATATATCTCCGTTATTATGCATAGTACGTGCTTCGGTAGCACTACAACATTTATAGATTACATAATTTCCTAAAATTTTTTTGTAGTACATTTTTATGTGATATCATCACTTTTGAAGTTATACTACATTTGATGTTCTATTTAATGTTTTATAGTATCCGCTTTATCTCTGGACGATATTGTGATATTTTAACGGTAATTACAGCAACCATTAGATATAGATATGTACTCATCTTTTGTTATGCATGTTGTCAAGAAAGACCTCCTAATCCATGTTAGAGTATCCGCAAGTGCAAAATTTTTAATGTCGTTACATGCTTAAGTTACAATCACAAACCGAAATGACTTTGGGTATATATTTTGACAAGTAAGAAGACTGTCACTACAAAATTTGGTTGAAATCGGGCTCTATTTAGACCATGCACTCATATAAATATTATAAAATTTTCGACTAAAATCATCGTTTTTCAGTCTGTAGGTACAGTCGATTTTAACTTCAACAGACAACAACATTAAGAATTTTACAATTTCGGGCACCATAACATGAGATAACATGGGCTAACAAGCGCTTTCTCGACAACTTGCATAGCAAAAGATAAGTATATATCTTTAGCCAATGGATGCCATAATTATCATTACAATATCACAATGTTGTCCTATGATATAGCGGATACTAAAAAACATTAAATAGAACACAAAATGCGCTACAACTCCAAAATTTTACTTCAACAAAATTTTTGGAAATTTTATACACCATAAATGTTGTAATTTCATCAAACAGATGCATAGTAGGCGAGATATATACAAAAAAACTGATCTTTGTAGCCTTTAATCGCGCATCGTGATTATCGGTGACCTTCAACAGAATAACACAAAAAGGAACCTATAAACCAAAATTCGCTTTTCTCCATCAAATTCCGAGGTTGAGTCATCCTGTTGTCTAATTTTCCTGGAGTGTTAAAGACAATATGTAATTAAGTCAATGCCTTCGATTAAATCTAGTTTAAACTGCTTCATTACAGAAGCTAATCTGTGCAAACTCCACCACAGCAATTTCAGGCTTCGAATAAAGAATTTATCTTGATTTATGAGGCAATTACATGGTATGTGTTCAGATGTTTCATAATATAATATTTACTCAAAAGTGCGATCATTTAATCGAGCTAATAAACTCAACTCTACATGAGGGCCATGTAGAAAATGAATATAAAATTAATAATAATATGGTTTTATTGGGAAAATTGATTTTTGATTTTTGTTCATCCCTGTGGGTTATATGAAGGAAAAAATCATTGATAGTGTCTGAGTTCACCCATCTTTATAAGCCTAAACTTGGTGGGGGGGAATTGAAATGCACAAAAGATATATTTGGGGACTCATAGATCTCGGCTAAGAAACATGATGTTATTCATTTCGATTGAAGAATATTAAGAGTGACAAAGTTATTTTGACTGGTAAGCAATATAAAAACAATAGCTAAAGTTTTTATTGTTGAAATAGAGGAATTGTTACTAGAAGAATTGCGGTTCTAATAGAATAGTACAAATGATCGAACTTATCGAAATACAATGAACATTTTGAATGATTACAATGCCTAGTTTAGGTGATTTGTAATATCTGGCCGATCGTCTGATTGGACTGCTTGCGACTTCATTTTCAAATATAATATCTGTAAAATTCAAAGCTTTCTTTGCAACTACTTACTCGTACTATATGAAGATGACCAATGTATCTAAAAGTCTTTACCACTCCACATAGTTAACTTAGAACCCCGACATTTTCTTTCATGCACTCATTAGTGACTCGAATCAATGCACCATTTCAGCCTTCTTTCCTTTCCAAGTGTCTTAACATTTTACTGATACATAGGAAATTCCATGCCAGAAATGATTAAAAATGTAATGATAAAAATAGGAAATAAATCTTTGTTTAGTAAAAAAATCTATATAATGACTTACAACGCCAGAAGGTGAAATATTCGTATGTCAGATGCGAAAAAATTTTGTACGAGCAGCGTATTCGCAGTAGAGTTCGTAATGACTCTAAAGCGAATAATCTCTGAGAAATGACAAAGTCACATCTCGAAATGTCCTACAATTAAAGAGCGAAATAAACTCGTATCTCGGCTGTGAAAACATTGATATAACATGGCTTCCAGGATATCATGGTATTTTTAGGAACGAAATAGTTGATAAACTATCGAGATTGAATAACATCACACTAGAAAACGAAAGACCTTTCCAAAAGTTTAAAAATTAACTGAAGGAATGGGAAAGATATGAATACGTCAGATACTGACATAATTTAAAAGTCAGGAAAACGATTGACACCTTTTGGGGAATTATTGAGAAAACAAGTCCAGCACTCAGAAGTCTAATTAGTCACATGAAGCTAAACGCTCACCAAGCTCGCATTGAGGCAACGGATGTTACAATCTGTAAAGCGTGCGAGGAGAAGAATGAGACATTGGAATACTATATATGTATGTCAGTACCCTCCGTTTGATCGTAGTAGGAGCGAAAAAAATAATAACAATAAAAACCAAGGGATAAAGTGCCGAATCTGGAAGATCTCAGGGATATCAATTGAAAATCTCTGAGAAACTATATCGAAGAAACGAGGTGTTTAATCTAACCAAACTGATAAGGATTATGGATAGATGAAGCTTTCCCTTTGAGCGTACACCATACCAAATACAGGCATACGTGCGTATACCCGGAATTTGTTTGAGACATTTTGATGCCACCTCTTTTCAACCTAACCTAACCTAATCTAATGCTCTCGGGGTAAGAACTTTTGGTCATTAGTTGAAGGATTTAAAGGTTGATCAATATTCAAATACCCAGTGGATAAAAATACTATTCTATTGACAGAATTTTTTACCATTTATTCATACTTAAGTTGGTATTAGTAATTATGTCATACATACGTTTTCCAGCTCGTGTCTTAATAGTATTATAACAGACTTCAACATCAAAAAGTCTCCTCAGCCGAACAACATTCAACACTGATCTTGAAGCTTTCTTCTTCAATGTTGGCACGTCTATTACGAAACCTTTTCAGCACTATATACATAAAATACTATATATATTCTTCCATGTGCAAAAGGTTGCCAATTTAATAATTATTCCTAAAAAAAAGAGACTAACAATCCCTAAAATTATCTCCTAATAGATATTTGGTTAACTAGTACCTATTTAAACATCACTATGCGACAAATTTTGAGTCATACAATATTGCTTCAAATGTTCCAATGCGAAATGAAAATACATCATCAGATTTAAAAAATCTTCGAAGAGTTTTGCAAAGTTAGTTCGAACTTCGATTTTATGGACTCTTAAACTTCGGATATTTTGGTGCACTTTTTTCATTATATGTCAAAACAAAAAACATTTAAATCAGTAATTTTCGATATATTTATAATTAATTATTGTTTATATATAATGCAAAGCTTCTCTTAAATGTTATGTCAGATTTTTATTAAATGACCCACCCCTTTTACGCCCACTTTTCATAATAAGATGGTTTAAAATATATTCAACCGATTTAAATGATATTTAAAACATACATATCGTGCATTCTCCGAAAGATACTATAAGATATGTATACACTGCCTGCCACTTGAATAAGGAATTAATTTTTTTAACTTTAATTAAGTATATCTCCTAACCTAAAGTTCAGAAAAAAATAATATTTTGCGCAACCAAATTTCAAAGCGTTAGCTTTATTTTCCTGAAGAAATAAAAAATATACATATTTTGTTATAATAAAATTATGCATTTATTTAAAGACATGTATTTCTGTGGTACTTTTTCGTGTGTCACTTGAATAAGGAATATTTTAAAACTAAGCAAACTGTAATTTATTTTTAAATTTTAGGTTATAAAAATTAAAGTTATTACCTTCCAGCATTCAATTAGTAATGAGTACTGCCACAATTTTTTGAAATATACTTAAAAATGCGATTTGGCATCGACTTTTATAATGACTCTAAGTAATTTAGCGAAATTGAACTCCTTGCTTCCGTTATTGCATCTTTTAAGAATTCTATCGTCTCAAATTTTTTTCTTCCTTCATAAACTTTTCTTGCAAGTCAACCCCAGACATTTTCCATTGGATTCAGGTATAGTGAATATGGGGGCCAATCCAAAAGTTAAACACCTTGTTGATTAATCCATTGTTTTACTGCTCTGACGGTATGAATCGGAGCGTTGTCGTGTTGCTACGTCCAAGGTATAGGTCAAAGAAATCATTAAATTTTGAAAATGCTTCCTCCAGAATGTTTTTGTAAGTCGTTTCAGTTATTTTGTTGGATACGAAAACCAATTCTAAGGTACCATAATATGAAATGACACCCCATACCATTATTCCAACAACGTTAAACCATTTGTCGGACCATGTAATTGTATTTTTGGCAAACTGTAGACGTTGTGATTTGCGTTTTTCATTAATTGGTGGTTTTTTGCAGTTTTCATCGGACTATGTATGGACACGACTTTAAAATGCGGTGCACTGTTCCTAAACTGGCACTGACTCCACTTTTTCACGTATTTTTGATACCGACATGGCAGAATTTGATGCAATTCTAAGAATTTTTCGTCTTTCTTTTGGAGTTGATGACGTTTTCTTCCGCCCTTTCATGATTTTTTCCATATCTTTCCACGTTATTTAAATAACTGTACACAACTGTCTTTCCTCTATTAATGTTTTTGGCTATTTGGACCGGATTCTGACCCTGAGATTTCAAAATCAGAATTTTTTCTTTTTCAGAGTTATTATGAGCCTTACCACGTCCCATTTTGAATAAAAACTATTTAAAAACTATCAAATTAAAAATTCTCTACCCGTTTATATTGAAAGAAATTCAAGCCTTCCTATATATGTATATTTCTTATTTCTTCAGGAAACTAAAGCCAACACTTTGAAATTTGGTTGCGCAAAAAATTATTTTTTTCTGAATTTTAGTTTAGAAGATATACTTAATTAAAGTTAAAAAAGTGCGATTCCTTATTCAAGTGGCAGGCACTTTTTATAAACAATTCTTTTGCTTTTTTTCTTTGAAATTTTAAATTAAATTTAGCACATATATTAAGTACTTTTCGGAGAAAATTTTGAATTAAAATACAAGTTGTATGCCACGCTCAATTTTTAGCCCTTTCTTGATAATAGTAGGAAAATTCACGTCAAATTTGACATACACATGGAACGGAAAAAAAAGGTTTTTTGAGAAAATTTAGTCTATCATAGCCTCCTTTTATCATATTTATTTACCACTGTCATTTAAAGTCTAATGTATGTTGAAATTTATTTACTAAGAAGCAAAGTAGTCCTTTTAAAAAAATTCAAGGGACTATAAAAACCAAATTCGAACTAACTCTGAAAAACCCTTTGAGGTATTTGTTGGACTACTAGTATGCTTTCATTTTGCGTTGGAATTATTGAGGTAATTTTTTCGTTTTGTACTGCGTATTTAGAGGCCAACGATTTATTAAGCGACTGTCAGTATGATTTAAGTAAAAATAGCTCAATGGGAGATAAATTTACAGATGATAACAGTACTTGATAGATCTTATTCATTATTTTAGGAAAACTATGTGACTTGACGACTTGGGGTCGTGCGAATAAACTCGATTCTAACAGGAGAAGGAGAAATTTGTTATCGGTGGCAACTGAGTATCTAACTCTACTGATTTATTGAAGTATCGCTACAATCGTTGGAAAACGTTCCGCAGCAAATCACTTAGCTTACGCGTTTATTTATTCTAACTGAATATTGAAAACATCAGGTCAAATAAATATTCGAAAATTGATGGAAATTTCGCACAAAATATCAATAGGAATCTTCTTAGTTAACTTATTTGTTTATAACATTAAAATTTTTTAACAAATTTGAGATTGTCACAATGATTATTTTTCAGAATTTTTCTGTTGAATCCAACATATATTTTAAATATTTATAGGATAAACTAATAAGTTAATCCAAACTATTACGTTTTAAAAGAATTCTCACTCAAGTCTTGTAATATTGTCATTTGAAGGACCTCCCGAAAAAAACTCTGCTTTACCCGTGACAAAGCTTTTAATTAGCCATCCTAAAATTCCAGAGAAGAAAACATACCATGTTAAATACATTTATATTTCGAAAGCTCTGATAAACGTTCGTAGATCTTAGACATACAACATATTTTATGTTTTCATTATGTTTTTCTTGTCGTTGTCGGCAAAAGAACTAACAACATTGTATATAATGTAAACAACAAATAACATGCAACAAACAATGGTATTAACACACTACAACAACACATCAGCAACACTAACAACTAACTTTACACAGAAACAAATGGACAGGCATTTAGTAAACACATACAAAAACACATAGAGACACTCAGAGATTGACAAACATATACAGACTTAATAACTGTTACGAATATATTTTTTTAAAGATCACACACGCAATCAACAACCGTTGAATTAAACAACAATAATAACGATGCACAGTGGTTCCGTGACACCTTTTTTGGAAATAATTCTGTAATTTGTGTACCGTTAGAGATATTTCAATAAAAATTCACATGGCCAGAGCACAGGTGTTTTTGAATTGATTTGAAGGAGTCAGTGGGGTCAAATTTCTTCAGACCATGCTATGAAAAATGGAAAATTTAGATTTGAAACGCTTTTTTAAAAAACAGTGTTAATATTTAAATTAAAATACAATTTAAAGGAACAAAGATATCCTATTGAAATTTTGACATAATATAGATAAACTTATCCTAAAATTAAAAAATTAGGAAGACTCCCACTAAAACGCCTAAAATCTCAATCAGGGAATAACATCTTTCACTGAAATCGTCACTCTGTCGTTATAAGAAGCGTCTGTCAGAAAATACTTTTTGGGTGTTTACCATGCATATGGAAGTATTTAATTAAAATAATTTTTGTTTGATACCAGCTTTGCGATTTGAGAATTTTACAAAAAAATTTAAAAAATTATGGAAAATTCACTAAGTTTCGATAGTGTTTGCGGGGAAATCAAACGCCTTCAGATTGACTTTACAACTATTTACATTAAGATTCCTTTCCAAAACATTAAAAAACTTATATAGATCAGAACAAAAAACAAATTTTATAAGTAAAAAAATATTGCCACCATTTTTGAAAAAATTAATTTGAAAAGACTAATATAACTTTTTATCGGATTTTTCATATTTATATAATTCTAGCAGCAATCTTATTAAGAATTTTTAAGAAATCTTTTGAATATTTTAAACAAATTTTCAATTAGAGAAAAATTAGTTTGGACCTTAATATGTATCTCTTAATCTAAGACAGATAACCTACACATGTAGGTGCATTTTTTATAGAGAATTATAAGCTCTATATATATAAAAGTTTGTTTTTGTCATATCATAAATGAACTTTTGACGATTTTTTAAAAAATAACATACCCGACATGGCCAACTTTGGAGGACCACCCACTACACCCCTGATCCGTTAAGAATCTGTACTCCTCCAAATCAACTCAAAAACACTTTATCACAAGTTCACAAGTTACAGAATTATTTCCAAAAAAAGCATTTTGGAAACACTGTGTGAAAACGACGACGACAACAACAACCAATCATGTTACAGCTATTGCAGCCAGCTACTGCAGACTGCAGCATACAACTGAATAATAGACATTATAGTAAGAAGTATTCAAAGTACGAGGATAAAATGAAATGGATTTTTAAAATAGTTGAAGGACTCCATACTCTGCATAAAGACATGTTCAAATAAAGGTATATATCAGTGTAACACCTCTTCGGAACAAAATAAGAAAAATATATTTACAAGAAGTTTTGACGGAAACGAAGGACACACCTCGCATGCTATACGGAAGTTTTGCTTACTAGTCACATTCACGCTCTCAGTTATAATACTATACATATATAGTTACCATGGTTGAGAGAGAATGACTCAATCCTGGAACATTAACTCGTTAACGAAATTAACAACCCAACATTTCATCCTTTGAGATTTCTCACCCTGATGAGATTTTTGGAGAATTTAGGCGTTGACCTGGACAAATAGGTGTTAAGTCGCACATTCTTAAATGCCAATTCACGCTACACTTCTACGAGAGATAACTCGTTCATGAATAATTCCATTACTGCGTTCGTCGTGTGGCTCATAGCGTCTATTTGCTACATTAGTTTAATCTTGGACAGATCCAAGGTCCAAGTCCTGAGGAAATTTCACCAAGTTCAAGTCTGCGAAAGTCCGTGTTGTTATTACACGGCGAGTAATCGACTTCATAGAGTTCTCTTATGCATTGACATTAATAGCGAAAATATTCAGGGCCGACCTGGCACGTATTTGATACACGGGTATTGGCCAATTTTGTCGAATGTAGCCACCAATCATTACAGAGTTCCGTTTCAGAAATCACCACATCTGACGCAAATTTGATCTACAACGTTTACACTAACTGACATAAATCTGGTTTTATTTGTAACTTATCCAGTTTTCTGATAAATAGAAAAATGATTTTATTAAACCAAATCAAAAAACTCGTTTTGAGTATTCGGATATGCGTTGGAATTTGTGATGTAATTAATTTTCTGTATAAGGATTTATCTCAAAAATTAGAGTTCATTCAAAAAAAGTAATTTATAGACTTAGAAATTCCAAATTATATGTATATAAATTCACAGCAAAAAGTCGCAGAAAAAACTTGTCTTAGGTCGGCTTGTGTTATTTAAAATTGTATGCCTCGAATGAAACATGATTTAAGGTTTTTATTTCGAGGGATGATATCGTTCCTGCTTCAGACTCCTGGAGAAGTTTTGATTTTCCTAAATATTTCTATATTTCTTTTGGCATCTTTTGGCGCCTTTTGTATCTTTGGACCAGCAAACATAGAACTAAAATTTACATCATATTCGTAACTAATCGAAAAAATAACAAATACAAATTTGGTACTTTTTGCAAATTCGAACGTTTAAGGGTTAAAAATTCGTACCTATTCTTGGTACTTTTTTAATGAAATATTTGTTTCTATTTATTGACATATACTAATGAATATTTTATTATGAGACTCCACTACGATTTTGAAATTCATTGAAATACAAATTTTCTATATCCAAGGAGGAGAAAAAAAAGTATCAAAAAAGGGAGGAAAATGAAAAATTACATTTTATTCAAACCCATAGAGATAATTTTGATAAAATTTGAAGGATTGGTTGTTTCGTTTAGTCACACAAAATAAGGTAACGTTATTTGGAAAATAATTAAGCAGATTTGTATCGTTTGAGTCATATCTGCGGCATTCAAATTTAAACACAGAGAGCGTTTTAAAAATTAAAGTTTATCGAACCTGTTGTAGGGCGGAAAATGTAATTTGATACTTTTTCTGTTTAGAATGATACTTTTCTAATGTTTTTAATATATAAACTATGGTACCAAAGAAGGAAGTCTAAAGTAACCTTTGTATATATTATTAAGTTAGGATTCTCAAAAAGTGGGACTTACTGGATCTTTTTCAATACTTTAATGGTACTTTCTGTACTTCGTATACTATGAACTTAAAAACATGAAAGTAAACCTACGTGACTCTGAGTGAAAGAGAACAAATATGAAGAAACGTTTTGGTACTATTCAAATTTAATATAATATTGAACCTAGAAACAAATTAAAGTTACCTGGTCCCATGTGAGTACTAATTCAGAAGTGGGAACTTTGTGGTACCTTTTTATTCTTCCAGCAGAACCTTTTGAATTTTGTATAATATTGAAGGTAGTGGCATAAAAACCAAGAATGTTGGTACTGCTAAAAAGAAACAGGTGTTTGGTACTCTTTAAAAATTTGGTACTTTTTTAGTACTCTAAGTATTTTTAGAACCAAAAAAAAATTTATCGTAGGATTTTTAACTACAAAGCGTAATTTTAAGGGTGTCTTTTTGGCACTTTAACACTTAATCGGCAAAAAGGGATAAGTAAAGTCGTTGACGTGGTGAGAAGAAAACTGGAGTCGCCGGATAAATTTAAATTTTATATATCTTAAGAACTAAAAGAAAGAACTACTATCATATCAAATTGCGTAATGTACACAACCAAGCGGGCAGCAAAGCGCAACGGGTATTAGCTAGTATAGCTAGTATAAAATTCAAAAACATAAAATTCAAAATTCCATCTGATTTCAATTTGTAGTTCATGATGTAATGTATCTTCAAAAATATCTTACAAAATCTCCGCTCTTAAAGAATGTCATCTATATATATAAAAATGAAATGTTTGTCTGTTAGCTTATAGACTCCTAAACGAATGAACAAATGTTCCTGAAATTTTTACAGTAACATCACATGAGTCCCGAAAAAAAAATAGGCTACTTATTTTTTCGATAGGCACAGGGGAAGTGGTACTCTCCATAGGATACCAATATTAAGTATCGGATATTTGAAGAGCCGCTGCACCCATTTTCTTGAATTTTTTGTAGTAGGATCTTCTGAGCAACAAAATTGAAATAAGATAGCTGCAGGGAAATGGTACCCCCCATATAGGACGCCAATGTTTAATATCGCATATCTTAAGAACTGTTATAGTGAGAATGTTCAAACTTGGTAGGATTTACTCTTATGATAAACTACACCTTTTGAAAATTAAAATAAATGGGATAGGTACAGGGCGAGTAATACCCCCATATGATGCACATATTAAATATCGCGTAACTGAAGAACGTGGTTAAAGCCACTATAATGGAAAACTATAAATTTCAAAATGAAAATGAGCTGGGTGGACAGATCATAAAGCATTACAATAATCATTAATATTAAGAATTATTTAATTGAATTAGTTACTATTGATAATATAAATTATAATATATTAAAAAAAAATTTTTTTGTTAAAAGTATATATTTACAAAATGAGTTGAAATACAATACGTATGTAAATAAATAAATTAAATCATAAAAAAATATATTTGTATTTTTTCACACTTATTTTATTTTAACAGTGCAGCAAAGCGCACCGGGTTAAGCTATTTACACCTGTGGCTAATTTTACTAAAGGTAAAATAAAATATACAAATATAGAATAATGCGTTGTTACTAACGCATAATACCCCAACTAGCTATGGTGGTGTAGGGTATAAAAACGCAAATTGATTACAATAACAAATAACACTTGAAACTTTGGTCCTTCTATCTATAAATGCATATTTATAACAAAGAACTAAAGAAAATATAGTTATAAACAGAAACCTAAGTATGCTTATTAAAGAAAAATTAAACAAAAATTTTTTCAATAACACAATATTACATAATAAAAAATTGTGTAATATGAAACACTTGTTTTGCTAATAAACACTTGAAAAACTAAAAATTAAAAAAAAACAACAAAAAATTAAAAAAAAATTGCCAATATTTGTGTAATTTAACTTGGCTTACTTATAAAACTATTCATTCTACAAATTTTTTGAAAATTTTAAGTCAAGATTTTTAAATTTCCAGCAAGCGGAGATACCAGGATTTAAATATAATTTAAAGATGTTAAAATTTCTATCTTTCATTTTATGTAATATTTTTTAAAGTCGGTTTTAGTTTTAAGAAGTTTAAATTTGCTATACTCATTGTTTCTTCTCCAAATCCTACGGAATACTGATTTATATCGGTCAGGGATTTGTTATTAAGTTTTTGTTTTAAGTTTACTAATTAAAAACTTTAAGTATTATTATTCTAACGGCTTCAAATTTTTTAACATCGTTTAGGGAAAAGCGTCAAAATGTTGTTCATATACTTTTTTTTAAAAGGTTTTCGGATTTGTTTATGAATATTTTTATTATTATTATTATATTTTTCCTGGCATTGGCAGACTTATGCGCAAGTTATTAACGTTAAACTTATTCTCTTCTGCAATTTAAAGATGCAGAAGCTTTAAAGATTTCGATACGGGAATTACACTGAATTTATTTTTTTAGTAAAATCTTCGAAGGAAAAAACTTTTCATATTACCCTCGTATCCATTTCATAAGTAGACAATAATATTGCTATTGTAGTTGGTAGTAAATAGGTGTATGCAGTTGTTGATGATGTTAAAATGTTAATAATATTTATTGATGGCAAAATGCACAGTAGCCAAATAAGAAATAAATGGTAACTAACAAACGGCGACAATAATGATAATGATGGTAAAATGATGAGAACAGCAAAAACAACAAGGGTAGCAGCATTAAAACAAATCAATAAGAAAAAAACACAAAAACATGGAGAAGCGAACTCTTAGCAAAAGAGATGAAGAGAGAGAAAATAAAAGAGTTTTGTTTTCTAGACCTTGTTTATGATGCTTCGTCAACACTAATTGTAGTTCATGTTTGCAATGAGATGCCGCCAAAAGTTGCCGCCGCCATAGACTACGATGCGTGTTGATAATCTTTGGTTTGTTTGTTATTTGGTTTTTATTTTTTATAATGTTTTTTTATTTTTTATTTTGTATAGAAAAACACCATCCTAAACACACATACATACGTATTCTCCGGAGAGGAAGATATAGTTTGTGGCATTTGAATAAGGAAAGGAAATTTTAGGTTTGGAAATATATTTACTAGATCACTGAGTTTTAAGGTTGTTAGATTTTAATCTGTTTAGCTAGAACAATATTACAGCCTAGGTTGGACCACATAAATTTGCTCAGCATCATTTTATTGTAATAAATTAGTATTAATATACCCGGATTTTTCATTAGCTCGTCTTTTACGTTAAAATCTTTGAATATTTAGTTGGTTCGAAATTAATACTATTACTGCGACATGATTCTTCAACAGCATTCTAACATCCCTGGTTTCTTTTATACAATTTGATAACGTTACACTGATCCGAAACGTAGCTGCTATTAGAATATTAAGGGAATTATTTCAAAATATACATAACTTCTACAATGACATAAATAACATCGTTGTCTAGATAAGCCAATCATGAAATTGCCTATCTAGCAATTTATACGTATGATTCTGTAGCGGCAAGTAATGTGTTCAACAGTTTTATGTGTATCTTCGAATCTGCCTCTTACGGAACATTCTCCTGTAATCACATCTATTATAACCCTACGAATTCTTCTACTCATGCCCAATACTAATTTCGTTCCTGCTAGTCTCATTTTGGCCATAGAGCCCTTGATAACCTGCAGTCAACACAACTATTCCAGGCGTTGTTGATTCTTCTCAAGTCTTATTCCCTCACTAATTTAAAAAGGTAAATAATCGATAGCTTTACCTGATATTTGACTTTAACTTCATCAGCAATTTCATTGCCTTCGATGTTGTGGTGATCAGGGTCCCAACATTGTCTAACCCTTAAAGCTCTCTTGCCGTCACTAGCCAACATAGATTTGTCCCTTCAGAGATTTTAGCAATTCTTAACTATCAATATAAAGATTTACCTCTTCACCCCAGGCCATTCCCCAGGTCACAGCTTGAGTTGCCCTTAAGGCAGCCAGAATTTCAACATGGAACACGCTGCATCATACGGAAGCTTATAAGACATCTGAATATCATGTTCTGCTATATAGACTCCTTCACCGGTTGTACAATTTTTTAGATCCTAATAATCCATTTTGGGATTATCATGTAGTGTATTGCTTAGAAACCTTATAACTCGTAATAGAACTTGTCACCTGTTAGGTTGAGGATTACACGAGAGCTGTGTGTAATCGCAATTGATTCAGAGTAAATCCTCATAAGTATTTCCTGCGTACTTGAGCCTCATTGCCGTTGTGTTGCGGGTATCGTGAAATAACCCTCAAATGAAATAAGCCCCAGAAAAAAAAATTAAATAACTCCCAAACTTTTATCCATACAAATTGGACTTTATTTCATTATGAAATAATATCTAGTGAATTGAAACTTATATATTTTTTTTCACGAGAAGTTATTTCACAGAAACAGAGGTCTTCAGTTAAATTCAAAATGTTTGTACAATATTTTAAAGTATCGAAAATCTACTAAACCCAGATTTATTTGGAGCATAAAATTTCTTTAAATGGTTTAGTTATAGCGAAAAAAAATATCTCAATATCTTTAGTATCAAAACTATACTAACGTATAACACAATGACTGATTGCCAGGAATAGCCAAATAAATTAAGTACCTTACAATCTATACTTCTGGCTATATTAATTGGTACAAATTGAGAGTGATATCTTTCAATTGCATCATTCAGAAATTATTCGTAAACTACCAGGAAATAGCCAACCAGGAAATAGTTTTTTAGGTAGTTTAAAAAAAATATATGTCCAAATATATCTGGCGACTTGAATTGCTCTAAATATCATAAAAACTTGGGCTATCATGCTCAAAAAAATTTCTGTGCAACATATTTCAAAGGCTTTCACATTATCACTTATTAGTATACAAGCGTATACAGTTTTTAAGATAATTTACACTTCTTTATATTATAGTGATCTCCTGATTATGTATTTTCTACAAAAATATTTCGCAACTCTTAATTTACTAGCAATTTCGGTGAAAAAAATTTATGAAATTCTATATAAATTCTATAAATTTGTATAATCATTTAGTCAAATACACAATTAGTTAGAACGAACTTCTTTTTTCCATTTAATAGTCAAATTTATTGCAAATTTAAAATATATAATTCTTTCTCTCAAATGTACATGGAAGAATTATAATTGGTTCCATTTTAAATTGTACCATAATTTTTATCCAAAAAATTCCAAAATTTTTTTCTCCCTTCTTCTTCTAAATAACTTAATAAATACGACTCCCACCAGTATAATATTTACATACATATTATTTGGATTTATATCAGTTAGGTTGTGAAAGAATTATGAAAATATATTTATTAGTTTCTGAGTTATTGCATTTTGAAAATGACAAAAAGCATTTCGGACCACCCTTTAAATCTTGATGGCTTACGATGGCGGATCAATAAGTCGGTGATTTTTCGAACTTCCCTCGTAGTTATATGAAATGCAACACTATTCCCATTAAGTACCACCTGTTAATAGACACTGTCAAATTTTGAGCAAGTGTCTTCAATCTTTTTGCGTTTAACAGCTGTTCAAAACATACAACCTAGTGTATTTTTCTAAAAATGGAAAAAAGTGAATTTTTTTGCGAAAAAAACCGTCAATCTATGGGGACTCTGCACCATCGATTTCGATGGTAAAAAAGTGGTTTACTAACTTTGTGATCGCACAAGTACAAATGACGCTGAACATTCTGGACGGCCAATTGAGGTCAGTACACCCGAAAATGTCATAGGTATTTCATATGGCAGTGTGGTTTCGATTTTAAATGATCAGCTGGGTTTAAGAAAGTTGTCTGCAAGATGGGTGCCGCGTTTGCTTTCGATTGACCATAAACGTAAACGTGTGACAACTTCAAAGGATTGTTTGGAGTTGTTTTACTGCAATCCGAATGAATTTTTGCGGGAAGTTCGAAAAGTCACGGACTTATTGATCCGCCCTCTTATTTATGGAAACAATTCACACACAAAAGATACTCATAAGCAGTATTGCTACCGTAAAAATTTTTTTCTAACCAAAATTTTGGAAAAAAAATAACCAAATTTTAAAAATTCAAAGTTATATAAAAATTAACTGACTGTCTCACGATGTCGAACGAAAAATTCGTTTCGACTGATTGTATGGGAAACAACAAAAAAATTTTAATTTAGTTGTTGTTTTCCATATAAACTGTAGAATCGAAATTTTCGTTCAACTTCGTGGGATATATATTTTCAGGTTTTAAATAATTTGCATATTAACCAAAAACTTCAGCTAATCTTTAGAAGAAAAAATTATTTAAAATTTAACAGTTTAGAAAAATGTTTATATCTCTGATCCACTTTTGTAGGGGGTTTGGTATATATATGTAAATAATAAAAAAATTAATTATTCTCACGTCCTCATAATATGATAAAAGCAAAATAGATTGTAATAAGTTTGGAATTGCGAAACAGCTGGGTCGAGCATTAAAGAAAATAAGGTTGACTTTTACAAATATTTGTTTACAGAAAACGGATACAAATATGAGTTATTTTTTATAAGAACTTAGCCAATCTCATTCGGTAATATGAGCTCCCTTTTTTAGAAGATTAATATTAAAGGATATTTAATTGAGAGGGTTGGCGAAAAGATTCGACATCAATCGTTCATATACCAAAGCACTCATATATATTAAATTTTAATAAGTTAATTTAAAAATTGTGTACAATATTGTGGTTCAATTGAAAATACATCAAGACTGATAGAACACTTATATTGCAGTTATTTGTAAAATAATGTGCTGCACTTTTTAAATTTTTATTAATATTTAATTATTTTGTCTTGCACAGTTTTAATAACTAAACAAGATACATTTTTTATTCACTACAGTACCATATTGGTAAACCCCCTAAAGTACACCAATTGTCTCAAAATCTCCTTAACTAGTCGAAATTGGTTCATTATTTTACCTAGTCTCCAAAAAAATATTTTGAGCTCAAATATCGCATTTGTATAAAATTCTGCACAAGTAAACCATTTTTAATCCTAAAATGAAAATATATAAAATATGGCATTCAGTTTCAAAAGGATCGCTTTAAAATATAGAGTCCTCTCCCGAAAATAAGTTAAAAATACTTAAATCCCACATAAATAATGGTATGTTAATAAAATTTGGCTCAAATAAAATTAACCATAGCACCCATATAATGATCTCTCACAAGTATGTCTTACTTTAAGGCGCATACACAATAGTGTAGGTTTTCATATGGTCGGTCTTCACCGAATATACATTCCTTTTTTAATAGTAATTTATTTTTTAATTACAAATATTTAGGTTGTTTGTTCCATCGTTAGAACTTTCTCACAAAAATCTCCCAATCCATTTTAGTTATGGATAAAATGTTAAATATTTATTTTCTATTGATTTAAATTGTTTTCATCATTGTCAGTTAAAATTGGAATGAGAAGTTATAGGAACCTTTAGTTTTTAAATGTATCATGAATTTTTAGCACAACCCTCTTTTTATTATTTTTATTATTTTTTTTTTTTTTTTTTTTTTTGCAATTTTAACAGAGTAAATAGCATTTTTAAAAATAATAAAAACGAAATTTTGATTTAACAAAAAAATAACCCCAATGGAAAAAGTCATTATCTCCGCATTGGAAAATAAAAAAAAAAAAAACAAATTTGTTTAAAAATAACCAAAACGACAACACTGCTCATGAGATTAATTTTTCTCTTTTCATATCCCCTTTACACTTATTGAAATTGTCCCAGTGCTAGCATCACTAATATACACAATTTCTAACAACTGTTAAGTACTTATGTATGTATATGTAAGTATATGTAAATAAATTAATTTTAAATTTCTGTAATCTTATTATTTACTTACTCAAGTGCTTTGCAGTGTAAACCCGGGAGCAAATAAACAAACATCATTCATTGTTGACTATGACTACTTATTACGCATTAAGTACGTATGTTTGAGTAAATATAAGTGTTTATATGTATTTTTTTGTTAACTATGAAGTTTAAGATCTTATGAATAAATAAAATTCATGAATAATGTGAACAGCATTTTAAAATGCTCTATAGACTCTATGATGATCATAGCAATGACGACAACAATGACGACTACGTTATGAACGAAATAATGTTGAAGAGTTGATATGTTATGCTTGCTCCCACGGGATATTTGCACAGGCGCATTGTTTGTCATACGACTAGTTGTAATTGTACGTAGTTTATTTGTGGTTAACCATCATCATCAGCAGTGTCGACCTCATACAAATAGAAGCATAGTTTAGAATTTTTTGAATTAAACATATCTACAAATCTTTTAAGTAGAAGTGGTTTTTGTAGTGGCGGTAAATAAGCAGTAGTTCTCTCTACTTTTTACTATTTTTCTTTTTGCATAAATATTGACAAAACGTACCAATAACCATGAAGCCAATGAGCCTTTTTACTGGGGTTAACAAAAACAAAAAATAAATAAGAAAACCTTCAAGAAATCATCATCAACAACATCAGCCTCATCGTGCCTTCATCCCAGCAGTAACAACAACATTTTGCTGAAAGCATCATAGTTAAAAAACCATTGAGCGATAAACTACACACACACACATATAATACTTATTCACATTCGTGCAATCGCTTGAGAATTCTTTAAGCTTTAACATTTTCCTATTCATTATTCTTTCTAATTGTGCGTCTAATCTGTACTTTGAAACTAAAGATTATATATCTATGTATTTTAGTTTTTTTTTTCTGTTTAATTGGTCTTTGATGATGCCTGCTGGCTTTTATGTTTGCCGTCATTTCTATAGAAGACGAAATAGTACAAATGTCGTTTATTAAATACCGCGTGCGGAAGCTGATTATTTGATGTTAGAATAAAATATGACAGAATATGACTAATGTTTGGTTTTGGATGTAAAGTGATTATATAATTTTAAATTTAGAGAAATATAAAGCCATATCCTTGATATTGAAAGTTTTAATAAGCTTCACCAAAGTTGCCAAAATCTGTATAATTATTAGGCAGTATAGCAGTACAGTATACATTCGTTTTAATAAAAACAAAAATATATCATTAGAAAGGTATTTTCTCATAGATATACGTTTAGTAGTTTATAAAACTCACATATATGTGTATAAACCTCAAACAAAAGAGCGACTGAAATTATTAAACTCTCTTCTATTTTAGTTCTCATGTTCTCACATAAATGTCATTGTTGTTAGTTCTTAACAAAAACAAACTCCAATGCTATAGCAATAGTGTGTTAGAGTTTTTTCCACTTTTAATTGATAGAGTTGTGTTTTGTTCTTGTTTTTATACGGTTCCCTTTTTTAAGAAAACTAATTAAATATTTTACTTATATTATTAAGATAAGCTCATTTTATTATAATTTTATTTTGGATATTTAAAATCACAGACTGTGACTGTTATGACTTTTATCATATATTTTATATTTCTTGAGCCAAAATAATAGTTATTTGCTGATTCTTTTTTCATCGAGCATAAATAAAAGTTTTTATGGGGTTATTACTTTTATTCTTTTTAAGGAATATAAAAATTATTTTCTGATTTTTATTGATAAAATCGCTAAAATAAAAAAGTCGTCAACATAAAAAATAGCCAAAGTGAAAATTCGCCAAATTTAAAAAAGTCGTCATCGGGAAAAATTTGACAAAACTAAAAACATACTAAAAAAAAGTCGCTAAGCCACCAGGAAGGGAGAAAGTCGCCAGAATGAAAAAAAATCAGCAATAAAAGAAGATGCCAAAGCAAAAAAAAACAAAAAATGCTTCAACAAAACCAAAATCGCCAAAAAATGCTAACATAAAAAATCTCCCAGATAAAAAAATTGCAAGAAGGGAAAAAATCCCCAAAACGGAAAAATTTCCAATCTGGGAATAAATCTCCAAAACCAAAAAAAAACTGGACAAAATCGCTAAAACGAAAAAAAAACGCCAAAATTAAAAAATCGCCCAAATAAAAACATTGACAAAAAATAACTTTAAAAACTCGCCAAATTTAAAGAAGTCGCCAAATCGAGAATAAAATTAGGAAAATGAAAAACTCGACAAAATAAAAAAATTCCAAAACAGAAAAAAATCATCAAAATGAAAAAATCGCCAGAACTTAAAAAATCGTCAGTCAAAAAAGAAAACACTAAAAACACCAAAATCGCCAAAAATAACTTGCCAAGACAAAAAAGTGCCAACATAAAAAATCGCCAAAAGGCAAAAAAAAAACCTTAAAACGGAATTAACCTAAAAAATCTGCAAACCGGAAATAAATTTCCAAAACGGAAAAATCCTCAAAAAGAAAAAATCCTCAAGCCGGCAATAAATCTCCAATATAGGAAAAATCAAAAAAAAACATGAACATAAAATAATCGGGAAAAATCGCTAAAACGTAAAAATCACAAAATAAAAAATCCGAAAAATACAAAAATTGCCAGGAAGGTAAAAAAGGCCCCCTAAACCGAAGAAATTCTCAAAAGGAAAAAGATCCTCAAATGAGAATGAATCTCCAAAATGCAAAAAATCACTAAAACGAAATAAAAAACTGTCAAGACGAAAAAAATTGCCAAAACAAAAATTGAAAAAATTACCAAACCAAAAAAACGCTTAAGCAATACCAAAATCGCCTTTGCTTTAAAGAAACTAAGGATAGAATAAAATTTCACTTCTCCTTTTTAGAATAAAACAAGATTTATAAAATTTTTAATTGGTAAAAAATGTTTCCAAAATTTTTATTTACTTTACAGCTTACAATTGGTTCAATATTTGATTAGTCATTCGTTAAACGTTTCTACTATTTTTTTTATTTTTTTTTGTTTCTGTAAGATATAAAATACCGAAAATAAGTGTTAAGTTCACACTAAACTTTTTTATTTCAATACGTTAAGGGCAGCAGAATATCCCAGGTTTAAGCTAATTTTATATAAATGTGTAATTCAGTGTTCAACAGAGTGTCCCGAAAAATCCTTTAAGCACTCAAACGATACGAATTGATGTGCTGAATGCAGGACAATTACTTGAAAAAATTAAAAATGGTCTTGAGTTTTCTAGGTCTTAAATTTTTAGCTTGTTATGAAAAAAGTATTTTAAAATTTTTCCTATCGATTTTTTTCGATAGAACTCTTTTGTGCATTCTGATGAACACCTTTTTCAATACTATTTTATGATACGACCGTATTTATTAGAAAACAACTTCTCAATATTTTATTCATTTTACAATAAAAAATATATATTGAACTTTATATCCTATCAACTGGAGGTCATATGTTATAGATTAATTTATCAACAAGTCTTTTGAAAACTCGCCTTTAGAGAAAAATGCTGATTTTTCTCAAAAAAAAAAGTAGAAGCTCGTTATTGCTTTGCAATTTCAGCCCTACAACATTTTCAATCTGCTACCAAATTTTAGCCGTTAGCTTCAAATTTTAACAATTTTTATTTTGCATTTTAAAAGTAACATTCCAAACTTAATTTTAGACCTAAACGATTGATATATACCGCCATACCATATTAAAAATATTTGATAATATTAAATCAAGAAAAAAATCTCATAAAATTTTTACACCAACCAAAGCCAACCGTGAGTCATTAAAAGCAACAAATTTTAATGACAACAATAAAAATATTTATAGACCAATATTAAATAACCAAAATTATATTAAACCAAAAACAAAAAGAAAAAAGCCCTAAAGAAAAACAATTATTAATATTTTTTTCTTTTCTAAAATACACACAAAATCAATTTAGTGATAAAAAACCATTAAAAGTTGATACGAATTTTTATTAATTCAAGTTAATTTAATTTCATACCATAAAAACTCAAAACAAAAAAATTTTGTGCAAAATCCTTAACAAACAGTAGCTAAACTAAGACTTAATTTGAAAACCATCTATTTTCAAAAACAAAAAAAAAACAGAAATCCACTATAAAATCGGCGGCTGAACATTAAAAGTTCTTTGCGGTCTTTTTAAATTTCTGCTAAAGTTTTTAATTTTTCAATTTTGTTTTATAGAAAATTTTAATTTATTGTTGTCAGTTTGTCATTAGTTTAAAGATTTCTTCAAAAGATTATAAATAAAAGGTTTATTGAAATTCTATGTTTATTTGATTAACCAACCCCTTTCGTAATGAAACCACAAACAAAACACAAAACATTTCCTATAAATCTTTTGTTGAAAATCCTTATTTATTTTATTAACACACATACACAGACACTGTCATACATATAAACAAAAACGTACTAAAGTGTTAATGTAATTAAAATAAATTTAGCTTAAAAAAACACAAAACAACAAATAAGAAAAGCTCAAAATTGTACAAGTAGCAGCAGCCAACATATTGTATTTTTCATAAATAAAATACTTAAAACGAAAGACTTAAGACACAAACTTGATATTTTGTTTTAGTTAGCTACTGCTGCTGATTGTTGTTGTTAATGAAACGCATGAATGTTCCTAAATTATGGCCACTGAAAAGATCGTAATTTGTTTTCCTTTCGTTTCTTTCGGTATTTCTTTCTTTTGTTTTTTTTTTTAGCAAAAAAACTGAAATAATCGTTGTTGTTATTATTGTTATTGGTCGCATAAAACCAGAAGCTCTTTCGGCTTTCGATAAAAGTAGATCGTTAAATGTTGATAAGATGATGATTTTAAGATCATTATTAACAAGTGATTTCAAAGTGAAAATGCCGCTTTAGACCAACAATGAAAAGGATTTTGCTCGTAAATTTTAAGGGATTTAAAGAAATGATAAAACAACTTCTTAATAGTTAGAATTTTAATAATACGGAAAGAAATTTCTTAATAAACTAATTATTAACAAATAAACTTAGATTTGGATAACAAAATCGACATCTGTTTAAAAACGCCATATGATGTGGGTTAGCGTAAAGTAATTAAAATTAAAATAACAATTTATTTCAAAACACATTTGTTGTTTCAACATTTTGAGATTTTCTAAATTTTTGCACACATCTGCGCAGTTTATAATTTGATTTAAAATTAAATAAAAAAATATGCGGATAGGACCTTACAGAACATGTTGAATTTTATAGATTAAGCAAGTTTTAGTTCATAACTTAGCCATTTATGGACGGCGCCCAGTGGTTCCATTTTTTTTTTTTTTTTTTAATAAATCTATAACTTTTAATCCGCCTAGAAAAAATTTGGTAATGGTATGTAACTACTTATTTATGATAAAATTTTTTAAAATGCAACTTTTTATTGATTTTATTATTATTTATTATTTTAATCCAGTTTACCAATTCATACAGTATCTAGTATAAAAATGCAACGCTATGTGATTTGATCTTTGTTCGCATATGTTTTGCTTATAGTGTAGCCCGATGTAACAACACCCTTGTGATTTTATTATTTGTGGCCGTAGACTCCTGTTGTATAATTATTTTTTCGAATATTTTTGTACGGATTATATAAATATTAGCAAATAATACCACTTTCTATTAAATTTTGTGTTTGTTTTGTAAATATTTTGGAACATTTTCCATAGAGATTGATATTTTTATTATTATTATTTTTTTTTTTTTTATTAAATTAAAATCTTATAAAAGTTTTCTATGAAAAGCGATCAAACATTCTTGATAGTTCGGCTTATCTTAATAATTGATAATTGTATAAGAGCTTTTAACCGAAATAATGTTACCAATTTCGACCGTTATTGTGATGGATCCATTGATTTTGGTTCTGGAACAAATTCTAACACATGGAAAGACAATTGCATATTATACATATTTTAAAACTCTTCATATGTCAAATAATTGAAATTTTATCCTTCATAATTATTGGTCTGTTGTACTTTTCTACTATTGGAAATTAATATTTACGAAATTTGTCTATCTAGGTAGATTAAATTCGAAATAAATGCGTTTGGAGTCAAATTAATTCTATTTGACATAATAGCATCTCATTTAAATTAAACTGTACACTTTTAAATAATAAATGAGCTGCCTCCAAAGGTAAAGTTGCTAGTATGATTTGAGTAAAAAATATATGATATGTCGGATTTATTAGTAGAAGCTTCAAATGACCAAGTTTATTTTTAAGGAATCATCCATTTAAGCATGTTTGTGTATTTGTTCGCACAATAAAACGAGATTATTTATTATTTAACAAAAATTTTCGCCTGCGGCACTTCATGTAATAACAAGTTAACTAACTTTATGTACTAATAAACCTAATATAATTATTAATATTCATTAACTATATGAATATAATTTAAAAAATTGTCACAAAAGCGAAAAATCATCGAGAATTGGAATTGATATATCATTTCAAACCCAAATTTGTATATGAATTTTTTGAGCGATTATTCATTGGGTCATTTTGCTAGCAGCCGTTCTATGTTCTATTTATAAATTTATTATAATATCCTAAAAAAAATTCAAAACTAATGAGAACGTTAAAAAATAAATTTTTAAACTAAAAAAAAATGTTGCTTTTTTCTTTTTTTATTTTTTAAGACAATTAGCCTTTTTTGGCCTCTTTTAAAGTTTAATCTATCCTCTTTTTTCTTTTCTACTGGCAACACTAATTGTATATCTGAGATCCGCCATGGCGGCTTGTTTTATTGGAAAAAATGTATTCCTTGATGTATAGCTCATACGTGGTAGAGTAAGAACCCTGTCACGCTCTAAGACTAGTCTTTCGGTCTAAGAGTTATATCAGCTTGGCAGGTGTATATAAGTTTACCATTGTCTTGACTTGTCTGGGGTCTATACTGTAAGAAAAGGACCTTCGGGGCCTGACCAGAGACCTATCACAATCTGGTACCACGGGAGCCAAATGGTACAGTAACACCTGCTTGTCGGTGTTGTTGTACTGGGCTGGCTGTTGGAGGAGTTTCGTGGTGGCTGTGGTTTAAACCTAAATCGCAGAAAGGGACTTACAGTCCCGATGTGGTGGTGCATGGCAACAAAAACCGCCATTAGTGCGGCAGGAGGTTAGATAAATCCAACTCCTAAGCAAGGGGAAATGGACTTATCCAAACAATGAGTCACTCTAATTGCCAACTGTGTGTTCCTAACAGGCACATGAGGGCATTGATAGGCGCTTTGTACCTCACCCGGTGCTAAGACCACCGTGGAATTGGGCCGTCAAGGCAGGTACACACGTAAATCTTGAGCACATCTGTGTATCTAATATAATGTTTAAGAATCGTCATATTAGTAGTAAACAATATTATTTCAGTACCATCATCATAATGTTATTCGAAAATATTCCTAAATTCTTAATTAAATGACAAATTTTATTTTTTTATTGACACTAAAATTTATTTTACTATTTTCCGTTTTCTTACTTTTTCAAGTAAATTTTTTTCAGAATTTTTTTTTTTTTTTTTTTAATTTCTCCTTTTTTACTAGTTTTGCTAGAATTTCAAACGAAAAAACCTAATATAATCAAAGTTATTATATACTTCCTCAGCTACTCGGTATAATGCGTGGGCTAAGTAGATTAGTCAAAAAATTGTTAAATGAAAATTTTTAATGGTTTTTGCTCATTTCACTATATATTGAGCCGCGTTCGAAAAAGATATAAAAGAATTTAATTTTTGTTGAAATCCTCACGAAATTTACGGAATTGTCTCGTGTTTTATACTTCCAAGTTGTATATTATTAATCAAAAACTTCTATTGCTCGCATTATTGTTGTCATCTAAAACTCCAACAATTACATTTACAATGTATCGATAGGTAACCGATTTTAACAATTGATCACTTATTTTTAAGATAATTTTTCTGTCTTTAAACTCAATACAAAAATTGGTTAAATATTTTTTAAACTTTCACGTGTAAAATGCAAAATGTTTACTAACCTAAATTTACATATTTCTAATTTTGATCATTTAAATTTCATAATCTCTATAAGGTGTTATTTAATACAAAGTGGCATCATATTTTGATTTGTTTATAATGTTTTATTTTTATAATTACTTTATTTAGTAAAATATAGCCAGCAAAAAAAGAACATCCAAAGGAGTCAATAATATCCTGAACTTATGATCCAATAGTAATACAAATTCGGATCATTTTCAATGAATTTAACATGGGCTTGTCATTGGAAGATGTTCTCTTCTTTGATACCAATTCACTGAGTAAGAAGTCGTGTTCTTCTTCTTAAACACAAGAAACCGTACACTTGTTGAAACTTTGGAAGTAATAAAAAAGTACTTCCTTTAAAATTGCATATATTTATTTTTGTTAGGATATTAATGAAGAACCCTCATTATGTACCATGAAATTCGGTATTTTGAGAATTTTTGTACTTAAACCGTTATATGATCTTTTAGTATCGTTTTTGATCATTTGCATAGTTATTGTCCCTTCAGTATAGATTGAACTTAGATCTAATATAATTTTTTAGAAATCATTTGTTGTAATTTTCAACACACTAAATAAATATTTCATGTCGAAAAAAGGTACGAGTATGTAAACTTCGAAAGTAAAGATACTGACGTATTATTGTAAGAAATTTTGCAGTTACGTGGTCCACGGTAAATGAATAACTCGAAAATCGATTTTCTGAAAATGTCGGTTTTATGAATACACTAACTCATGTATAATATTTTGGGAATCTTAGAACAGGCCAGTCTTCATTTCTGGGGGAATACGTTTGCAACTCTTTTTTCGTGATGCCCTTTAATATACAAAGAAATATAAATTACACCATCGAATCCTATATGAATCGACCATAGGTCCCATGAAAGACTTCCTCTGAAAATATTAAAAGGCATGTTGTAGAGTATTGACCGAATTTGACCGAAATTATTAACAAATTTCCTGAAATTATTAACAAAAATACTTCAAATTACCATCTCATTATATTAATTAAATGACGGATATATTCCAATTTATATGTTCTTAGCTTGATCCATTAAAACACAAGTTAACAAAAGCTTTTTCAATATAAGTAAATATGGCATAAATTTTAAATGTGGTCTTAATATTCTGAACTTTATGTGTCATTCTAATATTGGATTGTACTCTATTTATTAGAGAAAGAAAAAAATGTGTATAAAAAAAAATTCTTTAAAATCATGTCTATAAAGCAGAGATATAACTATTATAAGATTTATTTTAAAACGTTGAGTCATAACTGTTATAAAGTGAAAAAAATTTTTTATCTCTTTAAGTAACAGCTATTTTTAATAAATATAAATTTTTCGCCTATAACAGTTTTAATTGATAATTTTTTTTCGTTGCTTATAATTTTTATCTTTGATTTTTATTTTTTACGTTGCCTAAAAAAATTTTTTTCTAAAATAATCTGTTGCACAATTACTTATTTTTTGAATTTTATTTTGTACACTGATTAATAACAGTTATTGTTGAAGTTTTACGTTTTTTTAATTTTTATTAAAAAAAAAAACAAATTGTTTACCTTGTCTTAGAACAGATAATAATTAGGATTTTTTATACATAAATAATAAAATAAATAATTCTATTATAACTTTAATATTAATATATCGGTTTATAAGAATGCGAAGGTTTTTTTTCAATATTCCATATTTATACCCTCACGCAGAGAAAAAGCATGGTTACAGCATTATCACTACAATGTTCTGATTGTTAATTTTAATGAATTTTAATACCTCTGTGTTCATGGTAACAATGATTTTGATTCAATTTTGTCATTTAATGTTTATACTCAATAAGAAATTTAATATGATTGACTGCTAAAATTATTTGTTTTTAAATATTTTTACCAGAAACAAAATTTTGTTAATATGAAACATATAATTAATTCTACAACCATAAAATAAATGCAAGCATAACTATGTTCTTAAACCATGTTCTGTTTTTAAACCATTTCAATATTATTATTTCTATAACAATAAAATATTACAAATAAATATAATACTTATCCTTTTGACAAACTTAGTGGAAAACTTCAATACTTATTTGTTTTTAAATATATAAATTTTTTTAATATTTTTTATCTAACTGCAATATAATTCTCATTTAGATTATATATAAATAAATATAAATAGACATAGTTTGGTTACACAATTTAAGAATCGTTGAACCACGTGGTATAAATGAAAATAACAATAATTTTTATTAATATAAAATTTTTATCACGTTTAAAGACAGCTAAATTTTCTTTCAATTATGTACTCATCGTTAAAATCGGATAAATTTTGTAAAAAATACAATCATTTAAATTTAAAATATGAATCCTTTGTAGGGGTGGGTGTACGAACTTTTAGTGTTTAGGTTAGTAAAGCATTCACATAGGTCCAAATCCTGTTAATATTCACTTCTCTTATATTTAATTATTTATTCTGGATATAATTTGAAGTCCAGAATATCTGAAACAAATTTGTACAGGATTATTTTGTATCAATAATTCTTAATTTATAGATCCAAGAATTCTTCTCTTAAAATACAAAATTAAACACATAAAATAATGGATTAAAAAGGAGTATGATAAGTTTACACAATAATTTACGATTAAGTTTAAAAATCTTAATAATAAAATTGTAAATAAAAGAGTAAAGTTAAAAAATTCCTTACAACTATAAGAGATACTTGCAACAATATCCTCCCATCTCCCCATCCTCCAGTTTAAAATAAATATGTATATACTAGGGTTTCAGTCGAACATAAATTATTCGATTATTCGAAAAGCAAATTTTTATTTTTTTTCGAACAAATAAAATTTTTAAATTTGGAATAAAAAAGTATTCTATCAATTTTTAACGATTAATCGAATAATCGAATAATTTTCCAAAACAAGTTTTTGTAAAATTGTTATATTTTTTTGAAATTATAAGTGTATAAAATTTTGTTTGTTTGGAAAACCCGGTTGAAAATGATTGAAAATTTCATTAGGATATATAAATATGTAAACACGTTTTAATAGATTTCGGATTAAAGCCTTCCACCGAAAATATAGCTTTTCTAAAGATTTAATCAAATGTATTAAAGTTGGAATAAACGGGAGACGTATAAGTTATTATTAAATTTTGGAAATTTTCCAGCGCACATTAATGTTTTTAAATATTCAACAAAAAGTAAAACAAGGGTATATGCAAATTCATTTATTATTTATTTAAAAAATTATTTTAATGATTCAAGTGATGTAGAAATAATCGAAGATTCTGAAATGTATAACGATGTTTGGTTAACTGAACTCAATCGATCAACAAATAATACCAAAAATTAAAAAGAAAGATTTTAGCGATTTGATGATCATTGAATTTATTTAGAAAAATCTATAAAGAACAGAAAAACTAGGTTTGCTTTTAATGCTATGCATTGCTACTATTAATAGTAAGTGAAAGGATTTTTTCAACACATCTGTTTTTGTAAAAAAAAAAAAAACAATAATATGCTTAATTATGTTCTTTATGAATTATAATTTTCCCAGCTTTTGGATATATATATTCTATAGTAATGAATTGTTATTTTTATACCCTACACCTCCATAGGTGGTTCGGGCATTATGCGTTTGTACTGATGTTTCTAACGCATAGTAAAAGTTATACAACACCATATATATACCGCTTATAAATCAATCTAGCGATGTCCGTCCGTCCGTCTAGCTGGACCGTTGGCTGGCTGTCCATGTAAACCTTATGCGCAAAGTACGGTTCGCAATTTAAAGATAATGCAATGAAATTTGGCATGTTAGACCCCTTTACGATACAACGATGAAGCCTATTGATATCGATTGTGATCGGTACATTATTTCACCTAGCCCCTATACAAATGTGCCCATGGAATAGAGTTTAAACACTCAAAAATGCCTAAAAAAATAAGACTATTTTAATGAAATTCGGTGCAAAGAAGTTCTGTTCAAGTATCAATCTTTGTAAGAATTTTATGTAGATCGGTCCACAATTGACCATAGGGAGCATATAACTCCACTTACGAAAATCACATTTACGTGCATACGAATGTTAGTATCAAGTTAATATTCAAAGTTTAATGTAAATAGAAACAATATTGCCAAATTTTATGAGAATCGGTCCATAACTTAACATAGCTTCCATATAGACCCACTTCCAGGAATCGTCCTAAAGTTCATAAAATCATCTACACTGGGCACATCAATGGCACATCAATTCTTTTAATCACACTTACCAAAAATGGGGCAAAATAAATAATTATGTGGCTACAAATTATTTTTTTTTAATTATTTATTGACTTCATTAAAAAAATTAATAATAACAAATACTTAAAATGTACAATAAAATTTTTTCATAGTAATTTTAGTAGTTTAATGCCATTTTATGGCATTTTTCTATATACGTACTTAAACTAGTGAATCAGTTTAGCATTATAAATTATATGTTGATGAACCTTTGTTTTGGATAACTTTAATAATTCGATCTGGCATTGATTCGACTAATATATATATATAAAACAATAAAAGCCAAAAAAACAAATATTTCTTATGTAAAAAAGTACCATTATATCACGAGTTATTGTAACAATACAACATTGTTTTTGATTAAGAGAAACCTCAAAGAAAAACAAAAATTTTAAATGCGTTTATAGGAATATGCATCAGTGTAGATATTAGTATCAACGCATTATTCTGTATTAGCATATTTTATTTTACACTTAGTAAAATTTGCTTCGTCCCCTTCCCGAATTTTTATAGTCGTACACAATGGCGTAGGGTATCATATAATCGGTCTTGACCACCCATATCTTTCTTTCTCCTTGAGTTTGTTTTATGTTAATAAAACTGAAAATGAATTAAAAAAATACTAGTTTTTGGATTTTTTAAATTTGTAATTAATTATTCGAGCAATATATTTCATTCTTTATTCATTCGATTAATCGAAGAAAATTAAAATTTTATTCGATCACACGAATAATTAAAAAATTATGAATTTTTATTCGATCAAAGACAATGTCGAATAATTGACAACCCTAGTATGTTCATACAAAAATTTATAAACCATAATAATAGTAGTACAATGATAAAGCCGTTCATTTGCTCTAGTTTAAAACTCTGCCGCCAAACACTTGTGGCATCTTCAACGTGCGGCTATGTCAGCCTGCTGCAAGCTGTCATTTGTATGTTGTCTTTGTAGCTGCTGAATGTTTTTTCTATTTTTTCTTTTACATATATATGCTTTGTTTATAGTTTTGATTTTGCCACAAATGGATTAATTGCATTGCAATGCGGCAAATGTATACATTCCTTTGCGCCACTTACCGTCAATAATTATCGCTCGTGGCATAGCAATATTTTTACTGTTACAGTTACATTTTTTTTTTTCTTAACAAACCGACTTCGAATGAATCATTTACTTTGGTTTTCGTTGTTGTTGCTGTTGTTATAAGTAGCAGCAAAATATTCCATCATACCTTCCTGCCATCCAGCTGAATGGATGGACGGACTAATAGACAGACAAATCATTTCTAGCGGCTATTGCAATTGTATTTTCTACAATTTAAGTTTATTTCTTATTTTTCGCTTTAATATTTCGAAAGACGTAGCAAAAGAAAAAAAATCTAAACATAATTGTAGCAAGATAAGGTCTTTACTTCTGCTGCAATAGAAATAGAAATGAAAATTGAGAAGAAGATGGAGCAGCAGCAAAAGAGATGGTTAGAAATGCACAAGATTTTAAAGATTAAAGAAATTAGCCGCCCATATTATTACAAATCTATATGAGTTGTGAGTGACTAAGTGTTACAACATGCACGTAAGTAGTAAGACAGGCAAATGGTCCAACAAATAGAGGAATGGATGTACAAAACTGACTGACATTTAATTTTTTTGTAGTTATGTTATTCATTTCATCAGTTCAGTTTGGCCTCAAATGATTAGTTAGTTATAATTTTGTGGCAATTATTTTCTTAATTTTAATCATGCAATTTGAAGGTTTAATTTTATAATTCGAGTTTTGAACTAAACTATTTAGGGGTCTTAAGATTTTAAAGTCAAAATTATGAAATGTACATAATATATTAGTGGCTCAGTTTCAATAAAAATAAAGAAAATTATGTATCATTAGCAATAAATATCAAGCATAAAATCTATGTGTACTTTTTTACTTTTTTTTTTGTTTGTTTTTTTTTTTAATAGGTTCAAAAATGGCTGCCATATCTAGAGGTTTTTTCGACTTTTTGAAGCCCCTATATAATTTACACGCACAGAAAAAACGTGTTTACAGCATTATCACTACAACAATATTATTATATGTTGCCATTGTTAATTTTCTTGAATTATAATTACTCTGTGTTCATGGTAACAATATTATTGTTTAAATTTTGTCATTTAATGCTTACAATCAATAAAATTTTTAATATAGTTGACTGCAAAAATTATGTTTTTAAATATTTTAACCCGAAATAAAATTTTATTAATATGAAAAATATCATTACTTCTATAACCATTAAATATTTGCAGTTTTTTCCTTGTTCTTAAAGCATATTCTATTTTTAAACTATATTAATATTATTATTCCCATAATAATAAAATGTTTCAAATAAATAATTCTCATTTAGTTTATAAATTAATAAATATAAATAGACAAGGCTTGGTTATACTCGGTGTGATTCAAGCAATATAGTATATTGATTGACTACCATTAAATGGATTAGTTAAAAAAAAGTATCTTGAACCATATGAACCACATATGGTGGTACAAACGAATATAATTAATGAACAAATAATATGTAAATATTTTTTTATTTTTTATAAAAATAATTTTTTATTAATGCATTTTATTTTAAAATATGATAAGATGGAATAATAATAGTATGACAAAATGAAATAATAATATGATATGTTTAGATAACTATACCATAATATGTAAAAATAATAAAAAGAAGATTATAATAATTATAAATAATAATATTATAAAATAAAATAATAATATAATAACATCAGATCATAATATAATAGAATGAGATAATGACAAGAATCATAACAAGAAAAAACAAAATGAAATAAAAATGCGATAAGTTAAAAATAAAAAGAAGGGTATAATAATATTATGAAATGAAATGGTAAAATAATATGATAAAATAGAATAATAATATAATAACATCAGATCATAATATACATAAAACTACATCATATACATAAAACTAAAATCATAACACTAAAAAACAAATCATAATATCGGACACAATATGACAAAATGGAATCATAATAATTATTACTTGTAATCATTTCTATTTTTCGCTGTGATTGTATATTCCAATCATAATATATTGCCCTTAGAATACAGTCACCACAACTATATTTTTTCTCTCCGTGTTGATTTTCTCTTCCTTAATAGCAGATCTTTCATCTTTTAGATTTAGTCCCGTGATATAAATTTGATAGTAATGAACAAGAATTGACAACAGGTATTTTATTAAATTCATTTACAATGTGAAAAAAAATTATCTTTGGTGTGTACGACTCCTTCTGGGGAGCATTCGCTGATGAGCCGACCCAACTTATCCTACAAGAACATAACAATCAACTACGTGGTACAGAATTTAAACAGAAAATGCAATGCTCTTATTTTGGACCTGTACTATTAATTAAGGCTTTATTTATTTTACATTAAATTCAATTAAACATATTAATTTTCATTTCTTTTTTCAATTGCAGTATTAAAAAAAAAACATATCATATACAGAAAAAATTATTGTGTAACACTTTTCAATAAATATGTTTTTTTTTAATTGTTTACTTGAATTTCATAAAAAGTATTTATTAATATAATTATTTTTTAGAAAATTTCTATACGGGTAAGCAAGCACTGATAGCATTTTAATTATTCTTTATATATAGAACTTTCTTACCGCTCATTTTCAGTTTTTAAAAGCTCTTGATGACAGTTGTAACTGATGATGTCTCAGATGGTACCCGTATTTTAATTATTATTTTATCATAAAACGTTCTCAGCGTTCATCTTTAGGTTTTAAAAGGTCTTACCAAATTTTGTTGGAACGTCCGACCAAAATGGGTGCTTCAGAAGATGACAAAATTATGAAATTTTACTATACTTTTACATACATATGTATTTGAAAAATAAACTATTAAATAAAACTATATTATTAAAATTATTGCATACTTATATTGGAAGAAAGCATACACAATGGTCCTATATTCAGTTAATATTTTAACTGTGTCAATCAATATATTAATTAATTTCAATTAAAATTTTAATTTATATAAATAATTTTGTAACTGAAATCCATTTTTATTTTTTTCTGTGTGTTTTCATTTGCCCCTTGGATTGGGACAGTTTCGCCGTTTTTTTGTTACTTTAGAGATCTCATGAAAATAATGAATGTAACGGAGAGATAGTCCGGATCAAAAGGACCTAAATTAAAGCCAACATATATAACTCTTTAAAGCAAAAGAAAGTTTACAGATATCGTTTACGGTTACAAAAAGAGAGCACTTTAAATAATGGCGAATGCTCCCCCTTCTACCCTAATATATATACATACCCAAAAAAAAGTCATCAATGTATTTTTCAAAAGGTTTATGGTAATACATCTCATTTGTTATAATAATATTGTTCTTGAAATGTCGAGCTATTGAAAAATAGAAAGGTTTAAATTGGTAGAAATACATGCATTACACACCATCCCATTATATTTACAAATTTACAGATATTTTTTTTTTTTTTTTTGACTTTATGAATGACTTATAATAATATTAAAAGGCTAATATTTAAAGGCGGGTTTTAAGTACTATTGAATATTTTGATTTACTCTCAAAACCACTGTTCTATAATAAAGAAAAAATGTTGTTATCTAAATGAAAAATAAGATAATATCAAATTTTACTAAATGAGTAGTGGTAGTGGTACTAAAAAAAAAAGACAATTGTACCATGTTTGCCATCCGTGCACTACATTCATCTCAGGAACGGAGCTATGGTGACTCAAAGTAGCCAAGTGTTTGTTCCTTACCCGATTTTAAACATTTTTATACTATTTATATGTATTTAAAGCTTTCGATAAGGCCTCCGAAATACATGCTTGCATATATTATTTATCTCATATATTTTTCGAGTTATAAATGCATCTATACTCGTATATCGTCTATCTCAATTTTACAATATCTGGGTTTTTTACATATGTAGCCAAATATTTTCGACCTATTTTATTATTTGCAATTAGTTAAAGAACAGAATTATCTATCGAATAAAGGAAGTCGATATCTTTACTGAGTTCAAAAATAAACGATTTTGAATTTGAAAGTTTGCAAAAATAAACAAACAGACAAACGGACGGACATCAAAATTCTCTCCAAAAGAATCTTAAAATTCTAAAAGTGCTTTTTTACTTATTATTATATTATTATATATATTTATTATTATACTGTTAAAATATTGATATCACCTATTCCTAAATCAAGCGCCATTTTCGATCCATTTTACTCCAATGTGCATCCTATAAATGATTGACGCAGTAGACGAATTGCTTGATGCCCTAAGTCAAAATTAGCGAGACTTTGCACATGTTTTTCAATAACCACTCATTGATTCTAAACTTTAAGTACGATAATTTGAAAGATTTCATATTTGAAAATAATTTTAATAATAAATAAAAATAATAAAATAGTTAGCAGTAGAACGACAAATCAATGTGACATATTTTTATCCAATAAAAATGCTGAAAATGTGTTATCTCCGAAGCAGAATAAAATTTTACTGAAAATGATTTTTCTCTATTTAAATGTATTTTTATTTATGGTACTTTGTCCTGTTTTAAAATATGACAAAAAAATGTACACATATTCAATAAAACTTATTTTATTTTTAAAGCATCATAACCTTTTATTGGGAACAAATTTTACCGCAATTATTATTAAGAATAAAATAATGAAATAAAAACACTTTTACGAATATATAGCAAACATACGTGTCATGTAAGATTCAATTTTGTTCCTGATTCTTCCTAACTTTTTTCACAGAACTAAAAAAATACCCAGATTAATAAACTTCATATTTTTAATAGAAAATTAGAGTCAAATATGGATCAACAATAATAATTTGTTAAATCTTTTATATCTCTACCAAATTATTTGAACAATTTAGGAGCTCCAATGTAATAATGATGGGAATGATGTATAGTAGTGGTAGAAACATTTGGAACTGGGAAAATTTTTCATTAACCTACAACAAAAAGTTTATTATTTACGATGGTCGAAAATATAATGTTTAAAACATTTGCTCATTCTTTCTTATTGAAACAACTTACAAAAAATGTTTCCATCAAATATTCTATTCCAAAATCAACAATTTGTCGAACAGTGAAAATCACCATATAGCATCTGCACGAGAAGATCGAAAAATTAAAAACTTTTTTACTGAGAATCTGAAAGCAGTTCCCACGCAAGTTACGACTAAAATTATATTAACTATAAAAAAGTGTTAGGGAAAGCATAGTGGGGTATTTTGCAAAATAAATGTTAATGAATATGGATCTTTTAAACTGCTGGAGCGATCTTTATAAAACTTGGGACGTTGGCAGAGGAAAAGTTAAGCATTCAGAATATTGTTGGCTGGAGTGTGTAAGCCAACCATAGACTGAGCTATAGTATGCTAAAGTTGACCACCTCGAGAGCAGAAAACATATCGGAGCTTGTAACTTTTGCAAATATAAACCGATTTTAAATATTTTATATTTCTTAATTCTACTAAGCTTACTGTGCTACATTATCTATTATGGGTTAAAAGATATTTGACTTTAAAAATGATAAAATGATAAATTTGTTAACAAAAATTGAAATTTTTTGAAATTCTAAAAAAGTTTGATTATTGATTTCGGTACTTTTGCAAACTAGATTAGATAGTATGGTGTGTTTTTAAAGGTTTAGCAGAAAATTGTGACAGTTCAATGATAAACTTAGTCACACAAAGCAAATTTTCTGAAGAAAACTCATATTTTCAATAATAAAAATTGTGATCTAAAAAATGTATAGTAGAATTATATATATTATCTAAACTCTACATTTCTGAGATCCTCACTAACAACTTTATAACATGTGTAGAAATTATTTTGATACCTATAATTATTTCGAAAATATTCAGATTCATATTTATAAAACATTTTCCAATTGTTTTTTATTTTAAAAAAAGTCTTTTATAAATTTTAGAACAGTATAATTATTATTAAGAAGACACGATATGCAAATAGTCATTTTCTATTTGAAACGTATAGAATAAATTTAAATTAAGCAATGCATAGAATTATCAAATCTTTATATTTCCTTCCATTTTTTGGTAACATGGACACTACATACTATATAAATTTTTATCAAGACAAACGTCAAAATCAGTGCGAATCTATAAAACATAACCTCAGTTAAACAGCTGATTATTATTATTTTTGATTTTTACAGCTTTCAAACCGAATATATAAGAAATATTAATGAATTCGCCTTGTTGTTGTGTATTATAAAACCGATTAAAAACTACAATGTGGACAACAAAATACGAGTGAATTTCTTTTAAATATTACAGTTTTGTTTTAAAAATGTTTAAATATAATTTATGGGTCTGAAAAAGTTATTTCCTCTTATTTCGAATATCTTGCATTATCCAAAAAACTTTCGGAGTTCCAAAAATTGTACATAAAATTGTATTGGAAATGGTTATGCTGCAATATAGTATCCCTTACATATCACTTTTGTGAAAGTTTTTGCTTTATAAGGACCAAAAGCGTTCATAAAGTATTTGGGGAGAGTCGCTCTTAAGATATAATCTGAAAGTTTCTGAATAAATAAGTATTTCCTATGATTAAAATTCTGGCTAAAGTTGTTGAATGAAACTAAAACAATTAATTCAGAAGTATTCCAACCCAATTAGTAAAAAATATTAGAATAATTTTAATAATGACCTAGCAAGAACTTTTGGAGTGTATGTCGCTATAAAAAGAATAGTAAAGGAAACTCAAAAAAAATAATTATGTCTTTTCATGCTATTATTGGCGTTTTATTAATATTTAGTTTGAAAAATTGGATGTTATTTTGCAATTTAAAAAATTTTTTAATTGTTCACAAAAGAGATTTGGGTTTTATTCAACAAAACCTCTTTCGATCTTCAAAATCCAATGTAAGTAAGTTCCAAAATTATTTTTTTTATTACTCAGATAGTTGTATTTAATAAATAAAACATAAATATAGATCTAAAACATAAAATTTTAAAATATTTTCATATGACGAAATGCACATCTATTCTATTCTCCATATGTATATATGAAAAAATACATAAAGATTTGACAATTTGCAATGTTTTGCTTATCTGAAATTTATTTACCCGATACATACTATATGTACCTAATTTTATATTACGTTTATGCGCACGATTATTGCAAGTATATAACTCACTGTTTATACACAAATTGCATAAAGAAATATATTTCCTTATTTCTAGTGCCGGATAGAAAAATACCTGTATTATCTTCGAAAATCCTATGAACATAAAAGAAAATGTCAACGCCGTACGCTTTATTTGCAATTAGTTTCGCTAATCGCGATTACTTTTCATGAGTTACTCACTGTTTATACAACAAAATTTTCATTTCGCAATATTTTTAATTGCGAGTAAAAAGTATTTATAAACGTAGTGATAGATAATTTAGTGACAGAAAAATTTCAGATCCAAAGTGGCACGGGTTAACGATATCCGATTTCGCTAATATTTCCCACAATATATTTTTACAATCCAATGAATTCCAAGCGAAGTTACGGTAAAAATTCAAAAGTCGGTCAATTTTGGTGCGGTCTACTATGCATAGATTCTCTTATTCACTGTCTAAACTGATCTCATTCCTTATATTTTACTTTATGCTCTGTTCATAAATATAAACCTCGTTATATCAAACTAGTCGTAATTAAGTAATTTATTTAAAAGATAATGACAAAGGTATTGTCTACTCTTATACCAAAATAATCCAAATTAATTGTTTACTTAAAAAAAATTCTCAACAACATCTTGCAATTATGTAATGCAACTAGTTCTTCCTTTGCCTCTTTTTCCCCTTATCTGTTATCAAATTTCCCATAGGAAATCCTTCACCCATTTATAGATATACATATAAACATAAGTATATTGAATCTCGTAGGTTAAATAATTTAGTTTTTTGCTTATCTTTTATACTCTTCCTAATTTAATACATTTAAGTTTCTCTTTGATGTTGTTGTTTTTGTATTTAGTTGTTTTTTTTTCTTGAGTATATTCCTTACACTTTATTGCTGTTGTTGTTATTGTTATTATTGTGTTATTACCAAACCGGCGGCCATTACTTTTGATCCTGGCATTCTATTGTTCCGTTTCAAAGGCCACTATTATGTAAACAATCGGCTTCTTTGATCTTGTTGACTTCAAAGTGTTGCCGACTTGTTTCATCTTTGCCGCTTTTTTTCTTCATTATCTTCGTTGTCTATAACATTTTTGTAGTAAAGAAGTAAAGCGAAAAAAAGTAATAACAACAACTACCATTGAGTCAATGATGGTGATGACGACGAAGATGTTGATGATGATGATGATGAAAACATAAGAAGATCCAACTGTTTTACTTTAAGCTCTACAATAGTGAATTCTTTTTTATATTTCGGTTTGATTTTTTATGGTTGACTGATGTCTGTCTATCTATCTGCCTTACTCTTGTATTTACATGAAATGTTGTTTTTGTTTGCGCTTGAATCTTTACAACATTATATCTGTGTACCAACCAAAAAAATACGAGCAAACATCTGTGCGCGTGTCTCTTATTATTCTTGTAATTTATTGTTGTTTTAGGAAATGAAAATCAACTTGAATTGTATGTCTATGTCTAAAGCTTAAGGCTATAACGAAAAGTTCATGGAACAATATTGATTTGTCTAAATAGTTTTGTAATATTTAATTGTCTCTATTTTATTTTCGAATATTTATAATATTTGTAGCATTTTTACTGAAAAAACTTTTTCAAAAATATTTTTTTCACCAAAGTCGACTACAAGGGATGGGGCAGCTTTCTAAATATCAATAGAAAGTGATATTTGTGATATTGAAATTTGCGTACTCAAATTTACATTTGTTTTTGTCAAAGTTAATTTTTTTTTTTCATCTTAGTGCTAAAAACAAAAGCAAACAAAAAAATCAAATTTTTAAAATATGTATCAACAATAATGACTGTAGCTCTCATTCTTGATCGCAAAGACAAAAAATAAGTCAATGGTGGCACTATACAATACTGTTCTCCCTTTAGCGTTCCTTTCACAACATCTCCGCTAAAATACTCTCCGACATAGTCAAATGTATTTTGTCAGAAAATATAATTTATCAGTTAATGGAAGCAGGCACAAATTGAGAAATGATAATGAGAGCTATCCTACTTTTGAGTCCCCTTAACACCGCTCTTGAAAGGTCTGTAGGATCCTCCTTTCAAACTTAAAATTGTACTTTCCTCTGCTAAACATATGTGAAATTCTATGTAAATCCAATGAGCCGATTAAAAGTTACAGATTTATTGCCAAAAAAAAATCAATTCCACCTAGGGTTTGGTTCCGGGATTTCCCGGCAAAATGTCATCTGGAATTCCTGGGTTTTTTTAATTTTCCCGGGAAAACGAGAAATTTAATATTAGTTTAATATGTAGTTTTAAAATCCTATAGCAAAAATATTACTGTTTTTAACGCATCAATGAAAAATTTACGTTATTGTACACACACTACTTACTAAAGGTATTTTTAGGCGATAATACTGAATATTAAGATTTGTTCGGTATAAAAATTATATTTTAAATTATTCAAAAATATTTGATTTTCATATTTAATAATAAGGTATTTTTTTCTACATTATCAAAAATAAGATTATACAAAAGTTTTCTAAAAAAAAATTAAAAAGAAAAAATATTGAAGGAAAAATAAAAACTAAATTAAATATAAAATTATTGTATTGTACTATCTGAAGTATTCCCTATCGAATCTTTTGATATACTGATAAAATACGAAATATTTTATTTTTCAAAAGTATTATTACTTTTCGTCATAGAATGTCTTAAGAATTCAACTGAAATTTCAAAATAATTTTACTTTTGGCAAGTTAAATTTTTGATTGTTTAATTGTATTATTGGTTTGTCCAAATGAATATTAAATAAATTGCGCTTCGAAAATATTCACTATTATAAAAAATTTATTAAGTTGATAGTTTTTTTCACTGAAAACACAACACGTTTCAGTTCTTTTGAGACACATGTCTTAAAAAAACAATGAAACTGTAAAGAAATATATAATATATATGAGGATTCTAAAACGATTAATAGAAACAATTTAAATATTTTTCAGAATAGTGTTTTACATCTCTTAGAAAAAAGAATTAATTAATAATGTAAGATGAAGATAAATTGGAAATAAAACGGTAAGAAAAACTATTTGTATTGAAACTTAAATATAGTACCATAGATTTGGATTTATTTTATTATTATTATTATTATTACTATTATTATTATTATTATTATTATTATTATTATTATTATTATTATTATTATTATTATTGTTACTATTATTATTATTATTATTATTATTATTATTATTATTATTATTGTTACTATTATTATTATTATAATTATTATTATTATTATTATTATTGTTACTATTATTATTATTATTATTATTATTATTATTATTATTATTATTGTTATTATTATTATTATTATTATTATTATTATTATTATTATTATTGTTATTATTATTATTATTTTTTTTTAATTTTTGGCATGAAAAACTAATTAACCTAAAAATCTGAGATATACAGTTAATATGACTTACATGACTTAATATGACTTACAATAGGTACTAATTTTATTTATATGAAATATTTGAAACTGTTTAAATCTTGAAAGATGCATCATACTTTAATATTATTTTATTTTTTGTTGAACAGTTATGATTTATATTGTTAGTTAATATTCTTTATAAGAAATCAATGCTTTTTTCTTATAATTTTAGTTTTTCATTCCCGTTCATATCACGGGAAACCCCAAACCCTAATTCTGCCTCAGTGTACATTGGTGATTACCCAGAGTCCCGCTCTATTAAACATAAAAAATTTATGTTGATGAGCGGTCATAAAAAATTAGCCTATTACACCATTTAGTCCTCGTTTGAGTTAAAACAACCCTGTAACCGTAGGTTGGTAGCTTCGCTTTTCATCGTTGTTCTTCTGATGTTCTTCTCATATGAATACCTGACTCTGCGGAGTCTTCAACTGTGTGATGTCTATTTTTTGATGATATCCCTTGAATAACGTCTAATTCTCCGGAACAACCTTCGCATCAACTTGAAGTATCTTTAGTGATTTTAGATTATCTGATCTGTAATAGCTCCTATGAATCTAAAAGTTACATTTTATTTTCTCTGTCTCAACAAGTTCTGCGGCTGGTACTTTAACGGGTTATTTCCATTTCGTAATTTTCCGTTATTGCACTGCCATGAGCTTAGGAGATAAAAGAAAGTCAAATGCTTCGGTTGTATTTTGACATTGCAATATGAAAATCAGCCATTATGCCTAGGATTACTTTACCTGGTTTATCCAGGTGCTAATATGGCTTTCGACTTTGCTGGTAATTACAGGTAACACAAAGTGAAAAAAATTAGATTTCACGAAAAGAATAAAGCACGTTTATCAACATTATCTTACTATCTACTATTAAACATAAACTATCAACACGGTGAAATTCGTCATTTAACGCTCCAACTAACTAACTACTCAAATACTTTAAGATCCATCTCCTCGGATTATTTGTCATTGTAGATTCCGCAAAGCCCTAAATGATATTGGGATCGTTAGCAATGGCAAATGCCCTCGAAGGATCAGATGCACAATGATCGTTCCTTGAAATTGCTTTGCTAGTTTAATCTATATAAGATTTCGAGTGGCTGCAGAGGCATATTCGCTTTTAGAAATATTGATTGCCGGTATATAAAGAATTTTAAAATTAAACATGTCAAAACTCTTTCAGTTCATTTCAAATCAAAGTTTATTACGGAAAAAGAAGTATTTTAAACTATAAATTTCATAGAAGTTCAAATAATCTGACAACAATTATAAATATCAAAAGAAATATTGATCGATTATAAATACTCAAACAATTTACTTTAGAATAACTTTTCCAATAGTTACGTGCTCTTAAACATTTCAATAGTCAAGAAATCTTATCTTTAACAAATTAAATGTTTTTTTTTTTTTTTTTTCAAATACATTGCTGCCTTTCCTTTACCATTCTCTTTTAAACGATCAATTATTATTTTTGTTATTATTTTTCACATTCTAAACAATATATATATATTTTTTTTTTTTTTATTTACTTATTTTGCACCATACACAATTTATTATAGAACAACTAAAAGGCAATGTAGACACAGAGTGAGAGAGTATAAATGTTTCAATTTTACAACGTTTCTGTTTATCGCAAAGAAACCTGAGAGCGAGAGAAAGAGTGAACACTAGAGTGGGAGAAAATATGCCTGTGTGAAATTATCACTGTTTAGTTTCTTTAACTTTTAAGATACTTTTTCTTCGTTCATTGTTAATTTGTTTGTAGTACGATCCCAAGAAGTAAGCAACCTTTAACACGAAAAGTATATTTCATTCCGTCACGATTAATAGAAGTGAATAGATGTGCGTTCGGTTAAAATTAATTCAAAACATAATTTTAAAAAATCGTTATAAATAAACAAGAAAAAAATATAACGTTTAAATAATTTTACGAGTATCTTATAATTTTTGCGGTAACGGAAAAATTAAAGATATTAATAAATATCTTTTGGATGCTAAATATATTTTTGTGTACAAAACAAATAAGTGAAAAATAAATATTATTAAATACATATTGTTTACAAAAAAATTGCCTAATTTACACAGAATTATTTAAAGAAAAAAGTGCCAAATTTTGTAAAAAATCATTTTATTTATATTACAAAGAAAATAAATTTGGATTAAAAAAAGATTTCTGAAGAAATTTGTTTGCATGAAGAAAAGAAAAAAATTGCAAAATTATTAATTATGTTGAATAACAGTGAATTTAATGATCAAAATTTATTAAATTCTTATCATACCTTGAATGCAAAATCTCAAAAACGGATTAAACATTTAAATTATAAGGTAAGACTTTTGAAAATAAATTTATAAAAAAAAAGAATTTAAATTTATTAAAACCTTTTAACTAATAACAATAAAAAAGTAACCAGTTTTTAACCTTAATAACGGACTTTAAAATAAAAATTTGACTTAAGATTTTATTTACTTTTTTTATTTTTATTTACAAAGGACAGTTTTTCCGTAACAAGAAAAGTTCAGTAATTAAATAGATTATACTAAAAAACCTAAATATTTCAAAACTTTACAGAGAGTAATTAAAAATTGAACTTGTAAAATATTGGGCTGATTAATATAAAACTTAAAAGATTAATAAAAGATTTTTTAATTTTGGAATTTCTATGTTGGTCTAAAGTTTCTGAACTTTTCTGTTTGAAAATATATAAATATTTCAAAATATGATCCATGTTATTTTTTTTTTTTTTACTAATAATAAATATCTTTAGAAAAGTTTTTAAACTTTCAGAATATTTTTTTGCGGAAATCTTAAATTTAAATACAGAGTGAGCTACTGTGAGCCAAAGTTAATAATTTCGGAGATAAAGTTCTCTAAATGATAAAATTGTTTATGTTTTAGTTTTATAGTTTAATATAGTTTAGGACAAAAACCTCAATGTTGGTCAAAAGTTTTAGAACTTTTCAGTTTAAAAATAATCATAAAATATTTAAAAATGTAATCCTTTTAATTTTTTGTTTTATTTCTACCAACAAATATCATTAGAAAAGTTTTTAAACTTTCAGAATATTTTTTTAAAGTGATGAAAGCTATACAACCAAAGTTAAGCAATTGTTATTGAAAAGTGATGTTTTGTAAATTTAAAGTATTTTAAAGATATTTTTCTTTTTTAATTTTACAAAATAAAATCTATAGAAAGAAATGTATACTTTTAAAGAGCTATTTTTCAGGGAACTATTACGGATCAAAGTTAATTATTTCAAAGATGATTTTTTTATTTTAGAAAGATCAGAAATTTTAACACATGGATTACTACGGTGGACTCAAGTTTAAGATATTGTCAATTTAAAAATAATAAACAATGATTTTGAAAAAGTTTCCATATCATTAGCAAATTTTTACAGTTTTCAGAATATATTTTTAGAGAGAAAAAAGCTTTAGATTAGAAAGCATATCTGCTTTTGTAAATTTAAAATATTTTATAGATTAAAGATTTTTTAGTTTTACAAAATAAAATCGACAGAATAGAATCCATGTTTTTAAAGAGCTTTTTCAAAGATCTAAAATATAAATTCAGAGTAAGCTACCATGGTTCAAAATTGATTATTTCGGAATGAAATTAATGAATTTATTTTTTTTTTTTTTTTGGATTACTACGGTGGACTCAAGTTTAAGATATTGTCAATTTAAAAATAATAAACAATGATTTTGAAAAAGTTTCCATATCATTAGCAAATTTTTAAAGTTTTCAGAATATATTTTTAGAGAGAAAAAAGCTTTAGATTAGAAAGCAGATCTGCTTTTGTAAATTTAAAATATTTTATAGATTAAAGATTTTTTAGTTTTACAAAATAAAATCGACAGAATAGAATCCATGTTTTTAAAGAGCTTTTTCAAAGATCTAAAATATAAATTCAGAGTAAGCTACCATGGTTCAAAATTGATTATTTCGGAATGAAATTAATGAATTTATTTTTTTTTTTATTATTGTATTGATTTTAACAGCTGACAAATTAAAAAAGTTTAATGATTAGAAAATTTATAATTTTGGAAAATCTGCCTTCAGAACCCAGTCACCTAAAAATTTTAATATTTAATCTATATAATTATTTGCACATTTTATCTTAATTTATTAAATAAAATCAGAATTAATAGATTTAGCATTTTACGAAAATCTAAATGTCTTTTATTTAAAACTTTTATTATATATCAGTAACTTTTTGGGAAATTCAAATTTAATTTTAAATTTCTATAGTTTTTCCTATGTTCGAAAATTCTAACTTAATTTTGATTACAATCTTTGTAAGTACTTCATTATGTATAAGCTCTAAATATGTAATTTTTCTATTACATCCTAATTCAAAGCTTGTTTTTTAAAAAAGCTCTTAAAATTTTCCACTACAACATTTAACAGCAAATCAATAAAATACCAAATGAATTGTTTTAAGCTTGTCACTGCAACATTGTTGACAAGCAGACAAACAAACAGACAAAATTGTCTGTAAATTCTTGGTATTAAAACACAACTAACTAGTCAATTAATTACAAAGCTAGTAAGTAATTATTTAAATACTTGACAGCAAAAAACAGCATAACTATTTCCACAATGTAAATTTGTTACAGGTCAATAATGTAACATAAAAGAAAAACTTTTTAAGTTTAACTATACAATTAACCAACAATTGTAATTATACACTATAAACAAGTTGAAAATTACTTAGAAATATTTAATTTATTTAAAGATCTTTATATAGACTTAAATTCTTATAAAAACACATACAAATAGAACACAAATTATATATAAACATAACAATTAAATTAATGATCAAATTTCAAAGCCACAGGAACAGCTTAATTTCAATAAAAAAATAACTATTTAAAAGCTTATAGGCAACAATAGTTTTTTTAATTTGATTCCATTTTTTGAGTTGCATCAAACGACTTTTAAGCCGATCGATTGTTTTTGAAAAAAAACTAAACAAAAAAACAAAACAAATAAGAAAACTATCTTTAGCCATAATAAATCCTAAAACCACAAGTAATTCCCACTAAATGATATTATCACAGTAATAAAAATTAGGTAGCAGATCCCTTAAATTATAATCAATTTAAAAGAATCCGCACATACTAAACATTTCGCGTGCAACATCATCATAAAAACACAAAAAAAAAATTGAGCAAAAAAAATTAAAAATTTTAATAAAAAAAACACAAAGTGGAAGCCGCATTTGGAAAACGTATAAAACCAAAAAAAAAACAAGAGTTGTATACAACCCAACCCAAAAAGCAAGCCATAAAATGAATGACCGACCGTATGTACAAGCGTACAATGAACACCGGCCAAAAGCAACATTTAACGTTCAAGAAACCCTCATCAATTGTGATCCAACCATACAAACGATGAAGCTGAAGTTTATTTGTCTCGTTGGACGATTTTATGTCTGCAAAGCAGCAGTAATAACAATAACAACAACAAACTCAACAATGTCGACGTTAAAGATGAATTTAAAGACGAAGAAAAAAGGTTAAAGCCAAAAAGGCAAAAAAAAAGCAACGAAAACAATCTAACCATTCCAACCCAACCAAACAACTAGCTGGCCAGCCATTCAGCCGACAGCGATAGCAGCTACTGTTTACCGCCAAAGAGAAGATCAATGGGCGCATGCGCCCATTGATATATACGACAACCGTAAAGATGATGACGACGATTACAATGACGAAAAGCTTACTTTTCTTACTTTTTGTTTTTCTTCTTCATCGTCATCGTCAGCTTTGTTATTTCCACTTCTTTCATGGCTTTCTTTTAATAACACAGCATGACCATGTGTAAATGCATTCGAAATACGAGTATTTATGCTGAAATTTCTTTAATCTAAAAGAATGTTTACATTTGAGGAAATTTAATTCAAGTCCAAAGTTAATGAAGATACAAATTTTCGAAAAAAATTAAAAATTTGCAAGATTTAAAAAAAATATGAGGCTTTCTATGTTTTCACCTTATATTTAAGTTCAAAAATTCAGTTGTAATTTAGATTTTTTTTTAAAGTTTCAAAATTAGCTTTTTTAGTTTCCAAAAAATTAAATACAAAACTTCAAATTAAAAATTTGTTCGAAATTCCATATTTTTTTTTCAATACAGCTTTTTAAGCGTTCGAACTTATACATTTTTATAAAGTGTAATAGTTTTGTTATAAATTAGTAGGTTATTTTAGTTTCAAATATATGTAAGATAATTAGCTTTTTCACAGGTTCGAAAATATTAATTTAACTTCGAATACAATATTTTTAAGCTTTTGAATTTATAAAATTAAATCTTGATATTTGCATGTCTTGTTTTTAATTTGGAATAAAGATCAACTTTTTCCCTAGTTCGTAAACGAATTTAATTTCGAATATAGCTTTTTTAAGCTTTCGAGCTTACAAATTTGTATAAAATAATTTTGTTTTATTTTAGTAGATTTTTTATACCTTTTATTAAAAATATTATTTTTTAGCTATGTTTAAAAACTCAAACTTAATTTCGAACACAGATTTTCAAACTTAAAAAACAATCTAATTTCTATGACTGTTTTTAGTTTTTAATTAGTATTATTGTGTAAGTGGATTCGAATAAGTTTCTCTTCGAATTAAATTTAAAAATGACCTCGAACTTTCTTCAGATCTTTGAATTTATGAATTTAAAGGGATATAAAAACGAACTAGTTACATTTAAATTTCAGTAATTTTTCTATAGTTTTTATTAAATATCATTTTCTTCTCATAATCGAAATTTCGAATTTAATATCGAAAACAAAGTTTTTAAATTTTCGTATTTTTTTTTATTAAAATTTCAAATTAGATATATTTTCTTTGTTTAAACTCTGTATTGAACATAATTTTTTCACACGTTCGAAAATTCGAACTTAAGGCTTTTTCAAATTTTCGAACTTAAAATTTCATTATAAAAAATTTAAATCTTTATTTTAGTAGCTTTAGTATATTTTAAATATTAACCTTTTTCTTATTTTCAAAAATTCTAAAATATGTTCAAATTGGATTTTTAGGCTTGCGAACATAAATTTTCTATGCAGAATTTAAAATTGTATTATATTCTATATTTCTATGTTCGAAAATTCGAACTTATTTTGGAACTTTTTAAAATTCTCAACATTTCTTCTTTTAGTCCTATAGTGCAAAAAAATAATATATTTTCTTAAATTTTAATCCAAAACTCTGTTTTAAGCTTTCGAAAATGCAACTTTTATACAAAAAGAATAAAAACTTTATTTTATTTTAGTGTGATATTTACAGATCTGCTTATACATAATTTTTTTCATGTTCGAAAATTCAAAACTAAGTTCGAATCGGCTTCAAACTTTGAAATTTTAATAAAAAATTAAAATTTTTATTATATTTTCGTAGTTAATTAGTAGTAAAATGGAAATTTAAACTTTTCTCTTTGTTCGAAAATTTGAACTTAATTTCGAAATTTTTAAAGGCGGTCAAAAATAATTTATTACAGCTGTAAAATAAAATAATATTTTCTTAAGTGTTGGTATCAAAATATTTTTTAATACAAATTCAAAATTTTGTTATATTTTTGTAGGTTATTGAAAATTCAAATTTAATTACGAAATTTTAAAAAAACCAAAATTAGTTTAATTGAGTTGTGTTGCATAAATAAAGCCTTTCAAAATATTTGAAATTATAATTTTTAATAAAAATAGTAAAATTTTTATTTAAAACATTATTTTAAAGAACTGTTTTCACAGTCATGCTTCTTTTATTATGTTTGTATGCTTTTGATTGTTATTGCTGTGCTGATCTTGGACAAAAAACTAAAAACTTTAAAATGTTTTTTACGAGACCGTTTCATCTTCACGTACAAAACAACAATAATAAAAAAAATATATATAAAACCGAAACAGACGTAATCATCATGCTCTTAATGTAGCGCATACTACCTGTAAACAATTTGAAATCCAAAAAACAGAAAAAAATTGCCATAAGCACATAAACAGCAACTAGCAAGAAAACATCTTTAACGAAATGAAGAAATAAGAAGCGGAGGAAAAAAGCACTAAATTAAAGAATAACTTCACCGAAAACTCAAAAAAAAAACATTTACTATAAAGTAGTATATCAGCATTATTTTACTTTAGTTTAAGTACAATCGGTTTCATATTTAAAACAACAGCAACAACAACAACTACATATTACTACCGCTACAAAAACAACAAGTAACCATACCTTAACGTCTTGTCTCTTCACAGAGTCAGAGTATTTTTTCTTTTTTTTTGTGTGTTGTTTTTGTTTTTTATCTTTCTTTGCAACATGCCGCCAAATAGGCGGCATAATACAAAGTAAAAAACGGCACGGGCTTAGCGCGCTCAGCTTAAGTTATATCTCAAACATACATGCAATATATATACATACCTATATACACAGATACGTACACTTATACATTTAAACTACTTTTTTTATTTTTTTGTATCTTTCTTAAATTACGGCCAAAACCAGATGGACAGACAGACGGACATAATCCAGCCAAACTTCTTGTTACTCTTTCAAAAGCAACACAAACAACAAGCAAGTAACAATAAAAATCAGCTTTAGCTTTTAAAGTCCAGATCAGGGATGACAAAGTTTTTTATAATTTAAACTCCAAAAAAAAAAAAAGAAACTATAACGAGTGTTTTAAAATTCTTTAAGGTGCCAATCAAACTTCTCAAACTTGTTTTAAACCAAAAAAATACATATAACTTTTATAATTTCCCTTAAACTATTTAAAATATTTGTTTCCCATCTCTGGTTTAGTTTTAGCTTATATTTATTATGCGAGTACTTGGTTACCTTTCGGCTAACAAATTTTTCCTCTTTTTTCTTATTTTTGTTGTTGTTTTCGTATATTTTCTTCTTAAAACGATCATAGTTTAACAGTGTGTATGTGTGTTAAACCTTTAAGTTTTATTTAAGAAATTTATCAGCTTCCGAATTACCTGTTTACTTATAAACTTTACAACTTTGTATATAAAATATGCAAAAGGATCTTTTTCTTTAGACTTTTTTTATAGCCTTGAGCTTGTTTTCTTTTAAAATGTAAAATGTATTACATTTCTTAACGTTCTTGTTTTTGTTATTTTAGGAAATTCTTAAGAATAAGCGCGTTTTATATTGCATACATACACCTACCTATAACAGGTGTTATTTTAGGTCAGTAATTAGTTGTTCATATTATTGTTGTGTATTTTCCCTGAATTAAATGTAAAAGGATTAAAGACAAGTTGCCTGTTTGCTACTAAATAAATAAGTAAGAATTTAGGATGCTTATAATAATAAAATTTAATATGGTATGGAAGGAAATTCGAGTTTTTGTTAAAATTCGTTTTTTTAACAAGTTTAGTTTTTGTGAAAATTATATTTTTTAATGATTTTTTTAGTGCAACAAATTTTTTATCATTTCACTCAAAAATATTATTTTGCAAAAAACAAAATTTTTTCTCAATTTTCCTTCAAATAAAGATTTTAAAACTTTCAAACTTACGAATATATTTTCTCAAAATATTGTTTTTCGATTACTTGTTTCGAAATTTCGAACATTATTTTTAAAATTCACTAACAAATTTTTTATCATTTCACTCACAAACATTATTTTGCAAAGAACAAAATATTTTCTCAATTATTCTTCAAATTAAGATTTTAAAGCTTTCAAATTTACGAATATTATTTTTCGATTACGTGTTTCGAAATTTCGAACATAATTTTTAAAATTCACTAAAAATAATATTTTGCTTAATTTATTTATAACTGATTAAAATTTTTATTCTATTTTAACAGTTTATTAATATCATATTCCTAATATTTTTAGTTTTTTTCTCATGATCGGAAATTCGAACTTAATTTTGTTTGTTATTTCAACTATAAAGTGTAAAAATGTAAATGTTTCCTTAAAATATTTCAAAATGATAATATCAAAAAATTTCGACCCAGCTCGGATTTTGATCATCATCGATTTGAATGGAATTTAGCTCATATTGTCTACTCCTCCATGTGCTTCATATGGCGTAATAATCTGGATCATATCGCTAATGGTTCATATTCAATGAACCGCTAAATTTGGACACCTCGAGCTTTTTTGTCAAAATTGAGCAAAATTTAAGCTTGAGTAACTTTTATGTGCATTATCAGATTTCAACAAGCTTGATATCATTGGAAAGTACTGAGATTCTTCTTTATCATAAAGTCATAACAACTAAACATTTTCCTAGTCCAAGGACCTCCAAAATGAAAAATATTCTTTATCCTCAGATAAGATACTTTAAGATGTCTTTGCAAAACAACCAAATACAATTGTGATCTTATTAGAAAAATTAGCAAAGAAATTACGAATGAAAATCAAATGATCAAACTTTAAATTCCGCCCAATTCTGAAAGTAACAGTTAATAGAAATATAACAAATCAAGACAATATTAGTATTAGTAACTATTACGTAACCAGTAATTTCGTATTAAAAGATGATTGCGAAGGTTGTTTTTTAATGGTGTTGCTTTGGATATATGTACTCTTATAAAACTTAATATCTTAATTATTATTAATTTATTAATCCAATGCAGATAAAATATAAAGAATTTTTTAAATATGAAAAACTCTTTTCTAAATAGATGGTCAATGTCTATTTAGAAAAGAGTTAGTATATGTCTAAACATATACTAAATATCATTGTTGTAGCTAGTTTTCTTCCATTTTTTCCAATTTTAATGCGGGTCCAGTTTACTGTGCAGCATTCGAAAAAGCTTAATTTCGAATTTCGATTTTATAATTTTATCAACAATATTAAGACATTAAATCCTTTCTCTTAAATTTTAGATTTAGCTAGTAGTTAAATGAATTATTTTCAATAACTCATTGAACCTGACATCTTAACTAACCAATTTAGGTAGACCGATGATATGAAAAACCATTTAAATTTTTATTAATACCCTACAGTTCTGCTCATGGCAATTTACACTAGTGAGTATACAAACTTTACTATTGAATGTTTTCAATAGTAATATATTTTGAAATAACGTAATAAGGTTGACAACTGGCTGCTTTATAAATAGAATATAGATAGATAACGATTCTGAATACTTTAAAAGCTACTAAACTGTCTCTTTGTAATCTAAAGAAGGACTATTGATTACAAAACAATTTCATAAAAAGTGCAGATCCAAAATGCTTGATAAAAATTTCTCACTTCATTGGAGGTAAAACCCAAAACTGCGGGGATCTCACTAGTTTCTATTTCTTTTGCAAATTTCTCATAGAAATATATATTTGTGTGTTTCTGTATGTTAATTTCATATAATTTTTTTTTCGGATTATTAATACGAGTAGCATTTTAGCTTATCAAAACTTAATTTTTAATAATAAATATTTTATAACTTTTTATGGATATTTACCACTAAATTAATTTAAATATTCATTCAATCAACGCTAGACCGAAAGAAAAAAAATAAATAACATAAAGAATTAAACTTTTTTAAAAAATTTCTTAATTAACTTTAAAATACAATAAGATATACTATAGAAAAATAAAATAAAAACAAGTTGGAGCGCTACATTCCGCTGTGCCGAATCTTTTATATCCTGCACCACTTTACCAAGAAATAAAATGAAATAGTATGCTTTAATATGTATAAAATAGTATAATTTAATATGAATGTAAAACATTCATACTTAAAAAAAATAATGCATACATTTGTTCCAAAAGCAGTGTTGCTAGTTTAGCTTTTTTAGGGTAAATCTAGTCTTTTTATTTTGCTTTTAGCCCCAAAATTTTTGTTTTAGCTTCTAGCCTTTTTTGATTTTTAAAATTGTCTTTAAAAGACTAAAACGTTAGCATTTCAACAACGAAGAAAAAAATTCTTATTAGCTATCACTAATTATATTTTTGCAGAATCATCTATTGGAACATTTTTGTGTATTTATTCGCACAGAAAATCTGTATTTGTATCCACTAAAAATTTTCGCTACTTCTTTAAATAAAATATATCTACTAATTTTATGGACTTACTAAATCGATTATTATAATTGTTTTTTATTAACCATAGAAACTATATATAAACGTAATTTAACATAATTTTGTTTATTTTTATAATTTTAATTATTTTTATTTAAAACTCTTACAAAAGCGAAAAATCATCCATAAATTCAGAAATGCTTAATCAAAAATGAAATATAGTTTAAAAATGACGAAAAATTACTTAAAACATAAGGTCATTTTTATATGAAATATAACGTAAATTTGTATGGGAAGTTTTTGGGTGATTTTTAATGGGTGATTTTGCTGGCAGCTGTTCTATGTTTTACCTATAAACTTATTACAATATTTAAAAAAAAATATCAAAAACTAATGAGAACGAAAAAAATATGCTTTATATTAAAATAAAATTTAAAATTTTTTCTAACCTTATTTTTTGGGATATTTAGCCTTTTTGACCTTTTTTAAAGTTTAATGTAGTCTCTTTTTTTCTCGCCTTCTGGCAAGACTGTCTACAAGCAACGCTTGCTTAAACAAAAAAAACGTATAAGCATACATATGTATATTTTTATACTTTTGTATGTAAATACAGACTAACTGCTTATACAAAAAACAACAACACTAATTTGGTTGATTCAAAAAAATTAAATTTTATAAAAATATTTATAACCGATCTATATAAAAACGAAATCCCCAGCTTAAACAAGGGTTTCAAAAAGTTAAAAATGTGTTTTGTCCGATATCTCGGTTATTATTGGTCCGATTTAGTTTATTTCTTCAGCACAAAAATTCAGAAGAAAATTTTCGAATATTCCTTACAAAAATGACGAAGAAAAGCTTATATAGAGAATATCGAAAACCGGTTTAAAACCCAGTTTTTTAGACATATCTTTGCCATTTATGAACCGATCTTGTTGAATTTCAAAAACAAAATTCTTGAAAGGATTATCCGACAACCATTTCAAGCGACAAACAGATGAAGGGACATCGTCCTATCGGCATCATTTATTACAAGTATCCAGAAAATATTAACTTTTTTTGATCCCCAACGAAAATTTTGGAAATTACAAACGGAATAACAAACTTATATATACACTTTACACCAAAAGTGAAGGGTATAATAACAAAAAAAGCTAAAAAAGTTAAAAACATTAAAGCGGTTTTTACTCTTCTGTCATATAACTTTGATTTTTACCGCCTCTAAAAAAGAGAACAACAAAAAAAATAAATCTCAAACGGCCTACAAAATTTAAACATAATAAAATGAAAGAAACATTCAAAAACTTTAATAATAACTTAACAAAAAAAAATAGCAAAACAAAGACCCATAAAAAAAAGCTTCTTTTAGAAAAGAAAATCAAAATCTTATTAAATAAAACTAATAAAAATCAGGAGAGTGAAAAGAAAAAATCAATTTAAATAAAATTAAAATCAAACTGAAACACGCACACACCAGCGAACAGATATTTTAATTAACAAATTTACAGCGCCAGTGATTAAAATATTGATAAGAATACAAATTAAGTTCAATTAAATTAAACCGCCTCTAATTTTTTTTTTTTTTTTTTTTGTGAAACCATCAAACAAAAACCTTCAGCAAATACCAAACAAAAACTATTAAAAGGGCCGACCGACTGGCCATCAAAGTGGATCAAATCAAACTCAAATGTTAAAAATGTTTGTTTTAACGATTTTCTGTTTTATGTTTTTTTTTCAAAAGAAATTTTAACGTTTTAGTCTTGTTTGATACTTATTTTTTTGCAAAGTATTTGTTTTTTTTTTATTACAAAAAATATATATTTGTTATTGTTTGTATTCAAAATTGTAACTATTTTTATTTTTTTATTTTACTTTAATTTTTTACATATATAGAATTTGAAGTGTGTGAAGTTTACCGCCTGTTCTTAACATTCAGGGCTTTTAAGATTGTAAATTTGTATCAGTCAATGATAATGATGATGATGAGACTCTTAATGAGCCCAAATGTGTAATATTGACAATTTATTCAATAGGTTACTTACTACTATTTCTTTTTTTTTTTTTTTTTTTGTTTGTTTGAAATCGCCGTAGATTTAGTTTTATAATTAAAAAACAAATATTCTTTAGAACTATAAATACCCAACAGTTCGGATTTTTGAAATTTCGAATTTTTCTTCAAATTTTCGAAATATAACCTTAAACACTCAACTGAAGGACTTTAAATTTTTCGTTGCATTACAAAAGATATAAAAGTGATGATACACGAAATATATGAATCTGAGCTACTTAGATGATATTAGTGAGTTCAAACTAAAAAGGTTCACAACTAACAAAACTGTAGGGTGGTAACTTCATGCCTTATTTGGTATTAAAAGTGTGCCAAATTCAAATGTTCTAATTAGGAATTTGCTTGTAATGAAAATATATGAATTCTTTTCAGCTTTTGAACATGCATCACCAAAGATAGTAATAGTAGATATTTGTCATATATTGTCATATCATTTCGTGTATGCCCCAATCAACAATATCCGTCCGTCCGTCTGTCGAAATCAATTTTCCACAAATAGCGAAGTTAAGAATAATTTCGTCTTTTTAACAAATAATCGATTTTCACATATATATATATATATAAATAATATCTCCAAAGCCAAAAAAAAAATTTTTTCGGCAAACCAATTTTCACGAAAATAAAGGAATTTGTGCGAAAAACCGAACGATACTTCATTCTAAAACGAATAGCCTGTTTCTCTATGTCGTATGAATTTTTTCTAATCGAACGAAAACTGATTTGGGTTTCTTTAACACATTTCTATGAGAACAATGAGTCAAACGACAAGTCCAAAGCGAATTTAAACAGGTGACTTACCTTAATCAGCTGATTATTTTTTTTTTAGTACTTCAAACTGTCAAACTCCATATAAGCACAATTTTTGCTTACCCGCTGAAGTGTCAAACTCCATATATAAAAAATTCATGAATTTACCGTATAGTTGTTTTTTTTAACTGCTGCCACCTGTTTCATTTCGCCATGGATAAGTCGAACGAAAACGTAAGTGTTTTCATACAAAATTGTTTTTTTATATTTAGAACGATACAAACGAAAATGTCAAAATTAGTCGATTGCTATTTTGCTTTCGACTGGTTCCATTTTTTAATAAAAAATAATAAAATTACCCACCAGGGCACTGCAAATGTTCCTCAATCATGTTTGGTCTTCATTTGGAAATGAATGACATCAGAAAATGAGGATTGTTTCAAGTATCAATTTATAAATGAAAAATCTCAATAATTTTTTTTTTATTCTTTTTTACCTTTTTTATTTGTTTAAATTATTTCATTTGCATGGTTGTATATATGTTTAAACAATTTAGTAGTATTTTTAATATTTTCTAGAAAAAATTGACTGAAAAATACAACTAAAACAATATGAAAAGACGAAAACCCAAAAGAATTCGAAATCGTTCGACTTGCTTTCATTTGCTTAGATTTTTGTTAGACATTAAGAAACAGGCAATAATTTTTCCAAAAAAAAAAAAAATTATTAAAAAATTAATTAAAAAAAAGAAAATTTGTTCATCAAAAAATTCGAATTTAAAATTTAAACTTTGTTTTTTATGACCATTAAAATTATTTTAAAAAAATATTTATTATTTTTTTCGAACAATAAATATTTATTTCTTATTTTTAAAACGATTCAAAGTCGAAAAAATTTTAAATTGTCTGTTTTCTTGAATTGTTTTGAACTTCGAAATTAAATTTGTATTTTAGTTTTTACTTTTTTTTAAGAATTTATATAATAAATTAAGATAAATCTTGGAATTTTTGGATTTAATTTCGAAATTAAATTTTAAAAAACAATTTCTTCAATAAATCTTAAAATTTTCTAATTTCTTTATTTGAAAATTAATACAAAATCTAGAAAGGGAAAGACTGACGAAGTATTCTTTTGTTTATTTCGAAATTAAGTTCAAATTCTCTAAATTAAGATTGAATCTTCGAAATGTTAAAAATCAGTTTTATACTTTCTAAGAAATTTAAATATGCATATGTATAGTATAAGAATTTAGGATAAGTCTTGGAATTATAAAATTATTTTTTTTTTTTAATTACGAAATTAAATTAGAATTTTTGAACACTGATGAAATTATTTTAATAAAATAATTATTTAATTTAAATAGAACTAAAACAAGTTAAAATTGTTCAATAAAACCGCAATTTTTCTAATTTCGAAATTAAATTCGAATTTTTGAGCATTAATAAAAACGTAAAAACTTCAAATTTCAATAAGCATTGAAATTTTCTTATTTCAAAATTTTTGAACTAGAGTTCGAATTTTCGAACATCAATAAAAATGTTGAAAAATATTTCTTCATATAAAAATCAAAGTGAGTTCTAATTTTCAATTATTCTTCTATATTTTCAATTTGGAAATTAACAATTCAAGATCTTAACAATTTTGAAAAATCTTAGTATTTCTGTTTCGAAATTAAGTTAAAATTCTCAAAGTTTAAAAACTACTAAAATTACTGCGTTTAAGAAACTATTAAGGAAGGTTTAGAATCTCGTTTTTTTTCGAAATTAAGTTAAATTTTTCTGGACATTTGCTAAAAACCTTCGGAAACAATTCTTCGTTTAAAAACAATTCGAATTAGTTAATATTTTCAGTTAATCAATTTTTTATTTCGAAATTAAGTTCGAATCTGCGAAAATTAATAAAATTTCTTATTTTAAAAACCCATTAATATCTGTTTAAAATTTTTAAAAAATTTTAGAATTATTAACTTTTAAATTAATTTTGAATTTTCTAATATTGATAAAAACATTAAAAATTGTTCCTACGTTTAAAAAGTAATTAAAATAAGAAAATAAGTTAAAAGAATTTTGAAAAACTTCTATTTTGTTAATTTCGAAGTTATATTTTAATTTTCTTACCTATTAAAAATCATTGCATTCTTTTATAAATCTGCCATCCCTTCCCCACCCTCTTACATTGTGGCTTACATTGCAAACTTATTGATGACGTTTGCAATGCAAACATCTATAGTTAGCGCCAAAGTTTACGTCAAGTTAACATAGTGTCGATACTAGACAAATTTTTATCAAGACAAACATCAAAATCAATGCAAATATATACGAGGTAATCTTAGTTAAACAGCTGATTACCGTTTTTGGTTGTTACAGCTGTAAAACAAATAAAAAACATTAATGAATTCGCCTTATTGCTGTTCTTGTACAACTGTTACCACCTTCCATAAATTCGGGTTAATATTGACGTTTGTCTTAATAAAAAATTATCTAATATAGACACTATGTAACAGAACGCTGACTTAACAAAACTGAGTTTATGCTGATTAAAAAAAAAGTACTAAAAAACAACTCCGAAAAGATTAATTAAAATTAATTAAAATAAATACAAAAAGAGAGTAAGTAATAACGTTATCGTTATTATGGTATAATTGTTAATACAAAAAAAAATAAAATTATATATTTAAGGTGCGGCATTTTATTTAATTTTCTTTACTTGTTCAAAACTAAGCGCCATTTAATTACACGCCATCAAAAGACACACTTATAGATCAAAGTAATTTTTTGTCTGTATTATTTAATTTGTTATTGTGGCTAAAAAGGCGGCCACATGAAAGGTAAAAAAACTTGATTTACTAGACATAACTCTTTTGTACTCTTTATTGATTTTTGCTTTAACTAACTAGCAACCCAGCTCCCTCCCACTCTTTAGCTCTCTGTCCATATCGTCTGTCATTTTGATAGTTATTATTGGAATGTTGTAAATGACAAGAAAAAACTAATTTGTTTTTTTCTTTTCAAAAGGGTAATTAAAATGTCACAACAAAGATATTGAAGTGAGCAATTATAAATAGTAAAGGCAGGGGGCAAAAATGTAATGTCGGAGGGTGTGTAGGAACAAGTAGTAATTTTTGTTATTAATCAATGTATTTTAAAATGTTCCTGTTGTTGTATTCTTACAATGTTTATAAACATGTTAATGAATACTTAGTGAGGGAAAGAAAGAAATCAAATATATTTTGCCACCAATGTTGTTTAATTTGTTAAAGGCGTTTTTTGCGTTTATTCATTCATAATAACAATAATACTCTGTTCGCAAATGTGAATGAATATTTTGTATGTATGTATGCAGTTTTTTTTTTTTTACAATTTCCTTTTGTTGTTATGATTTTTGAATTTTCTGCGTGGTTTTTGTTTTGTTTTTATTAATTTAACAAACAAAATTGCCGCTTTTATATATTTGCTTAACAATTTTTTTATGTTATTTCTTTGTTATTGTTTTTTTTGTAGTTATTGTTTTGTTTATATTTAGATAAATTTGTTAATAAATAAATAAATAATAACAAAATTAAAAATAAACTTTAAATTTGATTGTGCAGAATCAATTTTTTATCAAGTTTCACAAAAAAAAAACAATAAAGCGAATTCATCAACTTTTATATATACATGCAGTGTTTAACTGAGGTTACCGTGTATAGACTCACAATGATTCTGACGTATGTCTTGATAAAAATTTGTCTAGTATAGACACTACGTAGATTGTTATGATCATTACAAACAAAAGCAAAAACTTTAATATTGTAAAGGGTGCAGAGTGGGCCCGATCGCCAAAAATTGTTTTAATAAATCTGTAATCACCCTGTAATAATACGAGATAAGTTACTGGGTGTTGATCACCTCGATTTTGAAAAAGTTTAAAAAAATCATAATCTACAACAAATCAAGTCCGATTTCAAAGATTTTAAAATAATTTAATATAGGAGTAAATTTTTTAAATACCCTGATATTGCAGTTACATTCCAAAATAAAAAAGTTGATTTTTTTTAATTGTCTTAATTCGTATAGCAGTGAAAAATTATTGTTATTAATCCAAAAAAATTGTTGTTTCACTTTTTTCTGAAAATTTAATTAATATATATTTACATATTCAAAAAAAGAGTTTTCAAGAATATATAAAGGATTTTTTTAATTCGAAATTACATCCTATGTACAGAGAGGTGAAATTGAGAAAAATAGCGATTAATTATTGAAAATTTATATTTTGAAAATATAATTGATTCTAGGTAAAAATAGATAAAATTAAGCATCATTATTTTTTTTTATTTATTTATTTAATAGCCAATGAAATTACAATTTCTTACAGACTAGCATATATATTATTCTTAAAGCTATTAACAGTAAAATATTTTCATAATCATTCAATAACAAAAACTTATTATTTAACTAAGTTAAAAATATTCCTCTTAATGCGGATTGGATTTAATGAGAAATCAATATATGGATAGAAACTGTTGAATTGATTGCATATACGTCTCATGGGATCAAAGTTGGCATAATTGGTTCGAAAATATTTTATTTTTAAAGGAGTATAATTTCTAGTTGGACGATTTGGGATTACGAATTCGATCTTACGAAGCAGGAACTCAGAATTAATTAAACCGTTTACTAAATTAATTACAAATGAAATATTCATATATTTTCTCCTACTTTCAAGAGTAGGGAGATCAAGAAGCTGTAATCGACTTTCATATGATGGTAAATTGATATTAGGATTCCATGGAAGATTACGAAGACAAAATAAGAGAAATTGTTTCTGGACCGATTCAATTTTCTTTATATGAACTTCGTATTGTGGATCCCAGACCACGGAAGCATATTCCAGGATTGGTCTTACAAGAGATATGAATAATTGCTTGGAAACGTAAGGATCATTAAACTCTCTTCCCCAACGTTTGAGGAAACCTAGAACTCATTTTGCCTTATTAACGATTTGTGAAACGTGGGAGTTAAAGGATAGTTTACAATCAAGCAAGACACCCAGATCAAGAAATTCTTCGACTAGATCAAGTTGTTATTCATTTATTGTGTATCTGCAGAGTACTGGACTTCTTCTATAGAACATCATGTATTTACACTTTTTTAAATTCAGATCCATTAGATTCATCATACACCAATCATAAAGATTATCAAGATCTGATTGGAGTAAGGAATATTGATGGGAATAGTTAAAGCTATGGAACAGCTTTACATCATCAGCATAAATTAATATTCTAGAATTCTTAATGCAAGCTGGTAAATCATTTATAAATATTAGGAATAATAAGGGGCCGAGATGACTACCTTGTGGAACACCAAGTAAAACAGGAATGGTTTTTGATGTACATTCTCTGAATAATACACATTGGCATCTATTTTTAAGATATGTGGAAATTCATTTAAGGAAAACAGGAGAAAATCCGAGTTTATCCAATTTTAACAGTAGGAGATCGTGATTTACTTTATCGAAGGCTTTACTGAAATCTGTGTATATTGCGTCTGTCTGTAAACCGGAATCAAATGCGGTTATAACTGAGGTTGTGAACATCCTTTTTTAAATCCATGCTGAAATGGCGAACGATAACATACAACTTGATGCGAAAGGATTTCAGTAACTATCTTTTCGAAAAGTTTTGGAATAACACTTAATTTAGCAATACCTCTATAGTTGAAAATGTTGGATCTGCTACCGGATTTAAACAAAGGTATAATATAAGATTTCCTCCAAACTTCAGGAAAGTAACCACTAAATATTGATATGTTGAATAAGTATGTTAAAGAAAAAAAATAATTTTTTCACCTTCCATGTAATGCGTCGACATAGTAATATATTTTTCATATATATTTCATAGTAATATAATTTTCACAAATTTTAAACGAAAATCGAGCTTTTTCGTTATTTTTGCGTTTTATTTTATAAAAAGTAGTTTTTTACAATTGAGTTGTTAAGTAAAGGTATTTAGAAATATATGTATTTATTTATTTTTTGTTAAAGTTAGTCTAAGTTCACACACAGCAATTTTTCTTTTTGAGGCGAATTCATTAATGTTTTTATATATGCAGTTTGACAGATGTAGCAACAAAAATTAATAATTAGCTGTTAAACTAAGGCTATCTTCTTTGTATATCTTCGCACTGATTTTGACGTTTGTCTTGATAAAAATTTATATATTATAGGCACTACGTTACGTTCACACAGAAAACTTTACTTCTGCAATTCTTGCTTTAATTGTCTTGACTTGTTTTTGTTTTGAAGTATTTGTAACCTCTCGCTCGCTCTCTCATGAAATCAGAATTTCAGCAAGAAAAATTGCCTTGTGTGAACTCAGACTTACTTAATGTTATAAAAATATATATTTAATATTTTTTTTAATCGGTTTGAAAACGGATATTTTTTACTTTTGTATAGAAATTTAAAAAAAAAATATAGTAATGAATTCGCCATGTTGTATTTTTTAGAACTGTTGGCGAACCTGTTTCATTTCGCCATGCATTTAAAAATATATATATTTTTAAAGTGTTTTTATTAATGTGCGTATTAAATCTTGCAATTAATCGGTTAATTGTCCACATGTATTTTCCATTTGTCTGAAGCAGTGACAGACACAGGATAATAAAGTTGGGGTGGTTCTTTTTTGTTGTTGGTTGTTATTTGTTTGTGGTGCGTTTTTTTTCAAAGTCGCTAACCGGTGTTTTTTCTTTACGAGTTTTACCGTGAACTGTGTTATCATTAGTTAGCTTATAATCACGTCATTACCTATATCCGTTATTATCTCATTATTTTTCAACTTTTAATTGTCAACATTTATGGAAACTATATTATCGTTATTACTCCAACAATAAATTGCTAATTATAATAACTAATCAAAGGCACAAACCATTTTAAGAAACCATTTTACGATTTCTAAAAGGAGATTCAGAACTAGTTTCAGCATTTTTTACATATTTTTCTTTAAAAGCAAATTAGTTGTTACATAAGTAAATATTAACAACTTAAATACAAATTTTCTTAAATTTGTCAATGTAAATGACAAAATTTATTTATAGGAAAGATTGATGGGAACCAATTTAATATTATATTCGATTCAATTACGTACACTTTTATTATGAAATGGCAAATAAAAAAACACTTTACAAAAGTCCAAAACTCTTTTTTTCAATTTTTGTAAACACTTCCTTTAATTTTATATTCTAGGCATTAGAAATACTTAAATAGCAATACTAAGTATTGTCCAAAGAATTCATTAAAATTTAAATGTCCTATACATATCTTATACAAAAAAAGCCCATTTATTTTTTAACTCTTCAAGGGGCAAGGTAAAAAATACTTAACTTATATTTTGTTTGAAAGTTATACAAAAGTTCATATTCATCATTTTTATGCATATATATCATCAGACTTAATAGATATTACTTGACTTTTATAATAGGCCTAAAATAGTATTAATGTAATTTTTATTCATTGCTTTTTAATTTAAAAATTTTATCATAAATAAAGCAAATTTTTCAAAAAAAAGCTTCATTTTATTTAACATATCAAAAAAATCCTAATTTGTGATGTTGTCGATTTCAAAATAATTGATTAAATCATTTTAACAATTTTTTTTTTTTTCTCAAAATTTGACGATTTTTTTCAAAAATATCTGGCAACTATGGTAGTGGAGATTCTCAACGTGTGGTAAGTTTCTCTAAATGTGTTGAATAAAATTTAATTCACCACCTTACCCTTAGGACACGGTATTACCGATTCATACTATTACCTTATTAATGACACTGTCTTATCCTTGAGTTTGGAATGGTTTTTGCCATTACTAGCAAAGTGTGGATGGAACTATTGGGTACAACCCTTAAAATTATAGTGATATAATTTATCTGACTCACCTTTTAATTTTTGTTTTTCTTTATTACAGACACAAGCCTTAAACACCTCATTCCAAATACAAGCCACATACCAAATGGACACCACAAAATATGCCACAATCTCCTGTACCAACAGCACGTTAGCAGACAACACAACAACGACGCCATGCACATGTCGAAGCAATAATACAACCGCAGCGTTAACGTTTTACCACAAGTCGTCTCTACCAACCATACGCATTATTAATTTAACCTATATACTTCTGCTGGCTACTATACTCCCCTTAATGTACACCAAAAATATTGTGGTCACAGCTGCCCCTTCGCACCAAAGTAATGCACCCTCTTTACCCGAAACAGCAGCGCTAGTAACGAAAACCGCCGCCTCAAATGCCATAAATTCCTCAGTCGTGGCTTTAATGGAACAAAATCTTAAAATTAATTCCGTGCAAATACCACAACCAGGCACTGGAGTAGTGTCCACTCCCCAACCAGAACATAATAGGGCTTTGAAAAAGGCCGCCTTATCGAATCGCTTTATAGTTTGTAATGATGGTACAGCGGCGGGTTTTTATTTACGCAAAAATCCCAATTCCAAAAAATGGATAGTGTTTTTGGAGGGAGGCTGGCATTGTTATGATAAGAAAACGTGCAGAGCTCGTTGGAATAGATTAAGACACTTGATGACCTCTTCGGATTGGCCCGAAACTAGAGATGGTAATTTGATTTTACATTAAATTTAAAATTAACATATTTTCTAATGAGTTTTTTCTTGTTGAATATTTCAGTGGGTGGGATTTTATCTGCATCTCCCGAAGAAAATCCTTATTGGCATAGTGCCAATCATGTATTAGTACCCTATTGCAGTAGTGATTCCTGGTCAGGCACCAAGGAAACTTTTGAATCTAATGAATTTAATTTTCGTTTTATGGGTGCTTTGATTTTAAAACAAGTTATAGCTGATCTTATACCCATGGGCTTGGGACGTGTACCAGGAGCAGAACTTTTACTAGTGGGATCATCGGCTGGTGGATTAGGTGTTATGCTAAATCTGGATCGTATTACCCATTTTCTGCAACAAGAACGTAAGCTACAAGTTACTGTACGAGGTATTAGTGATTCTGGCTGGTTTTTGGATAGAGAACCTTACACACCTTCAGCGGTAGCCTCCAGTGATGCTGTACGCCAGGGTTGGTCACTGTGGAAGGGTTTATTGCCAGAAGCTTGTGTTGAGCAACATAAATCTGAACCATGGCGTTGTTATTTTGGCTATCGGCTCTATCCCACTTTAAAAGGTATTATAAAAAATATATTTACTAATAAAAAATATTTTATTAATTTTATTTTTTATTATTTTTTTTTTATTGAAGCTCCCCTTTTTGTTTTCCAATGGCTATTCGACGAAGCCCAAATGAGAGCTGACAATGTAGCGGCCCCCGTTACTCCCCATCAATGGAATTATATACATGCCATGGGTGGAGCTTTACGCTCTTCTTTGGATAATGTTACTGCTGTTTTTGCTCCTTCTTGTATAGGACATGCAGTACTATCGAAACGAGATTGGACTACTTTAAAAATCGATGATATATCTTTGCCTACCGCTTTAAGATGCTGGGAACACTCTACCAGGCCACGCAAAAAGCGTCATGATAAATTAAAACGTTCCACAGAAGCCACAATCACTCACAAGGATAACAATAAGAGAAGGCATGAGAAACAGCACAAAGAAAAACAACGCGATAAGAAAAAGAAAAACAATAGTAACGGTAATAACAATAACAATAATGGTGAGAAAAAACGTTTAACTAAAGCCGAAAGAGAAGAACGTAAACGTTTAAGGCACGAACAACAAAAGCGAAGAGAAGAAAGACGTAATCGCCGTAAGAACAATATGGTGGCCTATCATGAAAGTAATCTAACCAATTCTCTAGGCTTAAATGAAAACACCACTGATGCTCAGCAGCAACAACGTAAGCTTAACAAACGCAGACGTAATGAATTGGAGAAACAAAAGAAAAATCAAAATAAACAAAAGAAACGTCAACGTAGAAAGAAAGAACATAATTCCATAGATAATCAACAGCCTGAAAGAGAGCTACAAAAGGAACAGCCCGTCTTAGTGGTAGTAGAGAAACGGGACAATAGTGCCAGCAAAATTAATAGACGTAGTGGTGTACCCCGCGTGCCAGAAAGATGTTCTCTACGACTTTTGGAACGTTGCAGTTGGCCCCAGTGCAATAATTCCTGTCCCACCTTAACAAATCCGGTGACGGGTGAAGAAATGCGATTTCTCGAATTATTGGCTTCCTTTGGTTTGGATATTGAAGCTGTGGCAGCAGCTTTGGGTGTGGACATGCAAACTCTTAACAACATGGATCGCACCGAATTGGTTAATATGCTGACGCAACAGGTCAGCTGATCAAAAGATTATACTCGAATTGGGTGTATAGAGTAAAACTTCTAAATGTTAAATATAATGAGATTAAAAGCTTAAAAGCTTTTAAATGCATTGCGTACTTAAATAAAAAACTTGCAGTAAAAAATTATACCCTTAAAAGCTTTGAAAGAGACTAACTAGCCATGTGAGAAAATTACTAAGTAATCTCTTAACAAATTTAAAATGTTCATAAACTAAATAAAAAATAAAGATGTAAATAATGTAAATATAAATTTCCTACATTTTAAGTACTTAAAAGTTCAAATTAGTTTTGTAAGTTTAGTTAATAGATTTAAGAGTTTGTTTTATAAAAGTACTGTAAATAATTTTCTAAAAGAAAGGAATTAATTTGTAAAAGAACTTAAAGCTTTAAAAGCAAGGATGAAAATCTTAATTCATTTTTTAAGGTTAAAAACAAATGTATTATTGAAGCTTTAAGTTCTTTTAAGGAAAACTAATTAATTAATGAAATTTTTTACTAAAAAAAAATGTGTTGTATAAATGTAAATTTAATTTTTTACCTAAAACAGGGATATTTAATTTAATTAATATATTTAATTAATTAATTTAATTAATCTACTGTAAATCTAAAATATAATTATAACCAATGTGGTCCCTTCATTAAGCTTAACACAAAATGCAACACACAAGACTGTTTATTGTTAAAATATTTTATATTTAAAAACCCACACAATTTTTAATCATAATAATTCTATTTCATTTCGGAACAAAATAAGTAGAATTAAAATAAATACTCTTAAGCTATGGTCACCTAAGATAAATGTTTAAAGGCTACATAATGAATTTTAAAAGATTTTTAATTGTTCTTAGCTAATTTTTATAAAAGTAAATAATTTTTGTACATTTTTAGGGTGACCATAGTTTAATAAAATACACATATAATAAACATTAACCCATTAACTGACATAAAATGCATATTTTTTTATATTACACACTACTTATGAACAAACAGTTTCAGAACCTACCTCATCTATTTAATAATAATTGTTGATTTTGTTTTATTTTATTATTTTTTATATATATTTTTTAATAATATTAAATTAAACAAACACTAAATAAATAATCCCTCCTTTTAATTAGTTTTAGAAAGCTTTTTTCCTTAAAACATTTACTTTAAGCTACCGCAAAAAAAGCTTTTATTATAACGGCAATTAAACTTAATTGTTTAAATTCTATAACAGCTAGCAAATAAATACACATATTAACAATTATTTCCTTCCATATTTATTAAACACAAAAAAAAATAAAAATAAAATAAAAAATAGAAAATAAAAAATAACAAATAAAATGAACAGTAACAAATAATTTGTACCTGTATTAATTAAATTTTTACTTTACATTCATGTAATTTAAACATAAATCAATCCAATCAATACAAACCAACCATAACATTCCTTCTGTTTATTATTTAAATAATATTTTTAACTAATTTAATAATTTATTTATTATAATTTTAAGTTTTTTATATATAATTTTTTGCCTATATATTCCAAAAATTTTAACATTTTGAAAAGAACATAAATTAATTCTCGAATACTTACAAATTCTTTTTAGTTTATTTTATGTACTATATAAAAAAATTAAAATAATTAAAGAAAAAATTGTTTTTTATAATTCTTGTACAGTTTTAGCTTTTAATATTATTAATTTATAAATTATTGTTATTAAAATGCAAAAAAAAAAGAAAAATAAAAATTATAAAAAAATACAATGAATAAAAATTAAAAAATTAATAAAAATCAAAGTACAATTTTTAAAAATAATAAAATTATGTGTTTTAATTATAACACACGGATAAAATTCTACTTTTCGCACTACTTTGAGACCGAGCTATTGCAACATTACAAGGACTTGTTATTTGTTCGAAGAAGACAATTGCCACCTTCGCCCTTACAAGATAGCACTTTTCAGAAGACATAATCATTTTACCAGTAATATTCTAAATTTCCTGGGACAACCAGAGCTAAGGAACTAGAGCCAATTTTAAGATTTTCCTAAAAAAAATATAGATTTTTGATGAGAAATATAAGTGATCACAGATTTTTGTTATTTTCTTTCATAGAGGCCTAATTAAGGAATTAGAGCCAATTTTAAGTTTTCCAAAAATATCTAATTTTTCAAGGATTTTAAAATATTTTTAATTGCTACTTTTTATAAAATTAAATAATTTTTTTACATTTTTAGGGTGACCATAGTTTAATAAAATACATAATAAACATTAACCCACAAACTGACATATATATATTTTTTTCATTGGAGGCATATTTAAGAATCTAGAGACAATTTTATAAAATATCGATTTTTGATGAAAATTTTAAATGATCGCAGAATTTCATTATTTTCTTGATTGTAGATCTATTTAAGGAACTAGAACCAATTTTAGGTGTTTCATACTAAATATCCATTTTTAATGAAAAATATAAGTGATCAAAGATTTTCGTTATTTTCTGATTAGAGGTCTATTTAAGGAACGAGCAATTTTAGGTTTTTCATAAATAATATATATTTTTTATATCGTTATTTTTAGATCTTTCTTATAAAATATCGATTTTAGGTTTTTCTTATTAAATATCGATTTTTGATGAAAGATATAAATGATAACCGATTTTATTTTTTATTTTTATTTTCTTGTTCGAAGGCCTATTTAGAGTACGTGAGCCAATTTAAGTTTTTCATATTAAATATTTATTTCTGATAAGAAATATAAGTGATCACAAATTTTCCTTATTTTCTTTATTAGAGGCCTCTTTAAGGAAATAAGGCAAATTCGATAAAACATCGATTTTTGATGATAAATATAAGTAATCAGTGATTTTTTTTATTTTCTTGATTACAATCCTATTTAAGGAACTAGAGGCAACTTTAGTGTTTTATGAGAAATATATATCGATTTTTCATGAAAAATATAAGTGATCACAAATTTTTCTTTCTTTCTTAATTGGAGGACTATTTAAGATACAAGAGCCAATTTTAAGTTTTTCATATTACTTTTTTAATTGGAGGCCTATTTAAATATAAATTTTTTATGAAAAATATAAGTGATCATAGATTATCGTTACTTTTTCGATTAGAGGATTATTTAAGGAACCAAAGCTAATTTAATGTTTTCATTATTGATTTATTTATTATTGATTTTTGATGTAAAATATAAGTGATCACAAATTTTCTTTATTTTCTTGATTGAAGTCCTGTTTAAGAAACTAGATCCAATTTTTCAATACAGAATATAAGTGATCACAGATTTTTGTTATTTTCTTGATTTAAGGAACTAGAACTGAAAAGTATAAGTGATCACAAATTTTCGTTGTTTTCTTGATTGGAGTCTTAGTTAAAGAACTAGAAGGAATTTTAGGTTTTCCATATTACATATATTATATGTATATCGATACTTTTAATGATTATTTTTGATCAACTTTTAGTAATTATTTTGTGATTTTTATTTTATTTCTCAAAAAATATAACTTAAAAAAAACCAAAATTTTTACTAAAAATCTAAATTCTTACTAAATATCTGATTTCTCACTAAATCAAAAAGATCAAAATTTTTAGGAAAAATTAAATTTTTTAGTAAAAATCGGATTTTTACAAAAAAAATTAGAGATAAGGAAAGATTTTTTTTTAAATCAGTTCGCAACATATGTTTTGTTTTGTGGACAAAATAATAAAACTCACAAAATAATCATTATAAGTTGAGCTCAAAAATAAAAATCAAAATAATCATTAAAATTAATTATTTTAATAAAAAATAAAAATAGAATAAACCAGATTTCGATAGAACCTATTATAAGGATTACATTTCTGTATTTAACACTTTTGTCTGACCGTTCTTTGTATTTGATTTTTTTTTTTTTTATTTCAAGAATAATGATTATTTTCTGTCCTTGTTAAATATAGATTTCTGAAGAAAATTTTAAGTAATCAATTCTTTATTTTCTTGATTGAAGACTTTTTTTGAAGAACTAAAGCCAATTTTATTAGGTTTTTTTTACTTAAAATATCGATTTTCAAAAAAAATCAAAATGATCACAAATTTTCCTTATTTTCTTAATACAACGATATAGTTCCATAGAATTTATATACCTACTATGTATATAAAAATTGTTATTGAAATTAAAAGATCATAGGTGAAATAAAAACTTTTTCGGTTGTTGTTTCATGTCGATATATTGGGACATATAAGAAGTGTCCATGGTTTATTGAAAAAAAATTGGAACTAAAATTTTCTTATTAAAAATTAATTTTAACCAGGTACAAATACGCCATTATTATCTTTGACCTTTTGGCATTTTTTTGGGTAACTTCATAATTCCATCGCTGTAATACTTCTGTGGTTTATTGGCGAAAAACCTGACCAAGTGACCAAGTGGCTTTCAGATGGCCGACATTTCACTGTTTTTTTTTTTTCGATTAATATACTCGAAATGAATCCATTTTTCATTGTCTGTAATGATCCGCTTCAAAAATGGTTCGATTTCGTTACGTTTTAGCAACGTTTCACTGATTCGGTAAAATCAAATTTCTTTGCAATAATTCATTTGAATGATTTTAAACTGTCATATGGTTGATATTTAGTGAATCTGTTACCTCCTGACAGCTTACGTGCCGGTCTTGCTCCACCAGTTGTAAAATTTCAATCACTTTTTCAGTGACTGTCCGATCAGAGCGATGTGAATCTTTTATATTGATATTTCCGGGACGGAATAGAGCAAGCTACTCCTGCGTACGGCTCTAACTCACAGCATTCTTGCCGTATACTTTACAGATATTTCAGTATGTTTTTGCATTGTTTTCTTTTTTTTTTTTCTTTTTTATATTAAATAAGCATAACATAGCGTATTACATCATATTTTTCACTAATTTTCAAATCAATATAACGAATTAAGAACTGTCTAGACCAGTGTGACCATTTTAGCATTTTTGCAGCTAAATTTAACATGTTTTACTTCGATTTAACCTCAAAATTTTCATTTAGCAGTTTTTAATGATATATTTAGTATTTTTTAGCATTTTTCAAAATAAAGACAAAATTCAAATATTGAAATTAAATGTATTTACTAGGGTATTCAAATTGTTCGATTTTTCTATTGTTCGAACAAAATGAATAATTCGAATAAGGCATTTTAATTTGTTCGAATTATTCTGTCACGTATTTAAAGTTATTCGAATTATTCGAATAATTAAAAAAAAATTAATAATTTGATTTTGTAAGTTTTAGTTTTTTAATTTGATTATAAAAAAATAACGGTAACATATAAAAAGTTATCAATTCATTGGAAATATATCGTCGATTCAAAGAAAGATAAAAAAAACTATTTGTTGACAGGATGTTATCAGATTATCTTCACATTTGGTAAATTGCATTAAGCCTTTTTCATTTAAAATATAAATTTTATTCAAGATTTTCATTTTTTTACAAATCAAAAAATCGTCAAAATATGTAAGAGCCTATTTACTTGCATTGGGGCAGCGTTTTTTATTCATGTTTTGAAGTTGTTTCGAAAATCCTTCTACGTAAATCCATTTAAGTTGGTATTGTGAAACTTTAAAAAAATATTTGACAAAAATAACTAATTAGAAAAATAAAAATTAAAATCCCCTAAAATTTCTATCTGCGAAGGCGAACAACTTTTCTTAACCCGCTTGCTTTTCTACATCTCTTGCCTATAAATTTTCTTGGAAAATTTAAAAATCAATTTTAAATTTAATTTTATCTTTTTGATATTTCTTTTTTTTAATTTTCTTTGAAATATATCGCAAAAGCTAACAATTTTAGAATGATATCGCTGGACATAAACAACCCGTCTTCAAAAGGTTCCTTCTATGATTAAAAAAAAACCTGCAGCCTGTCAAAATTCTTCAGAAATTAACTTAAAAAACAATAAAATTTAAATGAGTAGATTTAAGTCGATTTTGTTTTGATAAAATTTAATTTTGAAAAAAATCAAAATTTTCGTTGGCAAAATTACCAAAAGAAAATTCATTTAAATTTGTATAAAATTTTTGTTTATAAATTATCAAATAAAATCACTGCAATTGCAAAAAATAAAAACAAGTAAGAAAGATATAGTCGGTCAGGCCCGACACACCACATTTGTGCAAGGGTCTTATATTTCGTGGAGGGGTCTTATATTAGACACGTGGACAATTCTGGACCAATACTTTTACTAAGTGTAAAAATATATGAATACAGAATATTACGTTAATACTATCATTTATATGATTTTATGCACTTTAGGGTGATTCCCGAAAGTGGGCTTATATGGGAGCTATGGTAAATTATGGAGCGATTCTCATAAAATTTGTCACTATGATTTCTACTTATATAAAACTTATTTGTGTCAAATATAAACCTGATACTAACAATTGCATGTGATTTATGCACGTTAAAGTGATTTTCGGAAGAAGGTTTTATATGGGAGCTATGGTCAATTATGGATTAATTTTCATGAAATTTGGCACAAAGAATGATACTTATACAAAACTTCCTTGCAACGAATTTCATTAAAATATTGCTTTATTTAAACCCCTGTTCCGGGAGGACATTTGTTTTGGGGCTGGGGGAAATAATGAACCGATCATCACAAATTTCAATAGGATTCGTCCTTGTGTCATGAAAGTCCTATGTGCCAAATTTCATTTCTTCAAAATTGCGACCTGTACTTTGTGCACAAGGTTTACATGGACAGCCAGCCAGCCTTCCAGCAAGCCAGCCAGACGGACGGATGGACATCATTAGATCGATTCAAAAAGTGATTCTGAGTCGATTGGTATACTTTAAGTTGGGTGTTGGATAATTTTTTCTGTGCGTTGCAAACATTAGCACAAACGCATAACACTCAGCCACTTATGATGGTGTGAGGTATAAAAACAAATTATTTATTTTATTCGAATATTCGATATAAATAATTGTTCAAATAATTCGAACCAACATTATACGAATGAATAACCTAGTATTTATTATTTTCTGCAAAATATAGACATTATCAGCACCGGTAAGAAGTCATTAATGAAATCTTTAATATAAGAAACTGTTTTAAAATATTTAAATACATTTTCCAAAATTTTGAAAAAGAGGTATATTTATTTAATGAAGTATTTAGTTTTTAAGCATATATTTTTATTTGCAAAAAAATGTTATTTTAACATGAACTTGAACAGAAATGACCATGCGGCTTGCAAGATGTCAAGAGCTTTATAAACCGGTTTATACACAGTAATCCTACGCATGTACAGAAGAAGTTTAAGAATTACAAATGGTATTATTAGCAAGACACTGTCCTCTCAAGGTTAACTTCACGGTCACAGCAATCAGATGGTACGTAATGTCAGGACGAACTGGGTAATGTAAGTAGGTGTAAACTGGAGAATATTGTGGGATTCATTATGTGAATTGCATGGTCTCTTCTTATTCTCCTTACGTTCTTATCTTTCTTATTCTGTTTATAATTACATAAAGTCAACAGTGTAAAGAATTAGCATATACTGCAGAAAAAAATTTTTTAAGTTTAGCATTATTTTTTAGCATTTCTAAATAACTTTTAGCATTTTTTAGCTTTATTTTAAACTTCATTTAGCTGAATAATTTTTGACATCTGGTCACACTGGTCTGGACCACAAATGTAACCTGTAATATCACCTTTGTTTTTTTTTTTGTGTTCGTTTAACAAAATCGAATTAAACTTACCCGATATAAGGCCATCAACATCATCTAGTAAAAAAAACGCAAATACTTTTTATACGACCCAATATAATTTAAGTCAGTACAAAAAAAAATGATAATTTTATACTCAAAATATCAACGCTGCATTGAAATTCTATCACAAGAGTAATAAAATTTCAAAGTGTATCTAATATGTAGTAAAGATGCGGTTCATTGAGATGTTTTTTTACATACATACATACATATATTCAAGTATTACTCAAATCGTCATTCATCTTTATTAAAACAGGAAGTTTAAATTTCTTAATAAGAGTTTAAAATTGAAACAAGTCATTAGGTGAAAGTATTACAGTTTTTTATAAAGAATTTAAAATTTTTCTTTTTAATTTTTGCGGTTATTTAAAAAGTATACAATTATTTTTATTTTAAAATTTAATTTAAGATTTTTAAAACTTAATTTCTATTTATTACTTTGTAGTGTTCTATATTAAGTACCCTGTATGTATGAAGCAAACGTTTAAATTAAATTTAATAGAATAAAAGATTATTCTCAGTTCATTATGAATAACAATTTGTCAACATTTATCAAAAATTTTCAGCGAATACACAAGTGATATAAAATAGACTTTTTTCAAATAATATTATTAAAGAAACATGTTTTTGTTTTATAAAATTGTGTTATTAATATTTATATTTAAATATAATTTAATACAAGGTAAGATTAATTTATTATTAATTACTTATATGAGCCATTATCAAAAATTTTTGATTTTAGAGCTTCAAAAAAAAAAAAATAATATATATATATATATATGTATTTTTTTTTTTTTTTTTTTTTTTTTTTTTGATGGCACAATAAAACCAATTTGCATAGAAAATATAAAGTGACTCGAATGCATGTAGTATCAGTTCGCGTTAATCAATTCGTGCAGGGGGCACGAAAGTTCTTATTTTTTATTTTCTTGAATTTTAATAACTCTGTGTTCATGGTAATAATGTTTTTGTTTACATTTTAGCATTTAATGTTTACAGTCAATAAAAATTTTAATATGGTTAATTACAAAAATTATATGTTTTTAAATATTTTTACTAGAAACAAAATTTCAATAATATGAAAAATACCATTACTTCTGCAGCCGTTAAATATTTGCAGTCTTTTTCCTTGTTCTTAAACGATCTTATTATTTTCCAACCATATTAATATTATTATTTCCATTACAATAAAATATTTCAAATAAATATAATACTTATCTTTTTCACAAACTTAGTGGAAAATTTCGCAACTTGTTTGTTTTTAATATTTGTTTTCTAATTTCACTGTAATTCTCATTTAGTTTATATATGAATAAATATAAGTAGACAAGGTTTGGTTATGTTTGGTGTGATTCAAGCAATATAAAATATTAACTACCATTAAAAAAGAGTTTAGTTAAAAAAAACATATCTTGCATTTGAACCACATATGATTGTGCAAATAAACATAATAATTAATGAACAAATAATATGTAAATTTTTTTTGTTTTTTTTTTTTTTCTTTAGTATTTTTAATAAAAAATTTATAAAACTAATAATATTGTATTAATACATTTTATTTTAATATATGATAAGATTAATGTAATATGACAAAATGAAATAATAATATGATAAAATTAGATAACATGGGATAAATAAAATGATAAAATGGAACTATATGACAATGTGGTATAATAATAAGATAGAATAATAATATAATAACATCAAAATATAATCTGATAGAATGGAATAATGATATAGTAATATTGTTCATTTATATGTAAACCTAGAATTATAATATGAAAAAACCGAATCATAAATTCAGACACAATATGAAATAATGAAATCATAATAATTATTACTTATAACCATTTCCATTTTTGCTGTAATCATATGTTCTAATCATAAAATGTATGTTGCTCTTAGATTATGATCACTACAGCTATATTTTTTCTCTGCGTGTAGAAATTTATATATAATTTCGTTCAAAATTATGCCCAATATCAAAATCTATTGAGTAATTAAAATAAAATTTATGATATTTGCAATTTTTGATGGTATTTATGCGGCATATTTTAAAAATTTTCTAAAAATCGCGATTTTTAAAGTTATTTTTCTCCATATATATTACGAAAATATGTTTTGATAGTTTATTACATAGAAATGATATTTAATATTGTGTTCCTTGTTAAAACAAGAAAATTTGTTTTGCTTCGTAAAATTTGTATCTATAAAATTTTTTGATACGCCTCTACATTTCCGTAAAGCATTACAAACTCCAACTATTTATGCCACTTATGGTCAATTTCGTACTGTCCATGTGATGTGCCTTAGCAAAATCTATTTTGACAAAAGTGTCCCGTTTTTAACTATCAAATAAGTTCACGTAATCCATTCTATATGAAACTGTGAATGCTCTTGTTTTCCAAACTTTGAAACTATCCACTACTTTGACTATTTCGGGAACATCAACGAGATATGGAGCCAGTTATGAACAATTACAACAAGTAACAATTCTTGTTTCAAAATTTGTTTCCCAAAAACCCAAAAAATTAATAAAAAATGAAAAATTTTGTCATCAAAATTTGATTACCCTGAAGAAGATGTAGAATTTATCCACAAAGTCTGACTAGTTTACAGAAGATCGAATGAGATGAAAAAGTATAAACGCGCGTACAAAAATGTAGAAGAATGGGAAAAAGTTAAGTAATTTTTAGCCCTTTTTCTAAATTTCTTATCTTTGAACAACAATTATGATTCTAAAATGAAACCTATGATGCACGTCATTACTTATTATTGTTATGAGTTCAGTTCTGCAATCCCTTTGTTTAAAATAGTATTACCACAAAACTTATTAAGGATCAAAGTCAGTTTCAGTCAGTTTCAAAATTTTTTATAATGGCCTATATATATACATATATATATATATATATATATATATATATATATATATATATATATATATATATATATATATATATATATTAAAAAACAAATTTCGTTAATTATTTCTTTTCTTAGCTTGTCCCATTTATCTAACGATCGGTTTAGATGGCAACATTTATCAAGAATCAACTTTACATTTAAATTGGGCCTCGGATTGTTATATACGCCCTCAATGGTATGGCATCTATAATGAGGAACCCTCTACTACTCTCTTGCAACCCTTTATACGTTTGTATAATGTAAGCAATGCTACTTTCCAAATGTCGATTAAACAAAAAATTGGCAAATTAAAATTTCCTAAAGGTTGGAATCGTAACGATGGCGATGTTCAACCGGTGCATTATACAAAAAGTAAATGTTTAGATTATTATGTGGCCAGTTTCCAGTATAATGAATTGTTGTCGGTGGAGTGTTTGAAAATTTATCCGACGTGGATGACAAAACAAAATGATATTGTTAAAATGCAATTGAAAGAACTTTTTATACCAGGTAGGTTTGAGATTTTATTTGTATTTAAAAAGAATTTTTATGTGTAAAGTTTATTTGTTTATTGTCGTTTAGGTACTCATGCGTCTGGGGCTTATCTTACAAATTATGGCGCCACAAAGTCATTATTTATACGAGAACATGCTATTTCACAATATTTTGATGTTTGGTCTCAATTGGTATTTGGTATACGTTACTTGGATTTGAGTATAGGGTAAAGTATTATAAATTGTATTAAAATTATTTTATTGCATTAAGGATGTAGAAGCTATCAGTTCCAACTGAATTTTAAATTATACTTCATAATTTTTAAATATGTACATATGGACTATTATAATTTTTTTTTTATTTTAGGCCTTAAAAAATGTGTATTATTTTTTTATTTTTTATTTAATCTATTTGTATAAGTATAAAGTGACTCTAATACATTTAGAATCAGTTCGCGTTAATAATTTTTTGCAGGGGGCGCGAAAGTATATAACATTTAGTTTTCTAAGTGACAAAAGCTTTTTAGTATAAAATATCTTTTTAAATATTTTGTTAAAAAAAAACTAACAGCATCAAGATGGAGTTGAACCAACAACCTTCTGGTTGTTAATCCAGCGCTCTAGCCAGCTGATCCACGTGATTGCAATATTACTGTCCTATTATATTATTAAATACTTATTTATGTAATATAGAGTAATATAGAGTAGACAAATAATAATGATCTCTCATTACTAAGAAACTACTTTAATAAGTAGTTGCCATTACCGATAACCAAAAAGTTTTTGCTGGGTACTTAGTTATTCAACTAAAATTTATGTTATTTTCAATGTTTGATCGTATTAGTGTCACTACTAAAAATCGTGATTTTTAAAAATTTTGCGAAGAATACGGATGGAATCAAAGTTATTTCTCCATATATTATATGCTATGAGTTAAAAAAGTATCATTACATACTTTTTTAACTCAAGTATTTTTTTTTTTTTTTTTTTGACCACTAAATATTTATCTTTCGAAAATTTTTTGTAGTGTCTATATTAGACAATTTTTTATGAAGACAAATGTCAAAACAGTAACAAGACGAATTCATTCGTTTTCGTTTTTATGTATGAAATTTGACAGCTGTAACAACCAAAATTAATAATTATCTGTTTAACTGAGGTTACCTTGTATAGATTGAATGTGCATCGCGTAAAACTGATTTTTTTTAATACAATATTATAATCGTTCCATTAGTGGCAATTAAGCACACAGACCCCTGCTAAAAAAAAAACCTAAAAATTTTAAAATTTAAAAAATTTTGTCACCAAAATTTAACTATCCTGTATTTAAGTGTTAAAAGTCTGAACAATAACGGAGAAGGTGTAGAATTTATCTACAAAGTCCGATTAGTTTATGTAAGATCTAATTAGATAGAAAAGTATAAACGCGCGAATAAAAAACTTTGAAGAACTTGAAAAGTTAAGAAATTTTAAGCCCTTTTTTAACTTAGAACAACAATCGTGATTATAAAATGAAACCTTTCTCTTAGTTTCAAGTCTTGCGACTTCGGATCTGTAACAGTATTACTACAAAATTTATTAAGGATTAAAGTCAGTTTTAGCTAGGATCAAAATTTTTGATAATGGCCCATACACATATTACAGAATTTTCCATTTATATTTCAAAAAGTATTTAATTGTATTTCAGAACTCTTACATTTAAATTAACATTTTTGGAGTTACATTTGAAAACTTCTGAAATAAAATTAAAATGATTTATCTATCTATATGCCTATCTATCTATCTATCTATCTATCTATATATCTATCAATCAGTGTTGCCGGAGTCGATAGTTCATATTACACAATCAAAGCCTTCAAATTATCCAAAATTTAAATAATTACACCAAAATTTATATAAATCCAAGCAAAAAAAAACACTGAAGGAGAACTGTAAAAACGATGATTTTACATGTGTTGTCATTGGGGGAAGTTCTTAGTGCTGAAAATGAACTGCATGTTTTCAGCCCATGGTTGTCCTTTGTCTTTTTTGTGAAATTTTTATTTTCTTAGAAATTAACCTCTTCCCTGCTAAAAATACATTTATATTCACTTTTGTGAAAGTAATTATTAATACCTTCCAAAAGAGTCCAAAATATGCTATTAGTTTTACCCTTAGAGTGGTTGCTGGAGAGCATTTTTTATTTCGGCTCCTGTTGCAATCTTGTGTTTTTGGGCCTTACTTTTTTTGAAATTCAGTTTTTCATTTGCAAAGTCTTAAATCTATAAATTCTAGAAATTTTGTACAAAAAATATGCATCAAAAACTTTTTATGAACAGTTAACTTATTTATGAAATGAAATTTCGTTGAAATTAGACAAATATTACACATAAATTTCATTATCTAAAAATTATCCAAGAAATTAAAAATTGTCGCATTTTTTAATAATTATATAGAAATCGGCAATACTGCTATCTACATATCTATCTATTTATTTACCTATCTATCTATCTGTGTATATATCTATATATTTATTTATTTATCTATCTTTCTATCGCTCTATCCATCTATCTATCTATTTAAATAAAAATCAAAAAACTAAAGCAAATTATTCACCTTGTAATAAAATGTTATCGACATGTTATAATATGGTTTTTGCAATTTAATAAAATCATTTTCTCTTAATTTACAGCTACAAACCTGTTGATCTATATGACACACAAAATCCCGAAAACTTTTGGATTGTCAATGAGAATATGTTTATAAATCAGTTACGTTTTGTTTTAAAAGATATTCGCAAATTTGTTAGCTTGTCTGGAGAAGTTGTTATATTGGATTTCAGTTCATTTCCTATAGGTAATTTTCAATATAATTAAAATTATATAATTTTCGTTTTAATTGAATTCTAATCCTAATCTTAAGGTTTCTATAAACATCCCGAAAGACATACTGGTTTACTACATTTGATTTCTAATGAATTGGGTCATTTGGCTTATCAGCGCAGCGATAAAAATAGGCCCTGTTATGATCTAACAATCGAGGAAATAATTGCCACTAATGGAACGATTATAATATTGTATCCATTGGAGGAATTACCGCATCCAGAAAATGGTAAGCATCAATCTTCTTACTAAAAAAGTATTTCCTATTCTCCAGTCACTTCATAAAGTTTAAACTATATTTTCACACTTTTAGAATCACCCATTTTATGTTCTCCCTGGAAACGTTTCTCAACTGGTTTTATGAATACCTCTCAGGCTTTAGATTATATGCGTCTTTTATTTAGCAAAAAGAAATCGTCACCAGTTCAAGATGAAGGTTGGACATTCAATGCCATTAAAAGTATGGAACAATCTTTGGTATGTAAGCTCAATTTTCTTTATATAAATAAATTATACATTTTTCTTATTTCTCTTTACAGAACTCCAATAAGTTACAAACCGCCAAAGAAAGAGCTTCACATATCAATACAAAAGTCTCAAATTGGCTTAGAGGACCTTGGGGTACAACGGCAAATGTTGTGTCATTGGACTATTTTAGTAGCACGAATATAATCGATGTGGCCATTTATGCAAATATACAAAAAGCATTTTTGAAATTAAATAAGGATTATGTTAAACTTGAAATAACTGAAAAATAAAGCAAAATAAAGGAAATTATTTTTAATATATTTCTAAGTAGTCATGTACTGCATATTATAATGATCTTGGTGCACATAAAAGGTTGACTTTATGTTGATTGCCTAGCAATGATGATGAACCTGGCATGCTAAACATAAATACTGCAAAAAAAAATATTTTATACTTTTACTTATCTTTGAAAATTATGGGTCTAATACATTTTGACCCAAAAAATGTTTTGTGTTTTTTCTTAAAATATGTCTCAAAAATTTCGTTAATTTGGGCTTGTTATGGAAAAATATTTAAATATTTTTAAAAATTTCGACTCTGCAGAAAAAGAATCACCTGTGCAACACGGCTTTTAATCTTTATAACCAGGGCAACCAAAAATATGCTCTAAAAAAAGAGTTTTATATACATAAAAAATGCTTTTAAAATCAGAAAATATGGCCTTAGCAATTGCTAAAAAATATTTTCTTTTTGCACTTAAACATTTAAATTTAATACATTGTATCAGAAAATTACAATATTTCTATGAATTTATAAGATGAAAATTACAGGGACAGTAAAAACAAGTTCACTAACGAAAAATTTTGTAAAAAAATCTATTTATTGGGTTCAAAATATGCAAGATTTTTCACTTAAGTATAAAATATGAGAAATTATGCTCTTTAGTGTAATATATGCAAAATTATACTCTTAAGTATAAAATATGCAAAAATATGTCATTTAAATTCCTAAAATATACTTTAAATAAGGACTTGCTATGAAAATACGATAAAATATTCTACTAAGCTCAAAATATGCAACAACCCAGCAAAAACTTTTTGGTTTTCGGTAATAACAACTACTTATTAAAGTAATTTCTTGGTAATGAGACGTCATTATTATTTGCCTACTCTGTATTACATTAATGAGTACTCAATAGTATAATAGCGCAGTAATATTGCAATCACGTGGATGAGTTGGCTAGAACGCCGGATTAACAACCAGAAGGCTGTTGGTTCAACCCCATTCTGAAGCTGTTAGTTTTTTATAACAAAATGTCTAAAAAGATATTTTAAACTAAATAGAGTTTTTGTCGCTTAGGATGCTATGTGCGAGAAGGTGTACTGAGTAAGACGTTAGTCAGTAAAAACGAATGGTTAGTGTGTGTCCAAGTTCGAGTCTCACTGACGGCAAAATTTTTTTGTTTTTTATTTTTGTTTTCGTTTGAGTACCCCTAGAGTCAAAAAAATAACTACATGAATTTGAGGACAAGTCAAACAAAAATAACTAGTTATTCAGGCAAAAAATAAGTAATTTATTTTTGTTTCCAATTACACCTGCTAGCTTACGAGGAAAGCAAAGTTTTTGCTGGGAATATGCTATTTTTCTTAAAATTGTCCGAAACGGATAAATAAGCCCAAGTATAAATATGATTTTGCCAAGTATAAAAACAAAAATGGACATCTTTTTTAGAATTCTAATAAAATTTTATAAATATAAAGCAATTATAAAACAAATAAAAAATGTATAGCGATCAAACTTGACCATATGATACCCTACACCTGGAGTATACCTTATATGGGATCATTGATTAATTATGGTATGAATTTTGTAGGGTTCATCAAAAGACTTTAGAATAATCGAACAATTGACTTTTTGTTGGAAAAAGTCGAAAAGTCGAGATCGACATTTTGATTTGAAAATTGTCGAGAAATCGACTTTCTTGTTGCCAGATAGTCGAATAAAGTCGAAAATAGTCGGAAAATAATGGAAAAAAATACTTCATTTAAAAGGAATAGTTTTTTTTTAGCAATTTTTATTTCAGCTACATCATCTAACTGTTGAAAATAGTATCGTAAAAATATATTTTTGTATGCAACTAGAAATTTCATTACACATATTGTCTGTTAATTAAGCAGACAATATATATAGATTACGTTGTATATAAATATTTTATATTTTTTTAAGTTTTTGTAAGACAAATAACACGAAATAGTCAAAAGAAGTGGAAAATCTCGAAGATATCGTATAAAATTGAATAAAGTCGAAAGATCGGAAAAAGTAGAAAAGTCGAAAGTAGTCGAAAAAAGTCTAAAAAAAATTTATTTCATTTAAAAGAAATAGTTTTTTTTAGCAATTTTTATTTCAGCTACATTAATTAACTGTTGAAAACAGTATCATAAAAATATATTTTTGTGTGCAACAATAAATTTGATTTTGTGGTATATATATTATATTTCTAAAGTTTTTATAAGACAAATAACAACAAATGGTCAAAAGGGGCGAAAAATCTCGAAAATATCTTAAAAAATCGAATAAAGTCGAAAAAAATTCGGAAAAAATGAAAAAGTCGACTACTCCAAAATTGAAAAAAATCGAAAAGTCGAAAAATCGATTATTTAAAAATTAAAAAAAGTCGAAAAGTCACCTTTTTGTATCAACTATAAAACCTAGCATTTTGAGTGAATCGATTCTTTCAAAATTTCCAAAATATGAAATAATGTGTGTACTAGATTGAATATAATTTAAATTGGCATCGGAATTCCTGTTATATTACTTTGAATAAATAAAAAACAATTAAATAAATAAATAAATTTATTAAATTAATTTAACAATATTTCAAAAGAGTATGAAATCTTTATTCTTAAGAAACATTTTAATTCCCAAATTTTTAATTAGAAGAGAAATCAGTGATGTCAGTTTTTCGAAAAAAAAAAAAATTCCAAAAAATCATTTATACAAATTTCAATTTATATTAAATAGAACTCGAAAAGTAAATCGTCATAAAATTGGCTACGTGATTTATAATTTTTTTTTTTTAACTATGGAAAGAAATTTTGTAGCAAATCGAATGAAAATTGTATACTATTTTTAAAAAACTAAACAAAGTTTTTATGGAAGTGTGAAACTGAAGCTTGAAATACGAATAAATTGTAAACTATAAACTTGTAAATTATAAAAGATAAATAGTACATAACATGCTTATTTTTAAAATTCTTAAGGAGGAAAAAAACTGTAAAATTTCTGAAATCGAATAAGAAAAAATTTCCAAACGTTTTAAAAACATCCATGTACCTTTTTTAATACCCGAAAGCTACTCTCTTAAGGATTATATGAGAACCGTCTTCAAAATTTAAATTCAAATACTCTTCCGCTACATCGGGAGGAAAACTTATTTAAATAGAACCAGACGATTTAAAAAAAAAAAAATTATTTAAAAAATATTTGAATAAGTTTATTCTTTCTGAAATTTTAGAAACTGTTAACTTTTTTAATTTTAATTTTTTAATGAACGTTTTCAGCCCAATGAAATGAATTACTTCATACACCTGCGGAAAATGTTTAACCTGATTTCATAACATATGCATCGCTTTATTTAATGGTATCTTATTATATCTTTTAACACCTAAAGTGGCTTAATTATAGTGGCACAATTTAATACTAAAGATTTCAAACATTTTGTATAATTTTATGAAATTAACATAAATTATTGGCAAATATAATTTATTAAATAGAGTTCCTTTTATGTAAAACTATTTGATCATTGCCGCCTATACACAGTTTTTTCTTTTATTTTTTTAAGAATCTAGTAACTAAATAAGTGTAGTAATATTCTTATAACATGTAGCTGACTGCAAACAATAAAATAATAAATTTAATTCAATTAAAAATGACGTCTTAAAAAATTGTAAATTGTTTTTAATAAAGTTGACGTTATGTGGTGGGTACTTTGCAATATGGCTAATAATGGGCGTATGTATTTATAGATGTTGGTCAAATAAGGAATTGATACTTACTCGACCGAAGTAAAAACAAATATTAAATAAGAATGTATTTTGAATAAAGAATATAAAGACTTAATAATACCTTACAAAACATTTCATCAAATCGACTATCAAATAATCGAACAATCAACTTTTTGTTGAAAAATAGTAAAAAAGTAGAAATCGACTTTTTCGAGAAATCTACTTTCTTGTTTCCAGATAGTCAAAAAGTCGAAAATAGTTGAAAATAGTGGAATAGTCGAAAATAGTCGGAAATAGTCGAAAAGTGGAAAAAAGTTAAAAATAGTCGGAAAAAGTAGAAAATAGTCGACAAGTCGGAAAAAGTTGGAAATAGTCGGAAAGTCGAAAATAGTTTAAAATAGTCGAAAAACTGTGCTTTTTTTAAAAGGAATAGTTTCTTAGCAGTTTTTATTTAAACTATGGTTAGATACTGTTGGAAATAGAATCGCAAAAACATATTTTTGTGTGTAACCAGCACTTTCAATGCATACACTGTCTGTTAATTAATCAATATATTTGATTGTGTTAAGTATATTTTATAATTTTTAAGTTTTTTTTTTATGATAAATAACAAAAAATAGCCAAAGAAGACGAAAAATCTGGAATATACGAGTATCGTATAAAATCGGAAACAGTCGAAAAGTTGGAAAAAGTCGAAAGTAGTCAAAAAATCTGAAATTGTTGAAAAAGTCGAAAAGTCGCAAAGAGTAGAAAATAGTCGGAAAAAGTCGAAAAGTCAGAAAAATAGTCGAAAAATGAGAAAAAAAATTATTTGGAAAAAGTCGAAAATAGTCGGAAAAATAGAAAAAGATTTACTTTATTTAAAATAGTAGTTTTTATTTAAACTACATCAATTAAATGTTCGAAATAGTAATGTAATAGTTGCATAATAGTAGTATCGCAAAAACGTATTTTTGTATGTAACCAGCACTTTCATTGCATACACTCTTTGTTAATATCAATATACTTGATTGCTTTCATATTATTTTAAAGTTTCCTTAAGGCAAATAAGAAAAATAGCCAAAATAGGTGAAAAATCTCGAAATCGAAGAAAGTCGAATATAGTCGAAAAAAGTAGAAAAAATCGAAAGTCGGAAAAAGTCGAAAAGTGGGAAAAAATCAAAAATAATGGGTGATTCAAGTAGAGATACTTTTTCAATAGCCTTTTTTGGACAGATCACGTGTGAGTCGTGTCATGCTGTCATGTCTTACGTCTGAACAACGTTTACAAATCGTTCAACTTTATTACGAAAATTCACGTTCTGTAAGGAATATGTTACGTGCACTTCGGTCAACTTATGGTCAACATAATCGGCCTACTGAGCGTACTATTCGCAACACCATCACCCATTTTGAGACCCAGCATTCATTATTGGATAATATTCGACCGAATAGACCACGTCCAGCATGCTAAGAAGAAAATATAGCGGCCGTAGCAGAGAGTGTACACGAAGACCGTGGAGAGTCACAGCGACTCGGACTGAAGTATGGAACGACTTGGCGCATTTTAAGTCGAGATCTTAAATTGAAAGCGTACAAAATACAGCTTGTGCAACTACTGAAGCCGCTCGACCTTCCCAAGCGACATCGCTTCGCTCTATGGGGTCTTGAAAAATTCCAAGAAGATCCAACGTTTTCGAGACAAATTTTTTTCAGCGATGAGGCCCATTTCTGGCTCAATGGGTATGTAAACAAACAAAATTGCCGCATTTGGAACGAAGAGCAACCTGAAGAGAAATTGAAATTGAAGCTCGTGATCTCGGCGACATTTGGTTTCAGCAATACAGCGCCACTTCCCACACATCGCATCAATCAATGGATTTATTGAGAGAAAACTTCGATGAGCACATAATTTCACGTTTTGGGCCGGTCGATTGGCCACCAAGATCGTGTAATATCACACCGTTAGACTTCTGACAAAATAATAGCAACTTCAACAGATATATAAATATATCTGATTACAAGAGGCGTGGATCCAGCTAAAGCATTTGGTGGGGGGAAATTTTTTTGTTTTGAAAAATTCGAAATTATGTACAAGATTTTAATGGCTAAGAATTTAAGTTGATAAGTGGCGATCAGATTTTATACAATATTTTTATAAATAATTTTTGAACTATACTCGGCACATATGCCAATAAGAATAGACGAGAGATTATACTACAATTACTGTCTGTTTTTATGACACGAGCGCAAAAACGACTCGTCTAACTTACATTTAAAACAAACAAAAAATTCAAAATTTGTTTTTATTTTAAATGTAAGTTAGACGAGTCGTTTTGCGCTCATATTAAAAAAACAGGTAGTTAAACAAGTAATAATGAAAAGGTATTATATACGATCAGTTCGCAAATAATTTTGCAACTTGTTATCAGCTGACCTGATTTATATAAAATCTTACACTATCGGAATAGATCTATTTTGAGACTTCATAATTTTGCTTCACAGGTTTGTAAAACTCGAATACTTAATTACTACGCTAGTTATGTGTACTATGAGCCGATCTTAAGACAGGACATATGTATATATATATATATATATACCGCTTTATCAAATCATAAAGATATATAACTATTGTAAGGAATAATAACTTTCTTAAAGTTAAGATAGTCGGCATCTTTTGGAGTTTTATATATATTTATCTAAATCGGACAAACCATTTATTTGTAACACTAGAGTGATCGCTATATATTATTATATCATGTCCATAAAAAAATCTGTTCGTGATATAAAAACTTAAAACTGATTCTTATTAAATACATAAAACTTCTTATAAATATATGTCATATTTTTCTTCAAAGGAGGATTTCTTTGTAGCGTAGTGTTATTTACGTATAGAGTTTATATGGATAACTAACTAGCCTTACAGAAAGCTATCCGTACAAACATTCTTAAATCGATCTATAATATGATGATAGGTTTGATAGAAGATAAAATAACAATATTACTTACCTATTTTTCTGCTAAATCTTGCCACATATTTACGCATAAACATATGCCCATTTCAGAAGTTTAGAAGAAGATAAATATCAAATTATTTGTAAAATCTGGACGTTAATTAAGACAAATTACCTTTGGAATTTGTTCTTATGTTTTTTAGTTTCAGAAATTTTATAATTTAATTTTAATTTTTATTGAAAATGTCAAAATATAAAAAATAGTTTTTGTTTCTTTATTGAGTTTTATATAATTCAAAAACAATAAAACTAAATTTTAAAATCAAATACATTTTTCTATAAAATTTTATTTGAAGTCAAATAATGATTTGTTACAAAAATCCTGTGCATATTAATGACAAGCTTGATTCTACTTTCCAAAAAAATTTTAAAAAGAAGAAATTAACAAAAAAATAACATAATTATCCAAGAACTTACCAAAAACCAAAAAAAAAAAACAATTTTTGAACATAATTCAAACATTTTAATGATTTTTAGTTACAAAATTATGTATATTTTCAATTAACCTTTTTTTAAGATTTTACTTGAAGTTACCATTTTTAGACATTTATAGTTGATAATTTATATGTAAATATTTTTATTTAGTTTCCAAAATAAAATTGTCTCAAAACACGCAAAATTTTCATTATATATAATTCAGTAATATCTAGGTTAAATATTATATTTGTTTATAAAAAAAAATTGGGGAAAACTTTTTCTGAGTTGTTACTTAAGCGCTTTTTGTAAAAAGTTTTAGATAGATTTTGATTTATAAAGTAAAAAATATGTTTCATTAACTGATAAAACTAGTACTTAGATAAATTATTTTTATCGAAAGATGCATTTTAAATCGTATGATCCAGGAAAAATAAATGAAATTACTAAATTATTTACTATTAGAAGAATTTAACATTTTAAAAGAATTCATAAATATGTTATATAGTCATTAAAAAAAAGTCAAATATAAATACTTAAAAATGAGCATTTCCTACATTTTTTAATAAACAAGTGTCAATTTTCAAAACCTATTGATTTACTTAAAAAGTTTCGAAAGAAGATGAAAATTTTTGGATAGACAATGTTGAAGATAAATTCATCATTCCTTTTTCTGTTTATGGCAAACTAATTCCAAAATAATTTTTATTTTTTTTTTTCCTATTGTAAATTTTCCTTCGTGTTTATTTTTCTTATTTGAAAAATTCATTTTGGAAATTAGATTTTGAAACTTATACTTAGTTATACTCTTACATGGGTGAAATAATGTGTAATCGATTTCCATCAAGCGATGAAAATTAATTTCAAATTTTAAAATACGTATGCGGCAGTTAGCTATTATGAATCCAAATGGAAAATGTCTTCAAATGTGTTATACTAAAACTCAAAATTAAGGTTTTTTTATATTTCAACTTTAAATTTTTGAAACATGTCACCTACATTTTGTATTAATTTATTGTTCGTTTTTATACCCTACACCATCATAGGTACGTGAGTATTAGGCGTTTGTGCTGATGTTTGTAATACCCAAAAATATATTATTAATTTATACCAATTGGCTTAGAATTACTTTCTAAATCGATTTAACAATATCCGTCTGCCCGGCTCACAGTGCTTTGAGCCCATATAACGATGGGACAAAAATAGAAAGAGTTGTCGTAGAACATTGAAACTTGGTACGCATATCAATATATACGAAGTTTTGATTTTCATGTAAATTTGAAATAGAATCATTATTTTTTAAATCCTTATATCCTTATCTATATTATAAAAATGTGGTGTAAGTTTGTTTGTTTGTTTGTGTATCAATCACGTCTAAATGGCTGAACCGATTTTCAAGAAATTTGACATACAGACAGTACTAGTGCCAGAAGTGGTTACAGGTTTTGACAGATCTAGATTGGAAGTCACACCAACAGTTTACGCCTGCTATAAAAAAAAAAAATTCAATTTTACATGTTATTAATGAAGATTTACATGAAATATGACGCACAGATAATACTTGCATTGTAGAATGTTATAGGTTATGTCGAACCTTGATCGGATGCCACGTCCACATTTTACGCCAACTGTTTTAAAACTCTCAAACGGATGAACCGATAAACCTAAAATCGGGCCAAGGTATAGTACACCCCATATAAAGCAAATATTCATTATGACATATCTAAAGAATTATTGCAGTGAGAGCCCTGAAATCTTTATCCTATCATATCGCATTGATGAAATGAAAATGGGACGGTTAGGTCCAGGAAGAGAGGTAGCCTATATACAAAGAAAATATACATTTTCTCATCTAAAGCACTATTGCAGTTAAAGTCTTAAAAAGATTTAAAAGTAATTTTCATATCACATTTCGAATAGGTTCAGGGGGAGTAGTAGCTCCCATATAAAGTAAATATTAGATACCGCATCAAATAGGGTAGCGAAGCGTACCGGTAAAAGCTAGTAAATAACAAATTTAATACTATAGAATTTTACAAAAGTTCGCAAATATTTAAGGAAGATATAATCACTTCGGTATTTTATAAATGTAAGACAATATTAAATTAGAGCGCTATATTCGGCTGTGCATATATATATATATTCTTTTATACCCTTCACCACCTTGCTAACAAATAATAAAATTTACGCCTTAAAGTATGCTTGAATATTTTCACATTTATACTTACAAAAATAATCTACAATTTTTTCTAAATTACAAAAATGTAAATACTCGTACAAAATAAACAGCCCATCTACACGTAACAGAATATCTAAGATTTTTTCTGTCAGAGAGTGTCAACTTCGTTCTCTGATAGAATTATCTTACGTGTAGATTCAAATATTGATGTTATAACAAGTATTATGAGATTGTTGTGATGTGATTTCTCTAAACAATAATCTTATAAGATGAACTGTCAAAAAATACACATATTCAAAAGTTTGTTTATGTGTGTTCATGTATATTTTGGAAATTATTAAAAAAAATGTTTACTCTGTGACTGATTGAAAATAATAGTATCTTATAAGATTTATTAGAATACATGTACCCCTTATTTAAGATTAAACATAAGTAAAACAAAATGGTTACTCTCTTCTGCCGGCGTTATCTCACGTATTATGTCAGCCTTGATCTCAGTTGTAGACCAGGGCAATGGTATCATTGCAAGCGTTGCTTCCTTAAAAAAAACAACAACACTGATAGCTTCTAACCCTGCCAACATTTTCTATCCAAATTTGCACTAAAGAGTAACCTCAAGTTGTTTTTAACAGTCGAATATGATATCATTTTCTTATCCAAGAAGAGTCACCGTGCGGGAAGAAGTGTGCAGCAGTTCTAATACTTTTTTAATGACACTATTAAGCGCTTTTTTATGTGTCAATTTAGAGTCATTTTGAGGAGCAGAAAAAGTCACATTACTATCCAAACTTTGACTAAATAGTATCCATATTTATTTTAAAATAGTAAAAGAAAAAGAAGTTATTTTCCTATCGAAGAGGTCTCATCTTTCGGGCAAAACTGTATCGCAGTTTGGATACTTTTTTAATGACACTATTGACTGCTTTTTTTGTGTGACGAATAAAGTCATTTAGGGTTAGTGTTAGGGAAAATTAAAATAACTTACCTTAGTAAAAAAAATTATAGATATATTTTGATAAATTGTAACAGAATATTTTTGATTTCGAAGGGCCTAACAACTTTAAAAATTTAGTTGAAAGGTTTGATGAACATGCATATATGGGTTCACTTTCACTAAAAAAATATACATATTTTTATAAGCGAAAAGCAATTTATTTCGAAATTTTATATTATTAAAAGCAAGAAATAAATCCAAATTTATTTGTTGTCTTCAAAATGAATTTTCGCTTCGTTTTACTAAATAATATTTATTTTTTAATTAATTTAATTTAAAATTTCAAAATTTTTTTTCACAATTTTGTTTTCATTTTGTCTTCATTATAAACAACATTCACTTTATCACTCTTTTTTTTAATTTTTTCTTAAAATTTTTAAAAAATCGATTGCTTGCCTTTGAAAGCAAGACACCAACTAAGTACCATCGCCTTCCTTACATTTTTTATTTTTAATTTAAAAACAGCGTAATGGTTTTTTTACTTTCAGAAGGTCGAAAATCGAAATTAATGTTATTTGTTTTTGTAAAATTTTTTACTATCAGGAAAATAACATCTTGAGAACACTAATGGGAGACAGTTTTTGGTAACTTTATATTTATCCAAAAACTAACTTTTAAGTGACTTTTTCGACATTTTAGTTAGTAAGAAATGTAAAATAAGTAGATCAAAAATCGAAATTAATGTTATTTGTTTTTGTAAAATTGTTTACTAACAGTAAAATAACAACTTGAGAATACTAGAAAGAGTCATTTTTCTGATAGTGGATAAAACTATCACCTAATTGCTGGCAGGGAAGCAGCAAAACGAAATTGAATGAACGCTGCTCAATTTTATACTGCGAAAACTCTACAATTGTAGAAAGTAAACAACCTAACAACGAAACGTATATAAGTATTAATTAATTTTTGTTATTGTAAACTAGAACTTATTTATTTTCCTGGCTATAAAAAATATTCATACAAAAATAGATATAATAAATTGAAATTTATAAATAACAAGACAATAAGAAACAGAAGTATTCATTTGAAACATGATCCATTTTTCAAATTTTTATCAACATAATTCAGACTTTTGGGATATTTCAGATGGGCTGAAAGATTTTTTATTGTAATTTTAATTGAGTTTAACAAAATTTAACTTCAATTCTTTTCTAATAATAAAATATAAAAATGATAAAATAAAAAAATAAAAATACATAGTACATATAGTTCGCTAAATATAGAAAAGTTTTTAAACATTATTGGATAATTTAGAATTACTTTTACTCAGAGACTGAAAATAATAGTTATTTTTGAATTTTTTAACAAAAATAATAGCAGTATTGACCAAATATCGGACAACTTATTTATATATACCATTGTTTTCGTTATGAACTTGACTTTCATAAAATGTCATGTTTCTTTAAATTTTCGATTATTATTTTTTCGAGCAGAAAAAAAGTTATTTTTAAATTTTTACTTTTTTCTGGAAAATAACTTATTTATTTTGTATTTTTTTTTATTGAAAACTCATTTTTTTATTTATATTAGTAAATTTTTAAAATCATGGAATAAATTCATGAATTCATAAATGCATACATTTGTCATAAATTCATAACATCATCAATTCATAAGTTCATAAATTTATATATTAAAAAATTCATTAATTCTTGAATTTATGATTTAATAAATTTATGAATATATGAATTTATAAACATATGAATTTAAGAATAAATGAGACATTGAATTTTTTAAATAACCAAATATTGAATTATTGAATTTATGATAATTTAAATTTTTTAATTTATGAATTTATAATTCTATTATTTTAAAAATTTACTAATATATATAAAAAATGATTTTGCAATAAATACATAGTCGGTCAAGACCCTACACCATTGTGTGTGAGCATAAAAATTCGGGAAGGGGACTTATATTACATCTGTTTCTAATTTTACTAAATGTAAAATAATATACACAAATACAGAATATGTTGATACTAACATCTAGATGATTTTATGCACTTTTGAGCGATTCCTGGAAGTGGGTTTATATGGGAGCTATGGTAAATTATGGACCGATTACCATAAAATTTGGCAATGTTGTTTCTACTTACATAAAACTTATTTGTATGGAATCTTAACTTGATACTAACATTCGTATGGGATTTATGCACGTTAAGAGGGGTTTATATGGGAGCTATGATTAATTGTGGACCGATCTTTATAAAATTTGGTAGAAAGATTGATACTTGTATACAGAACTTCTTTGCACTGAACTTTATTATTTTTAATACGTTTTTTAGTGTTTAAACTCTATTCCGGGGGGACATTTGTATGGGGGTTAGGTGAAATAATAGACTACCAATTTCAATAGGCTTCGTCCTTGTATCATAAAAGTTGAATTATGTTTGAAATTGCGTCCCGTACTTTGTGTACAAGGTTTACATGGACAGCCAGCCAGCCAACGGTTTTTCCACAATATCTTTAAAATTATGTGGTGTTTCGAAATTTCTGAAAATTGTTTTGTGATGTCCTTAAGAAGGTCTACAGCCCACATCGTTTTAAAATAAAAGTTTTAAAATTGCCTGGAAATTATTTCCTTATCACGAATTATAATTGGGCGGGCAGCTCTAGAGGAAGTGTTAGCCTCCATACAAGATAAATCTTAATTATGGACTATTACTATGAAAGCCTCGAGATTTTGAGTGAATAATTTTCTTGTCAATTTTTTCTTGTTATGAAAATAGGCAGGGTAGGATTAGAAGAGGTAGTAGCTGCCATACAAAGTGAATATAAAGAACCGATTACAATTTTTTAGCCAGATTCATATTCAGCATGTATAAATTAGTCACAAATGATATATGTTATGTTTATATTATCAAACGAAAAAATAATTACTCAGAAATATAAAGGGTTTTGTATTCAGAAATAAAAATAAATTATTTATTTTGCAAGATAGAGGAATAAAAAAAAACGTTTATAAAATTTGAAAAACTTGAAATTTTCATTTAAAATTTATATCATAGCTAAGGGTTACTATAGGGAATATGTACAATGACATCAAAAACACAATTTCATGAAAACGTGGGATAGAGGGTTTTGAATATAGGCTCTCGATATATTTTTATTCGTTTTAAAATTCTTTCGCTTAATGTGTAGTAATATTGTTTTTATTAATAAATAAATGTTTTAATAAAACAAACAATTAATAATAAAAAACTACATAAATAAAATTGTACTTGTATTATGGAATTTTATGTTGTCCTAATAAAATTAAAATACTTAATATATCGATTAATTGTATGTATCTTTAAAGTAGAACCACACTGCCTGTCATTTCAACTGAAATATAAACGTACTACACGTTCAACGGACGCTCGACAAAGAGGACATTCTTTCGCTGCAAAAGCACACTCTGAACAGGCCACAACATGACCGCAAGGCACATACACTGAATTGCATTCTTTATCAAAACATATTTTACACAATTTATAGTCGTCCGAATGTTGTTCTTTCATCAATTGATTTTGATTTTGTTGTTCAATATTTTCTTCCAATTTTTTGGGTGGGGAATTTTGAAATTTATTAACAACACTTTTAATAAAATGTTCGCCCTTTACATGCTTGACATATGGACAATAGTGACCCATCCATAAGGCATGTTGTTCCCAGGGATCATCGTCGTCCTCCCAGTCTTTGAGACCACCCAAACAGCTAAAACATATAACACTGTCTCCAGTGCCCTTATAAAAGAAACCAGCCTCGGCTAGTTGCTCAGGCTTTTGTTTCATACTTCGTGGCCAGTCAGCAAATGTGTTTAAACGTACCGTTTTTATCGAATAATCGGTACTTGGTTTTGTCTTCCATTTTAGAGGGGGCGGAGTATCATAAGTGAGAGGTTTGGCTGATGGTAATAATGCATCTAAAGCTGCATGATTTAGGGGTTCGTTTTTGGTCTGGCAACGTTTTAACAGGGGACAGTTTGGCGACCAGCGTAAATGTTCTTGAACAGGATCATCTTCTGGCTCCCATTTGCCAATGATAACTTCACAAAAATAACATCTAGTTTTGTCACCTTCACCGATGTAAAACATACCAGTCTTGGCCAATATGTCCTTATCTAGCCATTCGAGAGGCCAATTTTCAAATGTTTTTAAGCGTTCCTTTTCAAATCTAAATTGATCGTCCCGTAAGTGACGTGGCGTTAATTTATTTTTAATGTTATCGGAGGAGTTTGGTTGAAATTCAATTAGTACTTTAACAGCGGACATTGTTAATAAATTTTCAAATTGTAAACTTTACAGACAGACAATTGTGATCGGAATAAATGAAAATATCATCATTTATTTAATGAAATAAAACTTAACCACACAAAAAAACAAGCATTAGATATTTATTCTTAATTTAACTGTGATAAATCTATTATTTAACGCAGAAATAATAAATCCATAGAATGAATACAAATAAATAAAATAATAAAAAAATAAATCTATATTAGTAATAAGATGCTGATTCAGATGACTGTGGAAATATGTAATTATATTGTAATGTATAAAACTGGAACCACATTCAAACAGTCTTTAAAGTATCAGTGATCGTTCATCATCATTCATTGAAATCTGAACATGGCGCCCGCCTTACCCTAGTGCAATTTTGAAAACCCAATTTGCAGCACCATTATCCTAGATATTATTTATTTTTCGATTTTCACCAAATTCTTTCTAATTACTCGTACCGCAACGGTTTTAAGTGACAAATCGAAATAAGAATAAAGAAAATTAAGCATGAAGGAAACTCTCTTTCTCTTTTTCTCCTTTTTAATGGGAAAATATTTTTTTACTTATCACTAACCATAGATGACATTTTATCGAATTTTGTTTGATACATTTTTATCTTACAAAACATTTGCAAGACCAATAAACAACATTTCTGTAAAACTAGTGGTCAAGCAACTTTCATCAAGTATTTTCCAAATGTGAACATAGCTTAAGTCTCCGAAAATTTATTCGAATTATCCCACCGTTGGCGGTTTATTGTCCGTTAAAGATTCCTTCTGTCATTAGTTTTCGAAATATCAGTTTTGACAAATATTTTTCCTTTGATTTTTGTCTTTCACGGTTAAGTATTTTGAAAGTTTTTGATAAGATTAAGTTTTTTGTGAAGGAGGGATTAAAAGTATTCTTTGGAGAAAATCACATCGAACGGTGTATTCATCAAATCAAATAAATTATAGATTTCTTCACTGAATTTTTATAATCGGGAATAGTGTTTAATTTTTGATTTCGTTTACATAGATGTCTGCTAGAGTGTCAAACATATTTTTACTCTTGTAATCATGATATAACCAATTATACTAATTATTTGAGTTAATTCAAATCCAGAATCAAATCATTCGGTTCAGTTTGTGAAACATATAAACCGAGGTAATGAAAATACTCACATCTGATCTGATCGTTTGGCAGATTTGGAGCATAAACCAAATCAATTTGTGTTTTATCGCTATAATCCAACTAATACCGACAATACCACTTACGGTTGACAAAGGCAGAAAAGCCCACTACAAAAACATTATTAGACACATTTGTGTTTTAATTGCCAGCGAAATGAAGACTTTCTACGATCTATACAAAGTCCATTTTGCTGTTTTCATCTTTAACATTTACTAAAGCACACACTATAGCTGCCGCAGTCTTATATACATCTAAGTCGATTTGTATACTTTAAGTTGGGTGTAGGATGATTATACCCTACACCGCCATAGGCACCTTAAAGTATACCAATCGACTCAGAATCACTGGCTGGATGTCCACGTAAACCTTGTGCATAAAGTACAGGTCGCAATTTTCAAAGATAATTCAATGAAATTTAGCATGTAGGACTTTCATGACACAAGGACGATGCTTATTGAAATTGGTTATGATCGGTCCATTATTTCACCTAGCCCCTATAAAAATGTCCTCCCGGGATAGGGATTTAATAATAATAAATGCCTTAAATATAGCAATATTTTAATGAAATTTGGTGTAAGTAAGTTTAGTATAAATATCAATCTTTCCGCCAAATTTTATGAAGATCAGTAAATAATTGGCCATAGCTCCCATATAAAACCCTCTTCCGAAAATCACTTTAACGTGCATAAATCACATACTAACATGTGTATGTGATTTATGCACGTTAATGAATTTTATATTCGACACAAACAAGTATAAATCACAGAGACTAATTTTATGAGGATCGGTCAATGATTTACCATAGCTTCCGTATAAGACCACTTTCGGGAATCACCTTAAAATGCATAAGTTCATATAAATGTTAGTATTAAAGTAATATTCTGTATTCGTATATTTTATTTTACACTTAGTAAAAATATCGCTCAACAATTGTCTACATGTCTAATATATATATATATATATATATATATATATATTTCTCTCGTTAAATAAATAATTATGTTGTTAATACAGTTTTTGTACAACGGTTTCCGATTTTTTTCAACTTGACAACAATGATCAAATATAACGAAGTAGAGCTCACAAATATCTGAAGTAACTTATTAATACTCCAAGGATTAAATCACAATATTAGTATGTAAGTTTATTTTGTGGTCAGCACATCTTGTCCACTTGTACTTAACACATTTTTATTTTCAATTATTTTTAGCTTCATATTCTCAAAAATAAAAACACACACAATTTTAAGTTTTATAAAAATTTTATTTCAATTACTTTTTTCAAAAATATCTATTTTTATTTTTCTTCCAATGAAAATTATGCATTTTGTTTTTCGCATTACAATGCTTATGATATTTAAATTATTGTTTTATATTAAAAAACAAAAGTCAAAATTTATTGGTTTTAGTAATAAAATTTTGTTGATAAATTGTTTGAAATTAAAAAAAAAAAAAATATCTGTGCTGAATAATATACAGTTATTTATATATGTTTGCTTAAACTTTTAACATTCACTCCCAATCGGTATTTTGTTTTCAATCAGACAGACAAACATACATCCAATTGATCGTCTCAATAAAGGTAATTTGTTTCGAAAATGAAAATATTCGAATTTAAACAAAAATTATTGGTTTAAATTCGTATATATTCTCTTTTGAAACAAATTAGACTCATTTTATACATTACTTACAATAAATTTACTTTGTATTCTAAAATTTAAGAGATTTTGTGTTTTCAAAAAATAGTTTTTATCTCTTCGTTTTTGTTTTTGTATTGTATAACCAAGAAAATATGATTTATTTATTTTATCATTGCAGATTATTTTATAAACTATGTATATTATGTGTAAATAAAAGGTGAGTTTCTTTTTTGGATTTTTTATAAGTTTTTGTATTAATAAAATAAAATATAAAGAGTAAGTTTTTGGATTTTTTGATTTTTTTTTTTTTTGCGGATTTTAAAAGCTAATTTTAAAAATAATATAAAATTGAACATATGTATACAATGTATTTAGTAAGTTTTTGTGTGTTTTTTGTTTTCTTTTATTTTATTCTAAAAAACTCATTTTGTAAAACGAAATAGTTAGTAATGTTAAAACTTACTATAAGGAATATTTTTTTTTTTATTTTTTAAATTTTATTCCTTTCGTAACAAATTTTAGCGCTTTACAAAACGAGGCTTAATATATATGAAATTTACAGAATTTTGATTTTTTTCATGAAACAAATTCAACGGCCAGTTAAGACTTTAAACAAATCCTAACTGGCCGTTAAACCCGTTTTATTAGAGGACTTGGAAAATTACTGCAAAGGCGGGGGATATATGTTATTGCTGTTATTACTAAATAATTATTTACATTTGTAAAACTATGGTGAGTTGGAGGTTGGTTTGAAATTTTAGGATAAATAAGAATTTTGCTGCTTATATTCTTATTTAAATTTACATTATAGCTATACATATAAATAACTATATAGAGTTTGTAATAATTTATGAAAAATATACACGCATAACATCGGCAAAAGGTTTTCGACACAGGGGACACTTGGTAACGGAAGAAGCGCACTTGGCGCAGGCCACCACATGACCACAGGGTAAAAACGCAGTATTGTATTCGTTGGCATAACAAATTTTGCACAACTTCTCTTCGGGTATGGTGGAAGAGCAAGATTTTTTGCTTTGCTCTGAACCACTGCAGCCGGTGGTCGGTGAATTTTCTGAGTTGACCGCTGGGGCTTGAGGCAATTCGGCTTCTTTTAGACCAGTTGTGTTGTTGACAGCTAAAGCAGCAACTGGTGCCGCGAGACTGGAGCTGGCAGCAGCATTTTGAGACTCCCCCTCTTCAGTGGATTTCTTAAAACGATTTAGCACAGTTTCAATATATGTATCACCCTTAACTAATTTTACATAACGACATTTTCCCATCCATAGAGCATGTTGTTCCCAGGGTTCATCATTTTCATCCCAATCCTTAAGACCACCACCACAGCTAAAACACTTGACACGATCACCCACACCGGTATAAAAGAAACCAGCTTCGGCCAGCTGGGCGGGTTTTTGTTTCATATTTCTAGGCCATTCGGTGAAAGTACGCAAACGTGCCGTTTCTATAGCATACTCGGGATATTCAGGATAATATGTTGTTGCATTTTGACTACTACTACTCATGCCACTGGTAGTGGCTGGTGATGCTGGTGGTATGTCAGTAGCAGGTATTGTACCCTCGGGAAAAGCATTACGACGTACTTCAATATGTTCATTTAGACCACAAATATCATAACTTGGTGGAGGTAATAAACGATCCAAGGCCTCACAATTAATGGGTACATTATTAGTGGTACGTCTCCTCAATAGAGGACAATTTGGCGACCAGCGCAGATGTTCAGGTACAGGTTGATCCTCGGGTTCCCAACGACCAATTTCCACTTCACAAAAATAACATTTTGTCTTATCACTTTCGCCCATATAAAACATTCCCGACATGGCCAATTGTTTTTTATCCAACCACTCCAATGGCCAGCAGTCGAATGTCTTTAGACGTTCATCTTCTCTATGGAATATATCATTCATCGCATAACGTGGTTTAAATGATGTTTGCGTTAGATCACTATAGGTATTATTATCAATTTCGTCTTTACTAACATTTTTATGTTGCATATACTTTAAAAAGCCTTCAATGGGAAAGCATAGACCACTTGGTGGTGCTCTTATTTGACCGGCTAATAAACTTCCAGACATTTTGTTTAATATTTTCTTGCAAAATTTTTTCATATAAAGACGATATTACAAGTATTTTATAGTTGAACTGTAATGAAATGAAAAAATAAAAAATTGATAAGTAAATTTTAGGCAAGCAAAAGGATAAAGAAAGAATAGATATGATAAGATATATTGTGTTATTAAAGTAAACAAGTTGTACCGTTTATTTATTAAAGCTTTGGTAATAAGATAATGAGGATAATGAACTGTTTTGTAGTAATATTTCACCATTATAAATAGAGAACAAAGAAATAATATTTTAATCTTGCTTTTATTGCAGCAAATTATTTTTGAATGAAAATGTAATAAAATGTTATAATTATAAATCTTTTGCAATTAAATTTATAAAACAATTATCATCATTAGCCTAGAAATAGTCTAACAAAATTATAAATCGATTGTTTTTTAATTCTCGGGAACAATAACATTGTGAAAATAGTAAATTAAATGCACTTTTTATAGTATAAAAATATTGTAAACAAATTCGCATTATCTAATTTCAAAGAATTTTTATGAGTAAATAACTAAACAATGATAAGCATTTTATTATAAATTATAGTGAATATTGTACTTGAAGTGAAAATTAATCTAGAACCTTAAACATTCAAGTAATTGATACTTTCATTAAAAAGAGAGAAATGGAAGTGGTAAAGTTTTTATATTTAATACGAATAAATTTAAAACTTTCTTTGAGTTGCTAATTAATTTTTAACTAATTATCAATAGCTGCATAAACTAAATTTTTGAGACATATACGATTTTTTAGATTTTGTAAATTTTAACTTCTTTAGACTAAAGATTTTAATTTCTAAGTCTGTAATGTAACTTTATTAATTTTTTTATACATAAAACAGTAGTAAAAGGACTAGTGTCCTTTAATATCCTTCTTCAGAGATCCGGAATATTTGAATTATTTAATAAAAAGAAATACACTTTTTCTTATTCCAAAGACTTGAGCGAGTTTTATGAGGATTCAGATTCATTCACTTTAGGTGTGATATGTTCGATATTATAATGAAACTTTTACTTTTAACTGTTCTCAAGAAGTTAATTTAAATTACAGCGAATAATTTTTTATGTGGAAACTATATTAATACTTTTGATTATCTATCTTATCTTGAAGAAAATTTTTCAGAATTTAATTGAAAACATTTGTTTTTTTTTTTAATAAATTTTGATTAACTATTTCATTTATTTTAGAAAATTAAAATTTTATTATTTGTTAATTTTATTTCCTTTTATTTCCGCTTAATAGTTAAAATTTTCTGCTCTCTTTTTGTAAAAGTTTAAAGAGGCAAATTTGGTTGGATTTAAGAGATTTTGTAAAAAAAAAAAACACCATACTGTTAAGAATAACAAAAATGAGTATACCAACATACTGTCTCTCACACATCACACTATAATTTTGGAAATTATTGATTTTTTAAAATAGAAAACAGACTGCGTATTTTATTTTTTTTTTTTTTTTTAATGCGTTTTATGATTTTTATTTTTCATGTTTAAAAAGAAATTTTATTCACTTTGAACACTTTTTATAATTTCATTAACATTTTTATTTAAAATTTCTTTTAAATTTAAAATAATTTGTCAGACTTATACCTGATTTATTTCTAGGTTCAAAAATACCTTTTTATCAAACTAATTACATTAAATTTGTATCAATTTTATATTTATTTATAAAATGTCCTTGATTTAATAAAAAATATTATAAAAATTTCACTACTTTCTAAATCGACCAACGTATCAAACAGGAGAATAGTGCACTGGAAATTTTTTAAAACACCCTCAAATTAAATATTATTTTTGTTATCTTTTTTTTTTTTTTTTGATATTTTTATATATTTATTTTTGATAATATTTTTCTAATTATTACCTTTTTATCAATATGATTTATAGTTATTATTTAATACTTTTTTGATTTATAATGTTAACATTTTGTTATAAAATTTTCTTTGTTTAATATTGTTCCTTTTTAAATAAAGACCGACTTAAATATTATGCTTATATGACTTGTTCCGAGAGATTCTATTTAACGAATGATGGAAAAATAGTCTACTACATTTGGGGTAAGTTATTAAAAAAAAACAAGCAAAAATGTATATACAAACATTAAAACAGACAGACAGGCTAAATTGAGAGACAGTTGTGAGTTTATTTTGAGAGCAATACTTGTAGAATTTTCATTTTCCATCCCCTAGTAGTTGTGTCTAGAACTTTAGAGCAAATGCCAGATTAAAATGTTTTCAATAATTTTTCTTCTTTTTTTTTCTGGGAACTATAGTGTCTATACAAGAAAACTCATAAATTTATTTAATAAACTTTTGAAATAAATAATAATAATAATAATAATGATAACAATAATAATAAAAATAATAATAAAAAATAAATAAAAATTTCCATTTGGAATTAATCTTTTAAATATTTTAAAGTAAATTTTTTACAAATATTTTGTTCATACGTATTGCATTAGATAAGATAATAAAACATTAAAAAAACATTTAAACGAATTCAAATAGATAAAAAATGTTATTGTAAAGCAAACATTTAAGAAAACTGTTTCAATTCATATCTCCCTAAACAAATTTACCAAATAACGCTTCTAACTTTCAAACATATAATCAGTTTAAGTAAACTATCTATCACAAGATTAATTCTATTAAAAAAGTCAACAAGTAAATACATATAAACCATAAACAAACAAGTAAATTATTTATTACTATCATAATATTTTCTACCATATTAAAAAAAGACCCAAATTTCCACTTATTTCAATTCTATTTTAAAATCTGGCAGCATTTTTACAATTTTTATATAAAATCATTTTTTTTACATACATGAAAAAACAAACATCTGCCATTAAAGAAATTAGCATGTGAGATAATATTACAAGAGAATAAATACTACCATACTATACATAAAGAGAGAGAACTTCCTCTGTCTCTTATTTCTATTATGAATGTGTAATGTATACATATAATTTTCTTTTTTGCTTAACTTTAATTGTAAAGTACTTTCAAAATTTTTAACAATAAACCACTATTGTAGTATGTAGTATAAATACAAATATTTTACAAAAAATATATATAGTAAATAAAAGAGAGAGAGATGTATGACAAATTCTCAACGGAAAGAGCGAGGAGAAGGAGAGCGTTTAATGAGTTTTTAATAACTATCACTAAAAACAGGGGTGAAGATATAAAATTTATCAAATTTATTTAAACTTTAAAATTTGTATTTTAATTAAAATAAATAATTTGGTTGATATAATTTTTTCTGCCCTTCGTTATGACATAAATACAAATAAATAATAACTTTTGTTTAGTCATCATTTTTATATCACCATTATTATCATCATGTTCCAGACATTTTTTATATTTGCAAATGTATGATTTAATAATGTGCTTATTGTATATTAATCATAATTTTATTTAATTTGGAACATCAACAAATAAATTTAAATTAATTTTATTTTTATTCAAGGAATTTGCACTTTGTTTACAAAACCAAAATGTCAATGTATTGTTTATTATTATATTGCTCTATTTATTTTTAAGCTCAAATAACATCAATAGCCTGGGCCATCTTAAAATTGTTTTAAAAATTTTAAAATGGTGGCAATGTTATCTAGAATGTTTTAAACTAAATCCGAGATTTGTAGTTAACAATTTAAAATCGATTTTTAGCTAAAAAACATCTAACAGATGCAGATGTGAAGCTTATCTGGGGACATCAAATTATTTTTACTTCTTATAGACGACTGCTTTAGCTTTTTCAGGAGCGCTATAGATATTTGTCTTTTCCTAAGTTATTGGAGGTCTTCAGAAAGTTAATTTCAATAGACGAACATCGGTTATTTGAAATCCCCTAACTACAATAACCGAAAATATGAATTAAATTATATATCACTTTTAAAAATAATTTAAATTGGACTCTCGTATTTGTTATTGTTTTTTTGTTTACAATTTCCTATTAAAATAATCAATAGTTCAATTCTATTTGTACATGTACTTTGTAATATGTAGTTGAAAGAATTTTAATTTTATTCTGCATGACATTTTATTCTGTTTATATTATTCTCTCTCTCTACAGTTATACATAACAGGGCTACCAGATACTTCTTTTGGCCAAAAATTTAAAAAAAAATTCCACAAAAAATTCCCACTCAACAAAAAGTCGTTTTATTATTCAAAATAATTATTTTTATTTTGTTTTTGACAAGTGTTTATTCTTTCTTTTCATAGAGATCATTTTTGGATGAATATTTTTACATAACCACATACTTATAAAAATACATTTTATATTAAACTTCAAATTCAACATCTTGTAAATCAGAGAAATTGGGGAGTATATTTAATTGAGGTCAGTATTATAAGCATTTCCAGAACGATTTTGTTTATAAAAATAAGTAAGGAAACGTACTTATATATCATATATTTTACAAAAAAGCATCATATTACTAGAAATGTAAAATATAAAACGAACATTGGTAAAAACAAAACCTTAAGAAATTGTAAAGACATGTTTTGCTCTTATTCTTAAGGAGAAAGAAAAAATTCACTTTCTGATATTGTCATTAATATATCCCCCAAAATTGTATTACTTTTAAATTGCTGTTTTGAGGAAAGGGAAAAACTTCAACCCTTTAATATATATATATATATATATATATATATAGTATTTTTGCTGGAAGTCAAGTAGAATCCTAGTTTTTCCATCCTAGAATCCTTCAGTAAAAAGAATATTAAATTTTAATCGAATTTATTTTACTTTAAAATCATATTTCAAGTTAAAAGTAATTTTGAATTTTGAATTCAAGTAGAATTCCAACAAAATTATTCAATGCAGGAAATATTATTATTTTTATTTTATTTTTTTTTTTTGTCAAAATGCTGAAATTTACCTAGTTTTTCATTACTGTTTGAGTATTTTTTTTTTTATTTCTTGTGTTGCTTCTTGTTATATTATTTGTTCATTATAATGTTGCTGTTTATGGTTTGTTAAAGTAATTATTATTTTCACAAACATTCCAAAGCTCGATTTAATGTTGTTTTTCAAGTTCTTGTTCCCATAATAAGATATACACAAAGTACAAAAAAGAGAACGAACGACCGCAACAAAACAAAAGACCACAATTTAATGTAAAACCCACTCACTTTGCACTACACCAACCAACTCTCAAGTAAAATGTACAAAGTCTAACAATTGTTGTTATTTATACCAACAGCAAACAACAATAAAATATTAAGAAAAAATGATCGTAGGAATAAACGAATTTAGTGCCAGGCGCAAATTTTTAAAGCTAAAGATCAAAACTTACCAAAAAAAAAAAAGTTGAAATATTTTTACCCAAAAAACAAACTGATGAATAGTCCTCGAAAAGGTAATTCTATTTTTATTTAAATTTTGTAATTTTTTTTTTTATGGAATTTTTGTGTTATTTTATTAATAAAAGCAACTTTTATTTTACAAAAGTTCAGAAAGTTGAATATTTTGCCTATCATCAAAAAAGTGCAAATTGTTGAATTTTTGTCTTATCAAAAGTGCAAATTTTTAGCCTTATCATCATTATCAGTGGCAGAGGAATGTTTATTATAAAAAAAAAAACAAAAATAATAATTTCGGATTTTGGCGAACCTTTTTTGAGTTGTTTTGTGATAAATATTATTTGTTATTAAAAAACTTTAAAAATATTTCGAAAATTTCTAGAGAAATATTTTATAGTTTTCCACTTTTTTCGTTCATTTTTCCGATTTTTAACACCGGGTTTGTTTAATAAAAAAAAAAAACGATTTCCCAACAAAATATTTTGACAACGCAAGGGAAAAATTTAAAGTGAAAAATTTGTTTCTATCCCATAAAAAAATAGAAATCTATTGCTGCATTTTAGCGCTGGAAAAGATATTTTTAATTAATCTTTCAATATTTATTGTCAAAAAACTTAAAAAAAGTATTATCTTGAGTAGGCGGAGGGCGATATTTTCAAAATATTACCCCGGTGAAAAGGCACCATTTATTTAAAAAAAATTAAATTTTTAAACCAAAGCAAGTAATTATTTTAAAAGGATTACCATTTATTCAAAAACTTTCTTAGCCACACCAAGTTTTGGTTAAGAGTTAAAATATAGTATATTCCATCTTTTTTACACAAAAACAATTAAAAAAAAACAAGAGCCAAGCCTTAAGGTTTTTATCTTGCAGCAGAAAATAAGCCACAACAGTAACTACAGCAAAGTATGATTTAGCTGCATTGGCTGACTGGAGTTTTTAAAGCAGCCAACATAAATGGTGGTGGTCTCTTTTGAAGTTTTTAATTTTAATTTCAATTTTTTTTCAATGCAGCCGCTGTAAGAGACCAAGTATAGTAGAATAAGACTTAGCCCAACATAGTTAAAAGCCAAGAAGGAGATTGTAAGCATTTTCATATGAAACTGCAAATAGCCCAGCCAAGCAAGCAGTCAGTTAAGTTAGTCCCAAAGAGTACCAAAAACCAAACCATACCCATATATAGCCATCTTACTTATAATGGTTTCATTTGACTGACTGTGAGTTTGCCGCTTTTAACATTATGGCTTGAAATTACATGGAAACCAAAGCAATCAACGTTTTTTCTTTTAAATTTTTTCACTTCTTTTTGGTATTGTAGATCTTAAAAATAATAAGAAAAAACAACAACAGCAACATACTACTTTAGCATCCACCATCTTTGCATTTGGAGTTTTTCTTTATGTTTTGCCATTGTCGATGTCGAGTGAATGCAATTCATAACAGCAGCAGCATCCCATCGTGTTTTATAAAAATCCAAAACTGTGAGAAAGTTTGAATGGAATGTTGTCAAACAAGACTCAATGTAATAAACAAACAAATGGGGAAAAAACTAAGAAAAACTCGTGCAACAACAACGACTTGGTAGAAAATGCATATATTGAAAAATAAACAACAACAAAAATATAACCCACCATACTAGGCGAAACACCATTACATTTAAGGATGCCATATTAAGGTTTTATGTTGAGTATTTGAACAGTTTTTGGAATCTCCTGCAATGATTCCAGAAATAAAGGGAAAATAAAAATTTACAAATAAAGGAATAGTTAGATAGAAGTACTAAAGCGTCCAAAGTTTAGGATACCCCTCTCCTCCTGAAAGCTTTAAAAGTCACCTAAGAATTACGTTTAGCATTATTAAAAATATTGAAGGTCAAAGGTCACAAAAATCAGACATATGCACCAAGGTTTGTTTAGATGCCCTGCAGGCTAAAAGTTATATAATTTTTGTTATCTTTTCTCTTGAAATTTTTGAAAGTTACTCAAAAATCTTTTTTAACACTATACGAAATATTAAAGATCAAAGGTAATAATATCAGATATTTTACATGTTTCAGAGCTTGTCGGACATCCTACAGCTTAAAAATTATTAGATTTTTTGAAAATATGTTTAAAACACCTTTATATAGCAAATTTTTAAAATCACCAACAAATCCCTTAAAGATCAAAGGTCAAATATCATATTATATATATACCAAGTCTTGCCAAATGTCCTTTTTATTTAAAAAATTTGTTATAAAAATTGTAATTTCATTTTTATACACTTTTCTCTTATTAAACTTATAAAATACCAACAAATACGGCAACATATTTTCGGGTAAAACCCACCGAAGCGACAACAGCTATTCAGTCTATCAGCTACAAAACATGAAACATTAAGTACAACAACATAAATAACAAATAAAAAATACAAAATTGTTTCCCAACCATAGTAAAGTACGAAAAGTAGTATATTATAGTACTATATACTTCTCGTATTTTGTAAAACTTTGAGTTAAGTTAGAAAGAAATGACTATATCGACAACAGACAACATTTTTACTCTGCCATATCTTTAAAAGCCCCCTCCCGCCGCCGACACATGTACGAGAAAAAAACATCAATGGGAAGTAAAAAAAAAATATAAAAACTAAAGAGGTTCATTGCACAGCCATGGGGTTAAGAGTACATAAATACATACATTCATATATGACTGGAATTTTGTTGCATTGTGTGTTGTATGTTATATAAAGATTACAAAGAGAGACTTTAATTAATGAACAAAAAAAATACTCGTACAGAGTCGAGTCACATAAAATATCATTAGAAAACAAAGTACTACAGAGAGAAGGAAGTATCAGGATTAAAAATTTACAACAAATTATATTAAAAAGTTTATTAAAAAAGGTATATTATAAAAAAATGGCAATTTTGCAAAAATCCTATACTTAAACTATACTTAAACTTTATAACTTTATTTAAACTTATTTGCCAAGTGTGAAAATATTTGATGAAAAATGCGTGACTGGTTCAAATATGATACAATTAATTGTCATCTGTTATTAACGCTAAATTGAAAATGTCATCTTAATTACACAAAGTAAATAAGATATTTTTTAATAGTTACGTAATTTTGCTAAATATTTGACAAGTGTGTCAACACCCTAAGTATTTCTTTGTAGTACATATGAGCTAATGATGTGTGACTTTTTGATTTCCAAAAAAAAAAATTAGGGACAAAAATACTACCTACAAAAATACTACCTTGCCCTGTTAAAAGGTCTCTAGTATTTAAAAGATTTCAATTTGAATAAAAAATCTAAGGACTTGAAAACATATTCATTATAACAAAATTAAAATACTTTTCGAAAAAAAATTAATTTTCTGTAAAATGGTCTAAAATACTTTAAATTTTAACTTTCAAAAGCTTAGATGAGTTTTTTAGTTTTCAAAAATGTATTGATTTTACCAAGCCTGACATATTTTTGAATTTAAGTACATATATATTTATATAAAAGAGTTGTATATGCGTAATATAATATATTGTATTTGTTGTGCATTTTTATTGATAATTGATTGAAAGAAAAAACCCAGCTTTTAGGAGAAGGGGTTCCGGAAATTTTTCTTTTATAATATGAATACATAGATTTCTCTACAAATATGAGTACATATTATAGTACAAAATGAGATCATGTAACTTCAAAAAATGTGGTTTAATTTAGCAGCTGATTTAATTTTAAAACGGAAAAATACAATTTAAGCTGAAGTAGCTACTTAGCAAATAATAATTTAATAGTTAATTGTGTAGTATTTACTTAGTTTTTTTATTTGTGTGCTTATATTTTCAGCAATGACTGTATTACTTTAAGCTTTTTAATCTAGACTTAAGTATCAAGGTTTATGTGCATAGGCTGGTAATATTCAATGGAATTTTTTAATGAAACACTTAGGTTCATAATAATAGGTATGGGATAAATTAAAATCCACAAATAAAATTTTTAAAAATAACAAAAGATTTAATGTTTTTAATTCATAACAAATTTAATTTCAAAACTTTCTTATAATCATCAAATAAATAGCACAGTTTAAGCGAATTGCTTAAAATTATAAACAATATGAAAAACTTTTAGGTTTCTATCCGTACCTTAAAATGCATAAAAATCGCAGAATTTATTTAGAAAAAAAGTTTAGTATAAAAAAAATCTTGCTATCCTAGCACTTTGCAAACCTGTTTTAAACAAAAAAATCTATTTATATGGCCACACTGATTAAGTCCAATTTCATTGAACTTTAGAGAGAGAAAGAGAATATTGTATAAAGCCAACCTTTTTTTTAAGTAAAAAATCTAGAGAAATCTTAAAATTAAAAAAGCAATACTAAAAAATAATTATATTATTTAAAAAATAAAAAATTAATTACTGAGCCCAATATAATTTAAGAGAGCATTTTTTAAAAAATCAATTTATTACTTTTTTTTAAGAGAAATCCCTTTTAAATATTAAATAAAAAAAATCCTTAAGAAATCATCAAATTTTATTGTAAAACTAAAAAATAATTTTATTGATAAAAAAAAAAGTGATCCCAATTCTATTGATAATTAAATAATTTAATTTTTAATCAATTTTTATTCAGAAATTATAAACTATAAAAAAAATAAATTCAAAAATTTAAAAGCTGTATTTGATTGAAAATATTTAAAACAATAATCAGGAAAATTATTATTATTATTATTATTTTTTTTTTTTCTTAAAAATAAAATTAATATTTTCAAAAAATAAAGCACCGACAATTTAATTTAAACTTAGAAAACAGTAAAATATAATAAAAAGGCTACATTTAAACAATTATCAAAAATTGAATAAAAAACCTCTAAAAAGTCTTTCTAGTTGACAGCACTGGTCCATATTGATCCTCTTTCGATAGAGTAAATTGTGAGAAACAAAGATGCCAACTTTTTTTAATGAAAATAAAGATTAACAAATCACTAAATTATATCTTTTGTTATAAAAACAATTTTTTTAGAAAATAAAATTCCAAACTGCACAAAAAATATCCATAATATAAAGAATTTTTTGAAAAAAATTGACGAAACTAACACGAACTTTTCACAAACATTTTGCATTAAAAATGCAATTTTTTATTAATAATTAATAAAAATAAAAAAATAATAATTCATCTTCAAAATTGTTTGAATTAAAATAAAACAAAAATCACTAAATTGACAATACTGCTACAAAGCTTTAAGAGATTTTGGCGATTTTTTAAATTATAAATGGTGTCTTCAATAATGGTTTTAATACACTTTAAGTCCATAATAAACTACTAATTTATTACTTATAAAAAAAAAAAATATTTCAAAATTTTTGGGAAATTATGGTTCTTTAGTTCATTATATTTTAATAATTAATTGTTTGTTTCTTCCTCAGATTTCCTTTAAAAACATTAACATTTTAGCTTTAGTACTAGATTTTTTTTCAATTTGAATTTTTATTATCAATCCCGCCCTATTGTTTAAGTATTCATTGTTTAACTTTTTACTTTATGTTATATATTTATCACAGTTTTGTTTTATATTTAATTTAACACAACTTTAAAACACGTACTTATACATAAACTAAAAAAAGTATAAAATAAAGTTAAAATATATAAATTTCTTTTGTTTAAAATAATAAAAAAAAACACACAAAACAAAAACTTACCCAAAACAAAATGATTCCAATATTGCTTGGGAAAGTTATACAACGATTTTGGTATCCACAATTTAAATTCGTTTTAAACAAATTAATAAATTTTCTTTAGATAACTTCCGTAATGTAAGTATATAAATTTACTTGTATTTGGTTTTGCAATATTTCAATCGTTATTTGTTGAAAGCAATACTATTATTACTTAATAATCAAAAACAATTTATTTTTATTTCTTAAATTATTTTTATAATAAATAATTCGTTTAACGATTTGACTTCGTGCGCCTTGTCGTTGTTGTTGGAAACAAACTAAATGCACTAGTGAAGTGAAAACATGACAAAAATTCCCACACACACAGAGTTTGAAATTTAACTCTGTAAAACTTGGGAAGACGAGGAGATATAGTAAAAGAGAGAATAAAATAGAATTCTCTCGTTTGAATTAATTTAAATCAATTCGTACTACTGTGGGCAAGAAACATTTCGAAGAACCTAGATGTAAATGAAAAAGTAAATAAAATTAGTGAGTAGAATTAGTGGGAAACGCGTCACGTTTTAATATGTGAGGCAGTTGATTACTGCGCGTGCGGTACGTAAATGTTTAGTTGTTGCTGTTCAGAAATTTTTAATGTACGAAGTGAAATATAGTTGGCTCGACAACGAATATGTGTTGTATTTATAATGGGGACCCTTACGTCATAATATGTACAAGAGTGTAGGACACCATACAGTTATCCACAGTCTACTTTTTTTTATTACTACTTATGGGGACCCTAACCTGTCTAATGAAAATATCTTTTTCGTCGAGGCGAATTTTACTCCCAAAGTCTAAAATTGTTGTATCTGGGGTTCCAAAATCTCCAAAGAGAATATCGAGAGGCTAATGCATTCACAAAGAATAATAGTTTTATTTTGGAATGGCAGAATCATTACCCTATTTCTTAGATAATACTGAAAATATTGCTGGAAAACACTTTTTTTTAACGCTACAAAGCGTTGATTACCGTTATATATGTATTGACGATCATAACAATCAGCACAATCAAACAAATGATCCTTTACCCAATATCTTTTTCAACTCCTTAGAAAGATAGTTATTAAGCTGTTAATCCAAAAACAACTATCTTGATCTTCAAAAAAAAAAAGCTAATCAATTTATAACATAACTAACGTAAATATTAACGGTACGTTACAACTAATTCCAGCTTAAAAATTAAAACAATATAAAACCACATTTCAGATAACATCAGTACAGGGAGAGAGAGAGAGAGCAAAAATCAGAGAGCATAAATTGAGATTATTACTAAGCAACAACAGCATTTATACATAAAATAAAATTGTATTAACCAAGCCTAGAAAGTCACATATTTGTATGGGTCTGAAGTCTAAGTCAAGAAACAAAAACATAAAAAAAACACAACTTAAGGCTAAGAAACGTTGTGAATAAGCGTAGCATTAACCAGGCACAACATTATTCTTTATATATTATATATACGTAGAAATGCAGCTCATATGTAAACATTGGAATGCAGTTAAACAACTTTTTATGGTATTAGGTTTCTTCTTATTTTTACAGCAACATAAAACAAAATTAAATACAAACTATCAGCCAGTCAGCCAGCCAACCAGCCAGTCGTTCTTATTTATTTTGTCGTCTTCGACTAGTTTATGTTGTATGTTCTGTTTCTTAGCCAAAGTTATGATTATTCTTTTACTTTGTTGTTTGGCAGCATAAAGAACCTTCAAGTTTATTTGTAAGGAAACACAAACTATATACTAGAGTTTATATTAAGGAATTTATTATTGTTTTCTAACTGGTATTATGTGGAATTGAACATTTTATAAGAGGAAAATGTCCTCAATGGAATGTGCTTGAACGAGATATACAAATCTTTTTTCAAGTATAACCTTTTAGTTTGCCATCGTAGCAATGAAAGTGCTGGACCAAAAATTATGAATTTTCTTTTAAAAAATATTAAAATGTTTTGATAATTATTAATTCAGAAATCTTCGAACGGAGTTTTATGATATTCTCCATTTAGTTCTATACATTTTGTTCAAAGTTATCTAATTCTTTGGGGGATGGTGTTGTAGTTTTATAGCATACTTCCACCGTAGATACTTCCATATGATATTTTGTAGTCAGAAGGATGCCAATGACAACACTAACATATCATTCCTGGTTAATAAATCTGGTCCTGAATATTTAATGGACATTCAATTCGTTCAATGCAATTTTGACAAGATTAACCTTAATAAAAAAAAAGTTCTTCCAAACAATTCTAGTTCCCCTAAGATTTTTCCCTCCAAAACAATCTGAGGGTAAAAGACGAAATCCTAACTATTTATGAGAAAAGGCAAAAGAAATGCCCAACATATCTTATAATTGGACTAAAGAGCGAGGTCTCAATGAATAAAACAAGGAAAGCCAAATACCTGGGAATAGTACTCGAGACTATTCTGGAAGGACCACACTGAGAGCTGTGAACAGAGAAAGTTCACAGAAAATAGGTCTTTTGCAAAAAAGCGACAGGAGCGAAATGGGGCAATTCTGAGTCCAAAGATGTCACACTTGCTATACACGAGCGTGTTAAGACAAGTTTTTATGTGCGCAAACTGCATTACTGTAATCACAAACTCACATCTCGAAGTTTCTTATAATTAAAGAGAGAAATAAACTTATCTCTTGTGAGAAGATTGAGATATCTCTCATTTGCTGCAAGAACGTCTTAACTAAAAAAAATCTATTTTTTAAGGAGACGCATTTTTAGTTTTTAAGTTAATGTATATTTTTTGAAAATTAAATAATATTATAATGTAATTGAATCACATTTTCTTAAAAAGTTTACGATGTTGACTTAAAAAGTTTACGATGTTGTCTACAAATAAAATGATACGTTGTTGCAAGGAATACACAATAGATTGTTAAATTTGGACAAAATGCTTTTATCGCGATCTTGCGTGATATATAAAAAACTCGTGCACAAGATTTTGTCAGATAATAAAACATATTATTTGCTATGCACTAGTGGTATTAACTCGAAATTTGCGTTTTTTGAGTTATGAAGTTGTTGCAGCAAATGATCGAAATGGATTCCAGAGCACCATGGTATTGTGGGAAAGAGAGAGAATTGATAGCGTCACTCTGAAAAACGCGAAACCTTTCCAAAAGTTTAAAAATTAACTGAAGGAGTGGGCAAGAGATAAACAAGTCAGAATCTGGCAGAATTACAATAATGGGAGAACGACTGAAAACTTATGGGGAAACTCAAACTTCGAGGAAAGGCTCAGAAGGCTAATCAGTGTAATAACTGACAATATGAAGCTGAAGACTCACCTATCTTGCATTTTAGTAATAGATTACACAATTTGTAGAATGGAGGACGACGATGTCCTGTCAATGTCCTGTTGTTTTTGTAACAACTCTGTTGTCGTTGGAAGTTTTTCCCTGGAGAAAAACTTCAGGTCGATAAAGCTGTCCCTGAGTTGACAATCTTTGTCCGAGTTGAACTTGGAAATTGGCAGTTTGATCGCATTAAGAGCGAAAATGTTCAAAATGATAAAGTACCCTACCGAATATCTCAGGAATATCAATTGGAAATTTTTGAGACACTAAATCGAGGGAACAAGATGATAGAGACAGCTTTCCCTTAATTGCGCACAACATATAGCACCGTACTGGCATATACGTACACCAGAAATAGATTTAGGACATTTTAATACCCTTGTTTTCAACTTACTAGATTCGAGTTCGAGGACTTCAAGAAACGAGCTAATAACTCGCTGCAGGCAAAGAAAGAAAAACGTGTGACGTATATTTATCCTTAAATAAGCTATATGTAAACACCTTCATTTCTAAAAGCTTTCAAGAATTCGAAGAAGTCATTAATGAAGGGAGTGAGCCTCCAATGATGTCGTCACAAAATTGCTCTTGTGTGAAATGCTTATTAAATTCAAATATAAGCATTAGTCATTCCAACTAGACTCGGCTCCAGCTCATAAAGCTAAAGAATACGGATGATTGTAATTCTACGAGCTCAGTTCTGATTCTTTTGGATAACAAGTTATAAGCCATTTTTGAAGTCATGGAAATCTTAATTTGCTGACATCATATATTCGTGTAAATAAGAAAATTGTTTAGAAAAAAATGGCAATTTTTTGCTGGTTGATCTCACATACATAAAATTTCACCCTGATATGGTAGAGAAGTATCGAGATTTTAGTTGAAACGGAACTATATTGTTTAAAATTAGTACACCTCTGATATAAATTTTCTATGGAAATTTGGTAATTACAAAAGGTAAACAGCACACACAAAACTTGGTTTAATAAGGGGTTCAAAAAAGTTTAAAATCAATAAAAGCTCATCACAAAGTTTCACAACTTTGAGGAATTTTAGCTCCGCTCTTCATCGAAATAAGTACTTCGAAATTTAAATTAAGTGAAAAGATTTTAAATTTCTTTACATTTTTTATAATGACTAAATTTATAGGTATACGGTCATTATATTGGTCATTTTAAAAAATATAGTCTGGGGATGTCATACGAGCAAGCATCGAAAACTTCTTAATACCCATTTTTATGAAGCTACAAAAAATATCGGACCATATTATCCGATATTGTAGACTATAAATGTAGACATCAGAGCACAATAATATGGTTTTCTTTGACACGCTACTAATGTTATTGCTTAAAGATTAGTATTTTATAAAAGCCATAAATTCTAATCATTGATTCGAACATCTTGCAGCTGTTTAAAAATAATTTTGCTAGGTACAATTTAGAGATCATCTATGTTTATAACACATTGGTTAATATTAATATTTTATTTACATTACAATACTACAAGGTGTATTATTGTTTTATCTGTGCTGCGGTTGCAGTTGTTTCCTTCTTATTTGTAATATTTTTATTTTATTTTTTATTCATTAATACTTTTATAATTTACAAAAATAAATATAAATTCCAGAACTACAATGGATGCTGTATCTTGGTTACTTAAATCATTTTTTGCATTTATTCTTGTTTAAATAAAGTAGCAAAAAAACACAAACTTGCATTTGCTCACGACTCCAGTGAATGGTTTTTCCTCAACTTTGTTCGTTCTTTTTTTTCTTTTTCTTGTTCTTTACCCTTCTTTTTCCTCAGTATTTGTGTAAATTGAAACTTTAGCATCAGTATAAATACAAACGACTAGAACTGGCTGGCAAAGAAGAAAAAAGAAAAAACTAGAGAGAAAAACAATCCACTTTGTATCTGGTATCGCTGCATTCCAATCTTCATTGTATATACCAGGCAAAACTAAGAAAACAAGAAAAATAGTTTTTAAATGCAAACAATTGCTCTCAAGTACATACAATCGTTCAAACTTCAAGTGTAACCACATAAATATTTCATTATTGCTTTTTGTTTTTTATTTCATTTTTTTCAATATACATCCTAGTTTTATTTTTATTTTTTTTTTTTATTTTCAGCGGTTAATTTAGTAAAGAATTTTCCCAAGGAAATTTTTTCAATGAAATCCATCTTTATTAAGGTTTTTCAAAGATTTCTTTATCTTTATAAATGTGGCTGGAAAACATTTGATACTTTTTTCATTTTAAATAGAATTCAGTAAACAAATCTTTCCTTGAGATCTAAAATATGTAGTTTAGAAAAAAATGTTAAAGTCACTTTAGTTTTGTAATTGAATATGTATTTAAAATATTAAAAAGGAACTCCCTTTTAGCTTAGATGAAGAACGGATATAGTAAGTTTTAGTTGCTAATTAAATGATCAATCCTGCATTTAACATTTTATTTCAATAAATTTAAAAAGGCATAGAAATCTTTTAGTACATTTTTTTCATACATGGATCTTTTGCATGATATCATCGAAAAAACAACAATTCGAACTTGAAAGAATGTTGGCCTTTATTTTTGTTTACAAGTATTTATTTCTGTCCTTCCAAGAAATTATATTGAATTGTTTTCAAAAATATTGGGTGTTAAAAAAAATAAATATAAACATGTGAAAGTCGTTTCTATCGGTCAAGGAGAAAGAGAATTGCACCCTATTATAAAAAATAATTAAAAGATTTATTTAAACAAGTTAATGGATTAGGATTATTAGACATATATATGGTTTTCTTTGACAACCATATATATATACATATATATATATATATATATATATATATATATATATATGTATATAAATATATATAAATAAATATATATATATGTATATAAATATATATATATATATATATATATATATATATATATATTGATGTTATATATATATATAACATCAACAAGTTAACATCATTTAAAATTACTACAATTTATGAAGCAAAATTACTTTGCTAACAAAACTGTTGCCTTTATTCTGCCCTTTGCCTGTTTTTGCATTGTTTTCTAAAATAGTTGTCCACCCTATTTTACAACTTAAAATCCTGATTAGCACCTATATTTTAATAATTTAAATGTTCTTTAATTATTTAAACTCATCTTCTTAATGTTACAAAGGTTTTAAGATTTCGCATATATTTATTAAAATTTAAGGCAGTGTGCCTTTAAGTAAACAACACCAAAAAACCAAATTGTTTCATTGCTTTTTTAAATTTGTACAATAATATGCATATTGTCGGTGCGCTGGCGAAAAGTTCTATGTGTAATTTTCGGAATTTTTTTATTGGTCCATCGGAAAAATTTATTAAATGTACATTTTAAATTTTAATATATTTTCAAATATCTGTAATTTTATATGACTTTCGTACAAAAAATAATTTATTTTTTCGTTTTCCTGAAAAGTTGTTCAAAAACACATTGAACTTTTCGCCAGCGCACCGACGATATGTAAATTATTTGTATAACAGCTGATGATAAATTTAAAACATAAATTGTTTTTTTTTTTTTTGTTCTTATTAAATTTAGAATAAAATACGACACATTTTGGGGGGGGTAAGATAAAAAATATTAAAAATATATATTGAGCAAAGCTAAAATGACCAATATTGTAATTAAATACAGTGGCTGACAAAATTTTTGATATTGGTTATTTATTAAAACATTTCTATTAGCTATTGTAAGGAGATCAAAGTAGGTAAATTCTGTTAACTATTGTAAGAAAATCAAAGTAACCTTACACTTGAAAAAAATTTTACCTTTTTTATAAAATATTAATTTCTTTTAGAGTTACGTCTTTTTCATTTAATATTTGATTAGTCTGACCTCAACTGAAGCAACGATTTTGCGAGAAAATAGTTATCTTTCTTAAGTACTTGGGAAAATCATCAAAATCAAATCAAGAAATTCATTGATTCTAAGCAAGAAAACAATCTAGAAACAGAGCCTTTACCTAGATGTTGCTACAATTCAACCGTTTATCTTAGCGATTTTAAATTCCAAAATTCTCAGTAGCTTTCTTCATATTTTTTATATTTTTTTCTAAGTTAACAAAGGTGTTTAGAAAATTATATCCACAGACGGATAAACAGAAAGACGGCCATCGTTTCATGAAATTCGTTACCTATAAGAATCCATAAATTTATCAGAAGCATTTTATATATTTTGATGTTCATGAGAGGTTTTTAGAAAATTGATTTTAACAGAAATATGATTTAACATATCCCAAATTTAACGGAGTGATTCAGAAAGATGATTTTTAGAGAAAGACGGGCGAATATCGTGACTTGAAATTCTCTACCTATAAGGATCTACAATAGCCGCCTCCAATTGCTTTCTTATATTCTCTGAAGAAATTTATGTTTATAGCAGATTTTGAACCGGCTTAATGGAATTAAAAGTTACCAACATTATACTATTAACCATTTAAAATTTATAAAATATCATTAAAAAGCAGTACCATTATTAAAAATAATGGTAATGAAATAGTTACAAGTACCATTGTTCAAATTAATGGTAATAAAATCGGCAATTCATTAGTAGATTTAATGCTAAGTACTTACAAGAAAAATGATTTAACAAATGTCTGGTCTCATATTCTTCTTTTGTGGTTCAAATGATTAAAAATTTTTTTAGATATGAATTGTCTGCAGAATATTTTAAAAAGATTATTCGGAAGCTACCAAAAATTAGTACAAATCGGAATAAAGAACCGTAACTCTGAACTGAAGTTTATGTGAGAGAAACATTTCATTAAAATAATTACTCTCTTCATACATACGGGTACTGTGTAAATTCAACACACCAAAAAATAAAGAAAAACATAAAATTTTGACAACATAAATGTAAATAAAAAAAAATATATATATATATATATTTTAGAAAGAATTTAAAAATAATACGTATCTGGCCAAACAAATGTTCTAAGTTGTCTTTACAGAAGTGTCTTGTTGGTAAATTTTTGAGTCCACAATCATTCAAAAAGCTAAATAATTGGCGAATACTTTCGTTATTAATACATCAACCATTTAAGAAGGAAAATCTGTTAGTAATATTATGAAATTTGTTATCAAATATTTGTATAGTTTTAATTTTTTCACTAGCAGTACGTAACAAATCGAATTGGTTTTGAGATCCGGTAAATAATTCTTTCCAAAATTGTTTTTTTTTTTTTTTTTTTTTTGATTAGAACTGTTATGGATATCGAATAAGTTGTTATAAAATAAAGGGTATTCTGATGTGTTGGGCAATGTTGGAGCTTTCAAAGATAAGTATAACGTGTTAATTCCACAAACTACCGTTTTACTAAAAACTTGAGTCACTAAGCGAACTTTCATTTATTGAAGTCGATGCGGGTTTATATGGCTGGCTACCCGTTAATTTAGGAGCACATCGATTTTGTAGAGTTGAATCTGCACCATAGAAATATTCAATATCATTTTAACTAACAATATGATCCTGAAAGTGAACCGCATTTTGGTAGAATTAACCCCAAAATAAGGTTTTCTTACTGAAACACCTAATATTTTAAATAAGTTTACAAAATTAGTTCCTTGGTCGCTGACAAAATGAATCGGTATGAGCCCAATGCTTTGCAAGTCTTCAATTACTACGATTAAATATTTCTTTAAAAATTGCGCGTTACAACTGTTATTTACGAAATAGTAACATAAAGGTTGCTTCCAAAATTAGCCACCTATACCTTGGATCATAAAAACCATAATATTGGTGGCCAAACTTGATGTTCTATTTTCGTCGTCGTGGTCATCTAACCCTATAATTTTGTCAGTTTTCCTGTCGTAATATGTATGCATTTTTAGAGACATTTGGTCACTTGAAATAGAAATATAGTTTTTAATATTTTTTATGGATAAAATTTTAATATTTTTATTTTTTTATATTTTGAATTGTCATTGGTGAATATTTATTAGATGTGTTGTATTTAATTTTAAATTAAAACAAACCATGGAAACTATACAGATTTGTATTTTCCATTCGCTTTTAGTATCAAAAAATACATACTTTTTTACTAAATTTCAATCATAATAAGCAATAAAATATTCGATAATAGAAAATTTATTATAAAAAAATATTACACATTAAATACTGTTAAAATTTTATATGATTTACATAAAATAAAACAATAAAAGTTCTGAACAAAAAAGTGAGTACTTTTTTGTGTACATTTTTTAAAACCAAGCATACTTTTGTGCTGAATATTTATAGTATTTTACAAACACCACATCATTTTTTCACAAATACCCCTATATGAATTAGGTTTCTGACAACTGAATTAGGTTTTTGTCTCTCACATAAATATCTAGTTATTAATCTACTCGTATGGTTTGATTTTTTTATTTCTGGGTAAACAAATTGAATTTTTGCGTTCCCGTACTAATAATAGCTCTGTTCCAGTACCCGTCAAATTTACAGGTTTTAGTCAAAATTAGTCAGACTTATCATAAAAACAACAAAATAAATATATGGACATTTTGAGTACAGGCACACTTTGCTGTAAATTCTGACTAAAACTTGCAAGTTTGGCAAGTACTGGAACAGAGCTATTAACAAATATTTTAACAAAATAAAACAATAACGAAATTATGAATTGGGCAACTAGAAGTGACGGAATATATCAAACATTTTAAACAAATTTCAAATTAAAATACTAAAAGCAGTAAAAAGAAAAGGTTTAAAACTTGATATCAGCATCAACCAGTTTGTACTGATTGGAATTATATTGTTAACGGGTTAGCTAGTTGATTATTGTTTCTCTGATCAGTTTGTTAAAAAAAACGCCACAAAGGTCATTTGAAAACGTTATAAAAAAAAAGAGAGAAAAACAAACAAATACCGACAACAGCAGTAAACAACGTTAAAAACAATTTCTAATCAATTTCAATAAGACATTGAGAGGCCATTTATAGTTAGTATTTTATTCATATATACTTTTGCATACAAAAATCATAGAGACAGACAATATTCATGAGGCAACCACGAATTCCAAGAATTGAATGAATTTAAGATCTTTTAAAATGTATGTAGTATGTTGTAGTTGTAGATGACGAAGATGATGACGATGATGCTGTATAATAAATATTTCAAATAAAAAAATAAAAAAACAACAAACATTTTACAATATTTAACCAAAGAAAAACGTCGGCGCATGCCCAACAATACAAAATTCAAGTAGAATTCTTAAATATTCTCTGTACCATACTTTTTTTGTATTCTTTCAATTCTCTTTCCCCTCCTAAAATACCCTAGAACTTCTTTGTAAAAAAATGGGAAAAAGAACAAATTTCTGTAACTTAAAAATGCATTTAACGCAGCGTCATCATCGTGATCTCACACAGTCATAAGATGTTGGGCTCTGTTGGAAGAGCACATCTTTCAACGTTATCATCTGCACTAGTAACAAGAAGAACAACGAAAACTTTTGTTAATTCTAAAGTATTGTTTTTCATTATTATTATCATCTTGAACGTTTCTTGTATACCTCTTGTTTGGTATTTTTTTTATTTACAGCATTTTTGTTGTTATTGTTGGTTCTTACTGTTAAGGGTTTAACCTTCAAGGTGTTTTGGAAACAACAATTCGTGAGAAGAGATTTTAAGACAAAGATATAATAGCTGAAACAACAACAACAGCTGAAATCAAAAAAGAAAACAGAGCAAATGCCGCTCGCCTTTTCTTTAGACAACTAAAATAAAAATTAAAAGAAAAGATCTATCATAGGATTAACAAGACCTCTTAAAAGAAAACTATGAGGGAGTAGATTTTATTTTCCTGTTTTCGTTTTTATTCCCATAACTTGATTTGAGTATTTTATACATGTTTATGAAGTAAACTGTGGACCACCTAGACTGGTGATTATTATATTTTATGGTTTTAATATTTTATTGTTATAGAAAATAAAAAATATGAGATAAAATTTGTGAATTTAAAAATATTAGGGAGAAGAAAATAGTTGTTAATAATAGTTAAAATTAAATTTAAATTCTACAGACAACCGGAAATATTGGCAAAACAAAAAAATTTCTTAAGAATGGTAAATCGGCAAAGATAACCAAGTTAAATAAATTAGTTAAATATACATTGAAAAAGAAAAGAAAAATATTGAAAAGACTTAGTCGTCCAATCCCTTAGCAACTCTTCGACTTGCTGTTGAATAGAGCATTTCGTCACCTATAATGCATTAGGTCGTAACCACAATTTTTAATATTTTGCTTTAAAATTAAGCAATTTAATAAAATTTTTTAATCGTTCTCTTAAAGAAAAAAATATATAAAGCATTCAAACACTTCAAGCCTTAAAATGGCTCTTAAATGAAACAAATTTTACGACTATTTCGTTTATAAAGTTGATGTTATGGCCGTTTGACTTTTGTTAATATTGATGTAATTTTTGAAGATATGAATAAGAAATTTTTTGTGTAGATGTAGTTTGGGCCAGTACATTATAATCCAGTAAAAAATCAACATTTAATTTTTCAGTGGTTATGGCCTTTTGCATTTTAGGTGACGTTTTGCAGCTTTGGAAATGCTTGATTTAGAAGGCGGAGGCACTTAACTACTTCTTTTAGAAAGCAATACCAATAACTGACAATCTAACCGGGCCTAATGTTACCACTTGAAAGAACAATGTGGTCGTATATTTTTAAATCGTATGTTGATTTATTACAAACTGGTTTTCCTTACTGAAAGTCTTCACTGAGTCGGTATCATACGTCCAAGGAGAGGAAATGAAGACAAAGAAATGGTGCGATTTAAACTTAAGCAAACCTATTTTCAAAGTAAGTGTGTGAATATTGAAAAAAATACATTACAATCCAGAAACAATATCACACCATCCATTTCAACATTCTAACTCTATAGAGTAGGCACGAAAAAATTAGTGCATACAATTAATTCTGCTGCCATTTGTTATGAATGAAGTACTTCTTTCGCCGCACGTACAAATGTATTGCCAGACCAATAATTTTTTCGCCTATATTGATTTTTTTTTACACGATATTTATCTGCTACATTTCCCATATCTGTAGAATCAAATTCCGGATCAGAATGTTGTAAAAGGTCCTTGAGTAACTAGGTTTTATCGTTCATTCATATAAAAAAAATGTTTGCTATATTTTTCGCCCACATTTTTTTTCGTTCCTATTAGGAACTTTTATTACCTTGTGATTGGTTCTTCAGGCCTGCTTTTTATAACTTTTTTGATTGTTTTGAGGATTTTTTTTATATTTATCAAATTATTTATTTAATTAAATTTAGCGGTTATAGAAAATTTTTGATTAATTTTCTATTTATAGAAATTTTCTATTAACAATAAACTTTTGATAAATTTTTATTTTATAGAAAAAATAAGATAAATTGTATTTCTATAAAAAACGGTCCATACATTTTCGGTAATTTGTTATAGAAAATTTTCGATAAATTTTCTTTCTATTGGAATTTTTTATGTTTTGGAAATTTTGAAATTTTCTTTTTTTAAGTAATTTTTAAGTAAATTTATTTATAATATATATAAGCAATTTTCAATAAAAATAATTTTTATAGGAAATTTTCTATAATTTTTTTTCAGGAATTTTTCAATAAAAATAAGTTGTATAGGAAATTTATACATACCATTTTTTTTTTTAATTTATTGTAAAAGATTAATTTTTTATATAAATATTTTTGTGGATAAAAATGGGGATTTTTGGGGACATTGAGCTCAAATTTTGGGACATGAGAAAAAATCTTTTTGACAACACTGCTGATAAAAGATATAGAGCAATTTAATGAATAAGCCGCTTGCATTCCAAAGATTTAGGGATTTTCTCTTCAAATTCGTATTAATTTGACTGCGGTCCTACACTTTTCTTGGACTACCAAGGTTCATTTCGGTGATCGTGAACTGTATATATATATTTTTTACAACTCAAGAAACTGATTTTCGTGACACACCTGCATTTCTGTCAATTGTTCTTCGACATGGTTTTTCACAATAAATTTTAATTAGCATTTGCATGAATAGCAAAATTTAGCATATAGTTACTGAAAATAATAACAAATTTCAACAAGTTAACGGCACTAATTTTATTTCACGTAAAGTAAAAGTTGTAAGCCTTAAAGTGTGCACCAATTTTTTCATGCGCACTCCTAGCTTGAATTGAATCGGAATATCACATTTTCTCGACAGACAGTATTAACATACTTAAATAATACATCTCAGAAGATCAAAGAACCAATTACATATTTATTATTACTGAATTAGTGATGAGGACTGAAATTGAACGATTTTTGCTTTAAATCAATCAACGTTCTGAATACTATGTTTGGTAATTGTATTATCATTCGACTTGTGGACGTCAATTTGTCGACTAACACCTTCAATTTGACTCATCTTTTTGTATAAAATAGTATGTACAGAGTTAAACAACTAACGCGCACTAAAAATAACTTATTTTTATTATATTTACCTCTTTTACGATAACAACGTAATCTAGCATTACTGTTTTAATCATATCGAAGAGGAGGAGATTGTTAAGCATAAAATAAGACAAAATAATGTGGATTTACGCATTTATTTATGTATATACTAAGGTTGTAATTCAAACAGAAATTAATCGATCATTGGAGGAACAAATTTTTTATTCTTTTCGATCTAACAAAATTTTTAAATTTGGAATAAAAAATTATTCGATCAATTTTTAACAATTAATCGAATAATTTTTTCAAAACGAGTTTTTCTTAAATTATTATGCCTTTTTGAAATTATAAGTGAAAAAATGTTTGTTTAGTTGGAGGATCTTGTTTCAAATGGTTGAAAATTTCCTTAGGATATATAAATGTGTAAACCAGGTTTTAATAGATTTCGGGTCAAAGCCTTTCAGTCTTAATATTATTTTGAAAAAAATATAATAGTTTTTCTAAAGATTTAATCAATCGTAAAAAAAAAATAAGTTAGAAAAAAGGGAGTCGTATAAGTTATTAAATTCTAGAAAATTTATAGCGTATATTAATTTTTTTTAACAAACAGTTTTCAACAATGTAATTATAATAATAATAATAATAATATAATGTCATTATAATAATAATATAATGACATTATAATAATAATATAATGTCATTATATAATTTGTCTGTAACATGAATATGGTCTCAATTTTTGGATATTTTTCTTTTTTTTTTCTATGTTAACGAATTGTTATTTTTAGGTTTGTTTTATGCTAATAAAACCATGAATTGAAATAAAAATACTAGTTTTTTTCATTTTTTTAACTTGTAATTAATTATTCGAACAATATATTTTCTTTCTTCATTCGATTAATCAAAGAAAATTAAAATTTTATTCTATCGCACGAATAATTAAAAAAATTATGAAATTTTTATTCGGTAAACTTCAATATCGAATAATTTAAAACCCTTGATTATTATTGAATGATCTAATTTTACAAACACGTTTAGTATTAAAACAAAGATGAGTGTGTGACTGAATTGTGTTGTATTTAGGGTTTCACGAGAATTCCTTTGACGAATTTCTGATAATTTTGCCAATTTTCTACTTCCCGAATTGCGGGATTTTTTGTCGGAAATCAGTTCGATGAAATTAACTCTAAAGAATTTATTAAAATACCAGAACAAATATTTTTCGAACTAAAAAATACTGAAATTGCAAAACTAATTAAATATTTTAAAATTCTCTATGTTTGAAACCACTGTTATTAGAACACAACTTAGAAAACCTCGCAAAAGTTAGGTGAATGCATAACACAATTTTGCAAGATTTTTTATTTACTGCGATTTAATATTTCACTAAAGACTAAAAAAAATTAAATATTATTTTTATGTTTTGGTGATCGGGTATCCAAGTGAGATTTCAAAAAAAAGAATAATAATAATAATTCTCGAAGATATGCTTATGGTTTCTTAAAAAATGTTCTATGGCTGTGACGAACGATAGCCAGAATTCTTTCATTAAATTTTTGTTGTTGATGATAAGTATCCAGATACTTAAATCATAAAACATATTTAGTTTTTTAAAAGTAGATGTAGGTATGAATATATTTTTTTAATATAACAATGAATTTCCAAATTAGTATTTAAAAACAACTTTTAAATTTAAAATGCCATATATACATATTTTAAGTTTTTTTTTTTTTTTTTGTAAATACGGGTATAAATGTATACTTTGTTTGTTACCCAACAGAAACATTTATTAAAATTTGTAATACTTATTACAATTTATATAATTGTAGTAAAAAGTTAACTCCAAACACATATTTTTGCGTGCAAATTGTATGTAAAATATAGTTTTTTTAGTTTTCATGTTTTTTAAATAATATTGTATTTTCCCGAATACCCGGGAATGCCTTAAATAAAATCCCGATTCCCAGTAGTTGAAAAATATTGGGAAATTAAAAACCCTAGTTGTGTTTAAAAACAATGAAATCTTGAATATTTTAACCAAATATTTCTTTTTTTACGCATACTCATTCAAATAAATGTAAAAAAAACAACGATGAAAACAAAGTTTATGGTTGAATGCACTACTTCCGTTGGTAAAGGAAATAATTATATAAAAAAAAGAAACTACACAAACAAAAATCATAAAAAACAAGAAAAAAAAACAGAAACGGAAGAATGAACCATTGTAAATAGGGATTAATAAACCGAAACTAGAAAAAAAAGAGTTGCCTCTATTGAAAGAATATGTAAGATCTTTAAAAAGAATGAATTGCAGAGGAAGTATTAAAACTAAAAAAAAACATATTTATTACAGAAAAATGGAAGTAATTAGAAACTGTTTGGATACAACAAAAATTAAATTGTATCTACTCATCGTTATGAGTAAGTTTAGTCCCAAATGTTGCGATTAGTTCCAAGAAAATTATTTAACAAATAGTAAACAAAAATATAAAATAATTTGTTTACTAAACATGTTTTGTTTTAAAGGCTGGCGTAAATGTTTATTTTTATTCATATTTTCGCTGAAGTTTAAAACGCAATTTATTGCTTTTTGTTTTGCAAAAAATATATAAAAAAACAACAATGACGACATCACCGAAAATTCGAATATGATAGCATTGGGTGTGCTTTTTATTATTTTGAATAATTAATGAAATTAATATAGGGTTGCCAAGTATTAGTTACAATTTGCATTACAGCAATTTAATATTTCTTTTATTAAATTACTGTATATCGAAAAAAACAAAAAAAATATTTGTCAAAATTTTTAAAATAATGAGCATCAATATTCCCTGCTCAAATTAAAATATAGTTTACTTTTAAAATAACGTTTCTCAAACTGTTTGGCCTGATATTGCCCTTTCACGAGCTGGACCAAAATGAAAGAGTACTTTTTTAGGATTTTATTTCATATTTCAGCAAAGAAACAATAAGAAAATTTGGTATCATAAGAAAGGGTTTAATAGCATGACTGAAATTTCGAAATGTATTCAAATACATATATTAAAAATTTCGAAAAAAAATTTACATGTTTTAATTTTTAACATAAAATTATTTGAGGAAATGTAACCAAAATTATATAATATGATCCTCTAGTAGGTGTACCGAAACGAATTTTTCCTTTTGTTTAAAATTCGAACATTTTTGAAATTTATTCGAATTTGTTTTAAACATACTTTTTGCTCAGAAAAAATACTATACGAATCGTTCGTAATTTAAAAAACCGAAAAAAGTTTCGGTATGAATTTAAGAATTATATTACGGTGTTATTTTGACAAATAATTTTAATTTAAAAATTGAAATATATAAATATTTTATATCTCGAACATATTTGAGAAAAGTCCAAAACTTCAGTTATGCTATTAAATACCTATTCGTAATATCTTGGCGAAAATATTAAAAAATAAACATTTTTTTAAAATTTTTGGGCTTCTAAATCTTATATGTACTTAAATTTATTTAAATTTAGTTTGTTTCAAATATTGTTTATTTAACCTTTCCCCTCTACTGAAAAGAAAACACTGGCAACACTACAAAACAACTTTAAAATGAAATAAAAAATAAAAAAATTGAGATCAGCCCAAAATATACGAACACACAATTACATTATACAGTGATGGAAAAGTTAATACAATAGAATTATAACAGATGAATCTAAAAAAAAAAAACAAAAAAAAAATTACTCAAAGGAACAAACGTACTCGAATTGTTTTTGTTTTCAATGAAATTTTTACTAACACATTAGACTTAGGCTCTTTCGACAGCCGACTTAGGTTTTTAACAACAGAGTTTAATATCTATGTTAATACTATTTTAGACAATTAATACAAGTCCAACAACTTTAAGTACAAAATAAAACTTTAATTGACATAGATTTAAAAAAAAAATAAATTATTATTAAATGTCCATAAAACAAAACTATTTTTATGGTACAATATGTACATATGTATTCGTTGCATCATGAAAAGGACAAAATAATGGAAACATAATATCAATTAAATTGAAATCACTTTATACATTCCATCCCCGGTATTAAATAAAAAAATATATACAGTACAAAAAAAATATACAATGTTGTCAAATTAATTATTTGTTTTTAGTAATAACCTTTAAAAATCTTAAAACAATTATAATTTATAATAATAATTTTTTTAATAAAAGTAAAGTTCCGCTTACTACAAACCTGCTCCAAGCCAATTAAATGTCTGGGACTCAAAATCGACCGACTAAAAATCATGTTATGGAATATTTTTCTTGATAGTAAATAATAATATGGCATCGCTTTTAGAAGTTTTTAATGCTCGAATTTAAACAAAATTATCTTGATAATAAATAGTTATTTCAACGCTATTGCTAATTATTGTTTATGATCATACCAGTTACTTTTATAAAGAAATTGATAATTTTCTATATGACCATTCTTTATAGATGACCCTTGGACAGTCGCAAGAATTTTGAACTCAAATTTGTTTACTCATTGAGATCCGTAACTCACTTAAAAAGTATTAAATATTTTGTATACTATTTATCCGATTTCAAAGACTAAAATATCAATAGGCCTTTATAAAATCACAAATAATTTTATTCATTTAACTATACTATCTAATATACTATCTAAGAAATTAAGATTACCAGCCCAGTTGAAACTAAAATATTTTTTTTTTCGACAAACGGCTTCGCTGAATATTTTTTTAAATAAAGAAATTATATAAATTCGAGTACATAATGGTCATTGTCATATTATATATCATTAGATAGGTATTTGATTTTAAATCACTAATGTATTAATAGATATTCAAAGTAATATATCAAAACTTTAGAGGTCCATAACTCGTAAAGGCGTACCAAATTTTTTACATTACTTTAATCAGGAGTAAAAGTACTACAGAATCATTATAAACATTTTTAAAAATCAACTGGGCCGGTGATCTTAATTTACGTTATTTTTTTTTTTTTTTTTCTTAACAGACGGCCTTAGACCGGGAGGAAGAGTAATATGTCCAAAAGCGGCTTCGTGAACATAATTTTTTCTTTTCTAACAAATTTTTTAATAACCAAAATTACGTTATTCAAAAGCCTATAACTTACAAACTATTCATTTGAACACAAATATTCTCAGCCTTAACAGTACTATCATTGATAAAAAAAAAAAAAAATTAAAAAAATGGAAAGTGAGTCGGGGATCACATCTTTCTCAAACATTTTTTATCAGCATTTCTAGCGTTACAATTACTTTTATATTGACATCACTGTTTTCTAGATTTCTTTTATTTTTTGCTTGATATTTTTTTCACAAATGATCACATTTTAATGTTTTCAATTATTTTTTATACAAATATTAGCTATTTGACATATTTTCAATAATGTTATACACAAAATATAAATTTTTCGTATACATACCTCGATAATTTTTCTCTTTTTAATGAAAAACTCAAGTTATTTTGTTAATATGGTTCCAACAAATCACTTTCAACAATTTCGTAGAAATAAAATGGTAAATAAAGCAATTTTTATATTTTTGCACAAACGAAATAAAAATAATTTGCTCAAAATATTAATTGCTTTATGTTAAATTACTTTTGATATAATTAGCAAGATAAAAAAAAGAAAATTTTGTAAATTTTTTAGTATTTTATTTTTATCTCAACATTTATTAACCAAAGTTCGTGATACACTGCTTCGGCAATATGTTCGTACTCGTTTTGCCAACAAAATGTTTTCATACATAACAGGGTTGTAATTATGGGAAGTAGACTAGAGGGCAATTTTATGTACACAACATAAAAATAGAAATTAAAAAACGAATATGTGGGATTTATTAAATCAGTTTTAATTAATAACAACATTTTATAACTTGGTGTTTAAATTTGAACAATTTTTATTATAACTTGAATAAAACGTCACTCAGTCGTTTCGAAACGCTTTTCTGAAAATAATTAAAATGTCACATGGCCATAGCTATGAATTCACCTTGGCGTTACGGTTGTCTGAGGCTTTGCAATTACCTTATGCTTTTATTTTGAAATCTGGAAAGTTCTATGGATTAGCGTAGTGGAGTATCAAACAAAACTCAACTTTGATTGCGAATAGGAATTGAATTTGGGGACTACGGCTCCTTAGGCATTTTTGACCGTGATTAGTGATAGCGTTATGGATTATTTCCCGGCCAAATATTCCCTTTTCAATAGTACATTACTGTTGAAGGAGTAACTTAAAAACTAAACAAACAAAATAAATCGAAAAAAAATCATTTATGATATTTTGTTTTTTTTTTTAATTTCGCCAATCCTAAAAGATTACACTTATTTCTATGACGAAAAGGTTGCATTTCGTAGAATCGACTACAGTGAATTAAAAAACTTTAGGGATTTCTTCCAAAAATATCTCGCAAAAATGAAACAATAATACTTAAAATAAATTATTATCCAAAAGGAAGTTGTCAATGATCAAGCTCTGACAATTTTGTCGAAATAATAATAATAATAATAATCATTCCACATAATTCAACTTTTTGCTTTCAATTTTTTATATTTCAAATTGAAAAAAATTTGAAAGAAAAAAGGAAAAATTTTAAAATTTAAATAATTTACAAAGGAAATTGCAGCAGAATTAAGAAAATAAAATTAAGATATTTTGATCGGGACTAATTTGTAAATCGCCATCACCAAGGAAAAATAGAAAGTCAGGTAAATTTCTTCCTGGTTCATAAAAATATACAAACATATTTACAAAGTAATATAAAAATGTTTAGGGAAAGGTCGATGTTATATATATATATATATATATATATATATATATATATATATATATATATATATATATATATATATATATATTCTGCGTTATAAAGCTGGAAAGTTTGTATTTATTTTTGTATATATATTTACAGCTTTATTGATCGTTTTAGATTTTTTAAGTACCTACGTTTTTTTAAATCTAGTAAGAAATTACAAAATTACTTTTTATTTTTGAATCTTTTTGAATGCATCACAAACCACGCGGATCCACGGGGGTGTAAGGAAATAAATTTTTATAAAAGTGCTCGATTTTCCAAAATCTGAAAAATTGTATTAAAGAATGCTGTTTTTGTCCATTTTATTACGGCACAATTGCGTACAAATATTTGAAAAACATTTGAATATAGTCTTAACAACAATGGAAAAAATACAAAGTAAATTGAATATAAAAAGAGCTTAACTTTATACTTAATAATCACTATAAAAACTATAAAAATTTTATAAGAAATTTTTAATATTTTCTTGTTTATTTCATTACACATATTTTGTAGCTTCGAATACAATTTCAGAAATATGATATTTATTAAAAGAAAATCGTCCAAAAGTTTTCTTAGGTTTGAATTGATGTTTATGAGGATTTTTCAAAAATTAAAATTGAAATTATGGACATTTGTCAAATCATTTTAAAATCATTCAATTTGAAATCATCGTATATCTAATTTTCTGTAACCTTTAAAAAATTTAATTTTGAAATATTTATATTTAAAATAAAAGGAAATTGTTGTATTAGGGCCTAACTTTAATAATCAATATTTCAAATTCAATTTTATTAATTTTCTATTAAAGAGAACTTTATTTCTATAAAAAAAAAAAATATTAAACTTCAAATTTCTATAAACTGCACATTAAAATTAACCCTCCTTTTTTCTAGAATTTTTAAGACTAAATTTGTGTATTAAAAAATCATTAAAATGCCTATTATTATTTTTTTTTTATAAATCATGAATAGGGAGTCTGCTTTTATTCACTAGAAAATTCTCGATTTTTAAAGCGCATGTGTTTGGCTGGGTCATAAATCGATAAAGATGACTCCAAAGTGCATTCATTTAGAGCCAAACTAATTGGGCATATTGACAAACCAAAGAGCCTACCAGAAAGTACGCGAAAATATGAGAATCCAGTAGATATTTTTAATAGTAGTAGTAGTAGAGTATATACATGAATAGTATACTAGATATTGTACTCGTACTACTCCTACAACTTAATTGTAAAAAACTTGTAAAAATTCAATATGGCGGATTATGGCGTCCAACCAATACATTCATAAAAAATTCATATCCTTATAAGGACATAATGCAGCAGGCATATTTTTTTCTTAACTTTTTTCTAGTCAAAGTATTTTTACCTGGATGTAGAGAATGAAAGCAAGATACAAAAAAATTTAAGAAGAGAACTTTGTTACTAATAGGATATATGTATGTGTGTAGGCCCCAAATAGGCTGCTGGGGAAAAAAATCATGAGTGGAAACCAACATGGGATGCATGCAGTCAGCCAGGCAGGCAGTTGTCATATTATGCAACACTTGGCTGGCGCATGCCAAATGATTTATACGTTTTGGTAGTGGAAATAAAATCACAGACATTAGTAGTACGAGAACATATTCGAGAAAAAAAAAACATAAAACACCAGCAACGGAATAGAAGCAACATGTCATTGAACTAACTACTCGTTTATAATTTTACGTATATGTTGCTGCATACTAACAGATACACAGTCACTAAAGTCTCTTAATTTTTATTCTTTAAAGAATCTAACATAGTATATACATATATATATACTTTTTAAATTAATACTTTTTTTTAAAATAACACGAGTTTATACCACAAACACCTGCAAATAGCAAAAACAAAACTTCCAAAATTCATTGATTGTCCCCTTCTAAAACAGCATAAATGAAGTTTGAAAACTAAAGTCTTAACAAACTATGAAAAGAGTGGATCATCTTATTGTTATTTTTTTTTTTGTTATTATTTTTTTTTTTTTTTTTTCTTTATGAAAAATATATAAAAGAAGTATTGAAATTTAACAGCTGCTGCAGATGTTACTTGCTGCCACAAATAACCCAAAAAAAAAAAAAAACAAACACTCATTCGTATTAAATATTATTTTTTTGTATTTCATACAACTTGGCTAAAGACTCATATGCTGGCTGCCACCATTCACGTTTGCCATTCAATTAAATCGGAAAAAAAGAAAAGTAAAAAATCGAAGACACATAAAAAACTCAATCAAAAAAAAATCGTTTGCCACGCACCAATAATTGTGTTTCCTTTGAAATTTTTGAAAGTATACAAACACATGTATACATATATATTAAAGTGGACCCGTTTTTATGAAGAAAAAATTAGGTTATTTATTTAATTTTTTATTATTATTATTTTTTTTTTTTCAAAAGTTTGCATTGACCGCAAACATACATAGTTTTTTATATTTCTACAAAACAGATGAAAAATGCTCTCGTTACGTTTTAAAAACTGGACCAAGATTTTGTGAAATTTTAATTTTCAAATTGTTAAAAATTCGTTAAATTAAAATCGGATGAGATATAAAAACTTGCCTACTTTGGAGACCATATAGCTCTGCTCCTAAGGTTCAGAAGAAACAGACCTCAAAAATATTAAAGTATACTATTTTGCCACGATTGTGTTAACTTTTACGTAAAATGGATCAGCCGATTAGAAGTTACAAATTCATTTCTAAAATTTTTGATTTGTCCCACTTTTCGGCTGGTCCGATTTATATCCGATTTAAGTTTGTTAGACGGATACGACAGACCATTCAGGAGTGGAGCTATGAGGCACAAAGTAGGGCACCTCAGAAAGGCAATAAACATCTGTTTTTTATTAAATTTAAAAATCTTTATGCTTTCTGAAAACTTCCATTAAGGTCTTTAAAATATGCTTATGTATGCTATAAATCTTTTATAGTTATTGAGTTATTCGTATCAGAAATTTCAATCATAATTTTTACAAAACCTTGATTCAGTTTTTTTTTTAATATATCGGATGCACTATTCATCAGATTGGATCTAAATTTGTCAAGCCTGACCATATAATACCCTACACCATTGTGTATGCGCATCAAAATTGTGGCATAGTGTATATTTCTATGATTATATTATGTTATTTATGCACTTGGGGTGCTTTTTTCCCGGAAGTGGGGCTTATATAGGAGCTGAGGCCAATTGTGGGCCGATCCTCATATAATTGAGCACTGCAGTTTCTATTTAAAAAATAATCAAATATTAACTTGATACCATCAGTTGTATGAGATTTATGACCGTTAAAGTGATTTTCTGAAGAGGGTTTTATATGAGAGTTATGGTCAATTATGGACCGAAATTCGGCACACAGATTTATGCTTATATAAAACTTATATGTTCCAAATTTCATGAAAATATTGCTTTATTAAGGGATTTATAATCGTTAAACCAATATTCCGAGGGGACCTTTGTATTGGCGGGTAAGGTGAAATAATGTACCGATCATAACTAATTTCAATAGGCATCGTCCTGGATCATAAAAAAAGGTGTAAAAAATTGCATTAAATTATTTTCAAAATTGCGTAGTTTATTACAAAGTTTACATGTACGGAAAGTGATTGTAAGCCGATATTTTTGGGTGTTACACACCCAGATATCCTCACCACTTATGGTAGTGTAGGGTAAAAATATATAAAGACTTTTCTAAAAGATACCTTTATAAAGATCATTTTAAATCTATATGTACGCCCAAATTTGTGTCGAGTGCCAGGATAGATTCTTTTAAACTTGACCTATTTTAAAACATAATTTTGATTTTAGCCATTTTCAAAACCTCTATGCTGAAAATAACGTAAAAAGTTGTTTTCAGACACTTTATGTTTTCAAAATTATTTGTAGACGTATTTCTCGAAATGAATGATTATTTTTTTATTCCATTTTCTTATTATATTTTATTTTTATTTTTTGGAAATGTGGGATTCCTTTTAAACTATGGTGGATTGGTTTCAAAGCAGAGCTTAAAGCTTCGAAGAGACACAATGTTATACTGAGGCGACTTAGTGATGGGTTTAAAGGTTAGACACTAATGAAATTGGTGTTAAAAGAAAGAGGTACCTACGGCTTATCTATGAGCGCAATAGTTAGAAAGAAATCGCTTTAACCACCGAATAATTAATATTACATATTACTAAAGAAATGGATCTTAGTCACATCTCATTTTACGTGGAAAGACGAGAACACAAACTGGGACATAGAGGGCACAAAGTTACCATCACAATTAATATCATCAGAGGGCATATTGTGTACCCCTGTAAACTATTCAATGAGACGGACATCAAATATAAAATTGCTCTTTCGAAATATATAGAAAATTCACGGTTTTATTCACGATACTAAATTCTATGAAATATGTAAATATTTCACAAAGTCGTATGTTTTCATTCATTTTGACGGCATTAGAAAGGAAATGCAGTCAGTCCTCTTTAAATATCATAATAATAGACAAATTAATTTTTTTAAAAAATGCATTTCCAATGCAGATGCATTTTTTTTAATGCACTTTTTCCCACTACTTCTAGTATTTTTAAAAGACAACGATTTTTTTTCAAAGCATAAGTTTTTCAGGTGAACAGAAAATATAAAATTCAAAAATATAAAAAGGTTGCAAATTGAAAGTAGTGAAAAACAGCGACCGTTGGCTTAAAATATAAAATTTCTGTATACACAGAAAAAAGTTGTGTATAAATTATAAGAATTTACTTTCATTGATTTTAGTTCATAATATTTAAGAATAATGTCTTAAAAATTAACAATTTTTTACATTTTTTGAAATGAATCAAAAGTCAAGAAGACTTAAAAATAAATTGTTTAAATTTTCATTTATATTTTCATTTTTTAAAAAAATGTTTGAAATTTTCTTCGGAAAATTTTAGCTTTTTAATGATTTTTAGCTACATTATAGGAACAGAAGAGAAACGCATTTAATCAAAATGATGTGCTGCAGAATCCGAGCGAAATTATGCAAATTTCTAAACATTACTTTTTTGAAGATTTTTCTTTGCATTTTGCCATTTTAAGGCGTTTGTTGTAATTATTTTCATGTATAACTATTTTCATTTACCATTTGCAATCAAATCTAATAAAACTAAACTAAAGATTTAACTAAATTTTTGCAAAATTACTAAAATTTTCATTATGAACAATTTAATAATATCTATGAACAAAATTTTATTTATTATGAAAAAAGTTTGGGAAAAAAAGTCATGTTCGATTCATAATATTTATGAAAAAAATGTTCAAATATATGAATTTTTTTTTCTGTGTAGGTTATTTTTTGTTTATTTCTTAAAAATTTTAGAAATGTTTGCCGAAATTAAAATATATATGATTTATTAGAAAAATTGTCAGACGAAGAAATTCTACAAAAAAATACAGTTAAAAATATGCAAATGCATCCTATGTAATTTCTAACAACTCTTGCATTTTTAACTAACTTAGCTTAAATGTTTTTTTAATGAATAAAACTGGACATCTATGTATAGTTCTATATGTTTATACGAGGATGGATCAATAAGTCCGTGACTTTTCGAACTTCTGTCGTAGTTATATGAAATACAACACTATTCCCATCATGTACCACCTGTTAATATAATACTGTCAAATTTTGAGCAAGTGTCGTCATATACTTTGCGTAAAACATAGGATTTTTCGAGGTCCTTAAAATAGCCATTTGTTTGGTCAATAATTTCATCGTTGGAGCTGAATCTCTTTCCACCGAGCCATTTCTTTAGGTTTTGAAATAGGAAGTAGTCACTAGGAGCTAAATCCGGAGAATATGGCGGATGAGGTACCAATTCGTAGCCCAATTCATAGAGTTTCGCTATTGAGACTGCACACGTATGCACCCATGCATTATCTTGATGAAAAAGAACATTTTTCTTGGCCATATGGGGTCGTTTTCTTTTTAAATCCTCATTAAATCAGTCTAATAAGTTGGCATAATATTCGCCGTTTATTGTTTTTCCCTTTTGAAGGTAATCGATGTGGAATACTCAACGTGCATCCCAAAAAACTATTTCCATCACCTTATTGGCCGACAAACTTACCTTGGCCTTCTTCGGAGCAGGTTTACCATTGTTTATACAGCTGCTTGGTATCCGGAGTATAGTAATGGATCCATGTTTCATCCGCAAAAACTCATTCGGATTGCGGTTAAACAACTCCAAACAATCCTTTGAAGTTGTCACACGTTTACGTTTATGGTCAATTGAGAGCAAGTGCGGCACCCATCTTGCAGACAACTTTATTAAACCCAGCTGATCATTTAAAATCGAAACCACACTGCCATATGAAATGCCTATGGCTTCAACAATCTCACGCACTTTTACTCTTCGGTCGGCCAACACCATATCGTGGATTTTTTCGACATTTTCGGATGTACTCTCAATTGGCCGTCCAGAACGTTCAACGTCATTTGTACTTGTGCGACCACAACGAAAGTCAGTAAACCACTTTTTTACCATTGAAATCGATGGTGCAGAGTCCCCATAGTGTTTATCGAGCTTTTCCTTGTTTTGATTGACGGTTTTTTTTCGCAAAAAATAATGTTTAATGAGCACTCGAAATTCACTTTTTTCCATTTTTAGAAAAATTCACGAGGTTGTATATTTTGAACAGCTGTTAAACGCAAAAAGAATGAAGACACTTGCTCCACATTTGACAGTAGTCTATATCAAGTAGTACTTGATGGGAATAGTGTTGCATTTCATATAACTACGAGGTAAGTTCGAAAAGTCACGGACTTATTGATCCGCCCACGTAGTTGTACACTCTTTGCGTAAAACGAAAAAAAGCTTAAATACTTAAAAATAATAATAATATTTTGTAATGAAAAAAGTGATTGTGGTATTTTTCACTTTAAAATTTTTAAAAATAGTAAACATTTCCGTCACAAAAAATCTAAATTGTATTGTTGAATTAACAAAATCAATTTTTAAGATGAAATGAAAAAATTAAAAATTGAAGAGGGAGAACATTTTCAAAGGTGCATCTGAAAAATGCAGTTGCATTAGAATGCGCAGTTTTAAATATTGATATTTTTGACCATTTTCTATAAATAAAAATCACGAATAAAATTGTGAATGTTTCGAAATTTAGAAAAATGAGGTATCCCTTTTATTCCCTAGTGAAAATATCTGCCTAATTTCTAGAAAATCAAAAGACACAAAATCAAAAACTGGATTTTTTTTATAGATTTCATGGTAAATGATATAAAAACAAAAATACTCTTTTTGCCACCATGTGCTATTTATAGTATTATTTAATGTTGCTTGAGTTTTGGGCTTAATCTGATATCTTTATAAAAGCAAATAATGAGTTAATCACTTTTGAAGCATGAATAATTGAAAAATAAATAAAGCTTCGTTCCATCACGTATTTAATAAAAAAATATTATTCATTATTATTGTTTGTACAATCACAGCATTTTCTTAAAAAGAACTGCATTTTTTTCGATTTAAAATGATTATTTAGTAAAAGGCATTTCCTGCTCCTAACGCCATGTTATTTCCTAATAATTTTTTATATGTGGTCATTAATTTAAAAATCTAACTATAAAAAGGCCAAATAACCATGATAAAATTTTTTCAATTTCGTTTGACGCACACAATTTGATAAGGAATATAAAATAACAATAATTCATATCATTAACCTAGTGTAGAATGAATTGTTAGTATTAATGCAGCGTCAAAATAAAGTTTTCAGAGCTCGAGTGCTGACGATTTCGTCTTGACGTTGCTTTATAAAAAATGTCATTTTCATCGTTATTCGCACTTTTTACATTTTTTTTATAACATTATTTAAATTTAAACATTATTTCAGAAAGATTAATTGACTTTCTCTAAAGAAATTTGTTTTCCATTTTATTTTTCTGGCTTCAAAGTTCAATTACAGAAGAAGCATAAAAAATGTTTTAAAAATAATTGTCACTTTGGCGACAGACATAAAATATTTTGTTTTCTTTTTTTATTTTTTTGAAAAACATACATTTCTAAATGTCTAGACTAAATCTGCAGCCGACTGCACTTGTCTTGCAAAATAAAAACACAAAATTATAAACTGAAACCACAAAACTTTATTAATGCTAAAATGAAAACTGTTTTATTTTTGTAATATCAAATAGATTGCTTTGGATTAAAGTATGTGTACGAAATGATTTGGTAACAAATATTAGGTGACGAAATGACTCACAGAAACTTAAAAATATGTTTAAGTACCTATTTGTCCAAAGTTTTATCAGAAGAAACATTTTTTTTTAAAGTTTGAATCGGTCGAACCAAAATATCGAATATTCATTGAAAATTATAAAAATTTTCAGTATCGCATATTTCTCAGTATTTTGTCGAAAAAAAAGTGATAACACCGTAAAACACAATTTTTCACATATGAACGAAACCATATACTCATGAAAGCAAAAACCTTTTTTTGTGGGACTGCGTACTCAGTTTTTAATTTCAAATTCAAAATTAATAATTTATTTACAAATTATTTTAAAATCTGTTAGTTGCACAACAATGTCGATATGGGTATTAAATGAAATAAAATAATTCAAAAATTACAGTGAAATTTTTTGCTTTAAAATTTCGGACCTATATAATGTCAAAAATGTCTTTCAAATATTTTATCCCTAAATATCCTTGTGGTTTTCTAACAAATTATTCTAAGATTATATTAATTTTAAGAACATCATAACGGAATTTCTGAATTCCACTTTTTGTCCTTTTAGCTTCAACAGTTAAAATTTTATAAAATTATAAAAATGTTCTGTCAGTGTTAATGTAAAAAAATGCACCGATTTGAACTATTTTCTAAAGGATTCCTCCTTGTAAAAAATGTATAGTAATTCATAAAATGAGAACGGTTGGGCCGATTTCTGTAAAATTTTTTATCAGTTGTTCGTATTTTCGAGGAGAAGGTTTTTACGGAAGAAAATTTTGGAAAATCCCTCCGGAAAAGTCGGAAAATTAAACTATTTTCTAAAGGATTCCTCCTTGTAAAAAATGTATAGTAATTCATAAAATGAGAACGGTTGGGCCGATTTCTGTAAAATTTTTTATCAGTTGTTCGTATTTTCGAGGAGAAGGTTTTTATGGAAGAAAATTTTGGAAAATCCCTCCGGAAAAGTCGGAAAATTGAAAAAATCGAAAATCGAGTTTTTGTATGAAATTTTGTGTGAAATTATTCTTTAATGGCTTTCCAAATCAAACAATAGAAAGTTCTTAGTGTAAATCATGGAAAATTGCGGAAAATGCGAAATGCGGAAAATTGGAAAATCTCTCAGCAAAAGTCGGAAAATTAGAAAAATTGAAAATTGATTTTCCTTAATGGCTTTCCAAATGAAAAAATAGAAAGTTTTTGGTGTAAAATATGGAAAATTCGAAATGCGGAAAATTGGAAAAATCGAAAATTGATTTTTTTGTACGAAATTTTGTGTGATATTATTCCTTAATGGCTTTCCAAATGAAAAAATAGAAAGTTCTTGGTATAAAACATGGAAAATTGCGGAAAATGCGAAATGCGAAAAATTGGAAAAATCGAAAATTGATTGATTTTTTGTATGAAATTTTGTGTGGAATTATTCCTTAATGCCTTTCCAAATGAAAAAATAGAAAGTTCTCAGCCAAAATCCGATAGATAACGTTATACATTGACTTAGACTTTGCGACTTTGCAATCTGAAACTGATTCCGGATTGTCGTAAATCACACATTATATCCATATACGGTAAAAGCATTACAATCAATTGAAATTCAGTGCAATATTTATCAAAAAAATCGAAAATAGATTTTTTTGTATGGAATTTGTACGGAATTATTCCTTAATGGCTTTTCAAATGAAAAATAGAAAATTCTTAGCGTAAAGGAATAATTTTTATATATATTATATTACTCTAAAGTTTGTCTGAAGGCTTAAAATTGGGGCGAAGCGAAGTTCGCCGGGTCCGCTATATATATATATATATATATATATATATATATATATATATATATATAATAATTGGCAGTCATTTTTTAGTCCTAAAGAGGAATCTTTTAGAAAATGGTTCAAATCGGTGCATTATTTTACTTTGCCCCCATATAAATGTTTTCCAGAAAATCACTTTAGTAATCATTATTATCTTATATATGCGCATTTTTTTATAAAAAGTAGAAAAGGAATGTTTTATTTTGGAGTTATTCGGACATTCAAATTTCAAAATATTGGATGCATATTTGACCATAGTTTCCGTATGAGGCCCTCTTACGAGAAATATTTTTACGTGTATAAATACCATAAAAATGTCAGTATCGAAATAAAATTTAGAACGATTATTTTGTAATTAAATCATGTTATTAAATTTTGAAAAGATCAGTTAATAATTGACCATATCTCTCATATACCATCAATTCCAGAATGTCACTTTAAGAGGTATAAATGTCATATAAATAATTTATTTTGTGATTTTATTTGCAACAGTTAAAATTTATATAATTATAAAGGACATTAGCAAATTTCAAGAGGATTGGTCCATAATTGAACATAGTTCCCATATAAGCTTAGATTTTGAACTAAATTTGGCATACATAAGTTTTGTATAAGTATATGAAAGGCAGTATGAATTTTGACAAGGATCGGTCCATATATGATCATAGTTTCTATACAAGGTCCTCCTCCAAAAAAAAAACTTTAACGATTTAGTTTATTGTATGGTTGCACTTGACAGACTACTACAGCTTTTTTTTTTTTTTTTTTTTTTTTTTTGTTAATTACTCACGAAATGATATTAAATATAATATAAAAATTATAGCCGACTATCTTTTCGCAGATTAAAATTATAAGTAATGAATTTAAAGCTAATTAAATTGTTTTATATTTATATTATACACTGCCTGCCACTTGAATAAGGAATCACATTTTTTTTAACTTTAATTAAATATATCTCCTAAACTAAAGTTCAGAAAAAAATAAATTTTGCGCAACCAAATTTCAGTGTTGGCTTTAGTTTCCTGAAGTAATAAAAAATATACATATTTTGTTATACTAAAATTATGCATTTATTTAAAGACATGTATTTCTGTGGTACTTTTTCGTGTGTCACTTGAATAAGGAATATTTTAAAACTAAACAAACTGTAATTTATTTTTAAATTTTGGGTTATAAAAATGAAATTTATTATCTTCTAGCATTCAATTAGTAATGAGTACTGCCACCATTTTTAGAAATAACCTCAAATGCAATTTGGAATCGACTTGTATAATGACTCTAAGAAATTTAGCGAAATTGAAATCCATGCTTTCGTTATTGCATCCTTTAAGGATTCTATTGTCTCAAATTGTTTTCCTCCTTTATAAACTTTTCATGCAAGCCAATCCCAGACATTTCCATTGGATTCAGGTCTGGTGAATATGGGGGTCAATCCAAAAGTTGAACACCTTGTTGATTAATCCATTGTTTTACTGCTCTGGCGGTATGAATCGGAGCGTTATCGTGTTGGTACGTCCAAGGTATGGGTCCAAAGAAATCATTAAATTTTGGAAATGCTTCCTCCAGAATGTTTTTTTAAGTCGCTGCAGTCATTTTGTTGGATACAATTTTGTTTGAACCAATTCTATGGTACCATAATACGAAATGGCACCTCATACCATTATTCCGCCCTCTCGGCTGTGTCTGCGTCTTAAAAATAATTCCTCCTTATTTAGGTCATGGAAGTAATAGTTATACCCTTCGGGACCATCAATATTAAACTTTTTTTCATCGGAAAATACAACTTTAAACCATTTGTCGGACCAGGTCATTGTATTTTTGGCAAACTGTAGACGTTGTGATTTGCGTTTTTCATTAAGTGGTGGTTTTTTTGCAGTTTTCGTCGGACTATGTATGGGCACGACTTTTAAATACGGTGCACTGTTTTTGGACTGGCAATGACTCCACTTTTTTCACGTATTTTTGATACCGACATGGCAGAATTTGAAGCAATTCTAAGAATTTTTCGTCTTTCTTTTGGAGTTGTTGCCATTTTCTTCCGCCCTTTTATGTTTTTTCCATATCTTTCCACGTTATTTAAATAATTGTACACAACTGTCTTTCCTCTATTAATGTTTTTGGCTATTTGAACCGGATTCTGACCCTGAGATTTTAAAATCAGAATTTTTTCTTTTTCAGAGTTATTAAGAGCCTTACCACGTCCCATTTTGAATAAAAACTATTTAAAAACTATCAAATTAAAAATTCTCTAGCCGTTTATATTGAAAGAAATTCAAATCATAGTCTTCCTGATTAATATTAAAAGAATTCCTTATTCAAGTGACACGCGAAATAGTACCAGAGAAATACATGTTTTAAAATAAATTCATAATTTTAGTATAACAAAATATGCATATTTTTTTCATTTCTTCAGGAAACTAAAGCCAACACTTTGAAATTTGGTTGCTCAGAATATTATTTTTTTTCTGAACTTTAGTTTAGGAGATATACTTAATTAAAGTTAAAAAATGTGATTCCTTATTCAAGTGGTAGGCAGTGTATATAAATTTAGACATTTAAGTTCAGAAAGTTATGCCAATTGTATTCAAGGCAAGAAAGTCTAGTCTCTTTATGAAATATATATATATATATATATATATATATATATATTGCGATCACTTTTCACTAGACAAGTGCTACATTCATTGTTCATTATTTCTATTTTATTTACATATTGGCTCTCTCTTTAGAAAATTCAAGAGAGATATTTCTCATCTAATGTAATTTCAAGTCTGTAATTTTATATCTTTTGGGAAACAATACAGTAATAATTTAATCATTGATGAGTTTACCCTCATTTGAGAATTTGGTGCAATTACACATTAAAACTATACTATAGTGAACTCAAAATTGTATGTCAATCTGCAAATGAAACTAGAAGGAAGTATCGTTTATTTATATTCCCTTCAACAAAGGTGTAAAAGGAGTGTAAGTTTATCACTTTTTTAATTGCTTCAAGGAAAGTTTAAGAATTCACAGACTTATTGATTTGCCCTCGTATATTATATATTTAATATATTTAACATATTATGATCATTGAGTTTTATCTTGGATCATGTAGAATATGATCCAAATTTTGAATTGCTTGTAATAAAGTTTATAATTTTTTATGGCGACCAACCTATTTTCTATTTATACATTAAATGATTTCTTCATTTGTTAAATTAGCTAAGAATTCAGAGAATTTTCTATACTATAAGGGAATTACTATACTTTTATAAATTTAACTTTTTTATACACAATAAATACTACTATGAGCGTTTATTAAATTAATATTCTAGCTACAAAGAAATCTTTATAAATAAAACACAACGTGGGTTTTTCTTAAATCAGAAATGTGATTGTAAACTGCAAACATATAAAATATTTATTGAATATTATTGAAAAAAAAAATAAACTGAACAAAAATAAATATGAATCATTTATGTTAATCTTAATTGTATAGAACTTTATAAATTTTAGTTTAACTTTATTTGTAATGAGATAAACTTGGCTAAACTATAGTTCTAGACATATAAAGTTAACCTTTAAATTCTAATCTGGACACATATTAGTATAAATTGTAATAGATAATTTTTCTCTATTTAATTAATAAGATCAGTAAGATCAAAAAAAAAATATTTTTTTTTTAATTCTATTCTATTACAGTATTTTTTTTTATCAAAATTAGCTTTAATTTGAGTAAAAAAGAAAGAAAAATGATTCTTAAATTCTTAGTAGAAAACTAATACAGGTAACCCTCGATTTACGTGGTACTTCATTTACGTGATTTTTTTATAACACTATTCAATAATAGTTTTTGAGATACGCGTTTTTATTTAACACGAATTGAATACAACCCGTTTTAAAAATAATGACAAACTTTGAATTGCGCGAAATAGATTATTGTGGGAATTTATGGAAAAAACTTAATGATTTTAAGAATGTTTTTGAAAATAGCTCCAATTGCTAAATAAAATCAATGTTTTTTTTATAGATTAAAAATTTTAATGAATCTACAATAAGAGCAATCTAAAAAATATATGCCACTAAATCAGCAAAACGTGTGCCCTAAATCCCAGACAATTGAATAGAACAAAATTTAAAATGCACTTATAATTTGAATACAATCGAATTAGCAAAATATATAAGTAAAATGTAAATAATATGATTGGAAAAAAGCTTTAAAAAAATGTTGATTGAAAACTGAAGGCAAATCCTGCAAAAACAAATTTTTGACTTGCAATTCAAATTTTATCCAAATTTAATATTTCAAGCAAAATCTTCATCAGGTGATTTCAATGTCACTAAATAATTTCCACTTTATTTTAATTTCAATCAACTAATAAAGGATTGGTGGGCATCGTCTTCATCAAGTATTTAACGCACCATACGATTCATTTTTTAATCAGCAAGAATTATAAAATAACATATAAATGATTTTACGTGTTTTCATTTAATGCGATTTTAAGATCCCAAAAAACATTTTTCATTTAATTAGTGTTTCAATTTACGCGATATGTAAAAATGAAGGTCCCAAAATATAATAATAAATAAATAATAAATATTCTGAACCTTGTTTTACGCGGTTTTAATTTACGCGTAAATCTAGGGTTACCAGTATTTCCCTTTTCCATGTGATTGATATTTGAATACTCCTAATATATTCGGATGCCTTTTAAATACCAAGGAGTATTTTTTTATTGATAAAACGATTCGTGTCGTGCATCAGAAGAAAAGAGAAAAATATTAAAACATTGTAGAAGAAAAATAATACGAGGGCGGATCAATAATTCCGTGACTTTTCGAACTTCCCTCGTAGTTATATGAAATACAACACTATTCCCATCAAGTACCACCCGTTAATAGACTACTGTTAAATTTTCAGCAAGTGTCTTCATTCTTTTTGCGTTTAACAGCTGTTAAAAACATATTTTTCTAAAAATGGAAAAAAGTGAATTTCGAGTGCTCATTAAAGATTATTTTTTGCGAAAAAAAACCGTTAATCAAACCAAGGAAAAGCTCGATAAATACTATGTTTACTGACTTTCGTTGTGGTCACACAAGTACAAATGACGCTGAACGTTCTGGACGGCCAATTGAGATCAGTACACCCGAAAATGTCGAAAAAATCCACGATATGGTGTTGGTCGACTGAAGAGTAAAAGTGCGTAAGATTGTTGATGCCATAGGCATTTCATATGACAGTGTGATTTCGATTTTAAATGATGATGAGCTGGGCCACGTTTGCTCTCAATTGACCATAAACGTAAACGTGTCACAACTTCAAAGGATTGTTTGGAGTTGTTTAACCGCAATCCGAATGAGTTTTAGCGGCGTTTTGAAACTGTGGATGAAACATGGATCCATTACTGTACTCCGAAGACCAAGCAGCAGTCTAAACAATGGGTTTCTCCGGGTGAACCTGCTTCGAAGAAGGCTAAGGTAAGTTTGTCGGCCAATAAGGTGTTTTTTGGGATGTACAGTTTTTTGGGATGTACGCGGGACAATCCGCATCGATTCAAAAGGGAAAAACAATAAACGGCGAATATTATGCCAACTTATTAGACCGATTTAATGAGGATTTAAAAAGAAAACGACCCCATATGGCCAAGAAAAAAGTTCTTTTTCATCAAGATAATGCACGGGTGCACACGTGTGCAGTCTCAACGGCAAAACTCTATGAATTGGGCTACGAATTGGTACCTCATCTGCCATATTCTCCGGATTTAGCCCCTAGTGACTACTTCCTATTTCCAAACCTAAAGAAATGGCTCGGTGAAAAGAGATTCAGCTCCAACGATGAAATTATTGACCAAACAAATGCCTATTTTAAGGACCTCGAAAAATCCTATTTTTTACGCAAAGTAAATGACGACACTTGCTTAAAATTTGACAGTAGTTTATTAACGGGTGGTACTTGATGGGAATAGTGTTGTATTTCATATAACTACGAGGGAAGTTCGAAAAGTCACAGACTCATTGATCCGCCCTCGTATAAAGAAATTTTAGCATGATAAAACGACAGATTCATAGATGGACCAGCTTAAGAAAAATCTAAAAATTTAACAAATAGTACTTGATGTCAAAGTTTTTCAAAAACAATATTTAAACTTATAAATAAGTTTAATGATTTTATAAAAGGAATAAATGTTTGTGAGAATCTAGTCTTATTCCTTAATCTATAAACGTTCATATTTTATACTAAACATTCGAATATTTTATTTTAGCTCTTCATGGTTGGTCATGTTTAAAATCATTATCCATCAGCAAGAAATTAAAGTTGATGGATTTTTTCTTTATTTTTATTATTATTTTTCACAATAATCGTACAAAAATTATTTGAACATTCATGAACATTTCAAAATCATATATTTTATTTTAAAGTCTTTATGGAACTTTGTAGCAGAGACTGGCGTCAATGTAATGTGTTTTTGAATGCTTAAATGATTTTTTATAGTTTTTAAAATAAAATTAAATTGCCACAGAAACAAAAAAATTTAAAAGAATGACTTTACGTGCAGTTAACCATTTCAGTACAAAAACATTCAATATACTTTTAACATTTTTTTTATAAATATATAATTTTTAAATACATACTACTTATTATAGATATTTATATTGTATTGCAATATCAACAACAAAAACAAAAATAATAATAAAAAAATTGAGAACGGCCTTGCAAGGCCTTTTAAGAAAGATACTTACTTACTTGTATCTAAAATATAAATACACATACACACAAATACATATACAAAATATATATACATTCATACTCATATGGACATTAAAGTAATCATGACTGAGTTGAGTTTAGTAGTCTCGCACTATTTTGAATTGTAGCATTCGCTTGATCGTTCATACGACTGTTTACAAAACGAAATGACAGACAAATCTGGCTTAACCGCGTTACTACTATTTATTTAAATACTATACAGGTTTTGTTTATGGTTGCACCCGTAACTAGACAATAACATTCTACCAATTTACACATTCATATGGATGGTGTGTAAAATCGAATTTAAATGTATAGGTGTATGACTAAGTCAGCTACCACTTAAATTGATCTTTACTTTTGTAATAATTACGACAAGTTATTGCTGAACTGAAAGTTGACTACTACCAAGCAGTAAGTATCAGGTGGGTACAGAGTGATCAAGGAATGATTTCCTTAAAGAAATATCATTAAATCAGTCATTAATTAGAGAGATAATATAAGAAGTTTTATGAAATTTTATGAGATTATTGAATAGTAAATTTTATTGAATAACAAATAAATAAGGTACGTTAAATAATATATTTCTGTCTTTCAATAAATTAGCAGAAAACCAAAGTTACACGACAAATACTATTCCAAGTTATTAGCAGTTCTCAAGCTCTGGCGAAAAGAATAAATATGAAAAAATCTTGAAAGCCAAAAAATGCATAAAGAATTAACTTGATAGCTTTTAAAGCTTCCGACCGAAAGTCAGCCAATTGTTTTGAATTTTTTACAATTGAACTTAAACTCTATAAAAAATTATTAACAGTAAGAATATAATCATATAAAGTTCACAAAATTAGTAAATAGAGCTCTAAATTTAAAATCAAATATTTACAACAAGACTAACGACGATTAAAAAATTGTTACGTTATATGAACAAAATTTAGGTTTTGTAAACTATAATCATTTGAGAAAAAGAGACATAAAAACTTGGTAAAAGAAAAAACTGGATTGATCAGCGACTTTTTACAGAATTTTGTTCAATAAAAAATTCAATAGTTTAAATATATATATATATATGTATCTAGGTAAATAATAAAATTGTTGTAGTCCACATGATAAATTATATTATACTGCTATTCTGTATAAACAATACAAATCTTTAGAGATAAGAATATTATTTAAGCAATAAAGAGAAGATAAGTACTTCATACAATCATAGTATAGGTCAGTTCTGTTTCTGTTCTGCTCTTTTAATCTATCATAGATCAATCATGTTAATAAAAAGTGAGAGCAATGAATTACTCTTTCATTTCTTCACAATCTTTTATAAGCACTTTGTTTATATTTTTAATAATAATGGTAGGTCAGTTAGGCCAAAGTCTTATTTTCTAATCTAGAAAATATCATCTTATTAAAATATTACAGAAATTAATTGAAAAGAATTAGTAAATAAAAGATAATATAGTCTGACATAAAAAATAACAAACATAGACTCTATAGTAAATAATGGTCAAAATCCTCATTAAATAACTAATTAAAAACAGAATTGTGTCGTATGAACGTTGAAGATTACGAAGTAGAATAGAAGGGAGATCCCGACAACTCTCTCCGTTACATTCATTATTTTGATAAATTTTTTGAAGTGACCAAAAACGACGAAACTACTGCAACCCATCAGGTAAATTCGCCCAGTTATAGGGGCAGAATCTCTTGCCTAAATGACAGTGTAGGGCGATTTGCAAATTTCCTATCTCGTGGGATTAGACTACAAAATTTATTCGTTCATTCAATTTCACTTTTTTTTTACTGCTACACACACAAGCACAAATGTAAAGTAGTGTGTGTTGTCCCACACAGCTATATGTACATATATGATGTCTTTTTTATTTTAATACTGCAATTGAAAACAAGTAAGAAAGGTTGAGTCGGTCGAGCCCGACCATGTGATACCCAACACCATTGTGCAGGGGTCTTATATTTCGTGGAGCGGTCTTATATTAGACATGTGGATAATTGTGGACCGAAACATATGAATACAGAATATTACGTTAATACTAACATTTATATGAATTTATGCACTTTAGGGTGTATATGGGAGCTATGGTAAATTACACTGTGCGACAAATGGTAGGGGTCAGTGATCGGGAAGGGTTCAAACTACCGGGGAAAGTTATATCGGTAAAAAAGATTAAAAACAATTGATTTTTTCCAGATGAAGACAGATCCTCATCCGATACAAACTCTGAACAAGTGGGCGAACCACCACGCAAGAAAGTAAAGGGCGCAAACAAACGAAAATAAGTTTTGCGTTCATCGATTTTTATAACCTATGTATCTATGTAATAACCTAATAATTACCTGTAATAATTTTTAATTTTACGTGTTAATAATTATAATAAATAATATATAATAAATATTATCCAAATTCATTGAAACATAAAATCAATATTCTTGTCAAAATGAGATACCTTCACTTAATTGTGAATAAAAGCGAAACGCGTCCATCGATTTTCATGATCTATGTCTCATTTTGTTTAAAGGTTATGTGACTTTACGTGAAAGTAATAGGACTTGACACTTTTTTTACCGTTTTGGATTTTTTATGAATTAAAAACAAAAAAATTCAATTTTTTAGGCAAAAAATAGTTTTTTTCTTCATATATTTATTTATAACTGCGAAACTGTTGCTTATGTAGCGAAACGTTGTATGAAAAGGAAAGGAATTGTAATTCCTAATTTTTTTAAATTTGTTTCAGCAAAATCGGACTGGTGGTTCTCGAGTTATGTCAAAAAAAAGACCACCAAAGGTCACAATTTCCCCTATATGATAGTTACTAACTTCAAATCGATATATCTCGATTCCTAGACGTGACCCAGCGAAACACCGGGATACGTATAACTTCTTTTTTACCGACATAGCATCGCATAGTGTTATAGAGCGATCCTCATAAAATTTGTCGGTATGATTTCTACTTATATAAAACTTATTTGTGTCGAATATAAAAATGATACTAATATTTGTATGTGATTTATGCACGTTAAAGTGATTTTCGGAAGAGGGTTTTATATGACAGCTATGGTCAATTTATGGACCGATCTACATGAAATTTATCACAGTGATTGAAACTTATACAAAACTTCCTTACACCGAATTTCATTAAAATATTGCTATATTTAATTAAAAAATCCCCTATTCCAGGTGGACATTTGTATGGGGGGCTAGGTGAAATAATGGACCGATCATCAACGATTTCAATAGGCTTCGTCCTTGTGTCATGAAAGTCCTATGTGCCAAATTAGATTGAATTATCTTCAAAATTGCGACCTGTACTTTATGCACAAGGTTTACATGGACAGCCAGCTAGCCAATCAGACAGCCGTCCAGCCAGCCAGCCAGATCCTAGAGAGTTTATATGTACAGTAAAAAATCTACAGCTAGTTAGTACCTTGTAGCTGATTGCGACGTTCCTGTAGGATAATTTGGGTCGGCCTACTAGCAGTCTGGCTAATACAACCCAAGAAGAGTCTTATACACCAAAGATAATTTTTTTCACACTCTAAATGAATTTATTAAAACACCTTTTGTCAATTCTTGTTCATCAAATTATATCACTGGAAAAAATCTTTATTGAATTCAAAAAATTAAGAAAGTTATCACAGAAAATGTTAAAAACGAAATATTTAGGAGAGTATTGAAAAGCAATTAATCATGTCTACCTCCGGTCAAATAAATTTAAAATATCAAAATTTGATGGATGAAAGATTTGCGATAAAGGAAAAGAAAATCAATTAGAAAATCAGTTTTCAAGATCATTGCCAATGGCAGATGTGCTCCTATGGCGAATGTTACCCATTCTACCCTAAATATTTTGTTAAATTAGAACTTAGAAATTTTTATAGAAAAGCCTTACGTTATACAATCGTAAACGAAAATAAATTTACTTAAAAATATTAAACTAACAAAAAAAAAGGCAATGTTCATAGCACAAGAATATATAAATGTTAAAGAAGGGACCATTCGCCATTGGGGCATATTTTGCCTTTGCCAACTATGTCTTAAACGAAGTAATCATTGATCATATATCATAATTTTACTATTCAATTAAGATATAAGTAGATGATATGAATATTATTTCATTGAGTTTTTATTTACTTTGCATAAACTTTAAAGAATTATATTATTTATTTATTTTTTTGCAGAACAAAAATATTATAAAAAAGTATCATATATAGTATGTTCTTTAATTTTATTTTTAAAGATTCTATTAAATTTTAACGTTTAAATTTGATCAGGATAAAAATTGTTTTGAAGTGTGGATAGAATTTATTAGTATTTATTGCAGCGGAAATTTTTGCGTATTAGTTCTCACATACAGAGTTGGAAATTGAATCATCTGAAATTAATCCTATTAATAAAAAATTGTGTAGTGTGGCCATACTGTTATGGATATGTTAAACATGTTTTTCAATTCTAAAAATCTTATGGGATGATATATATTTAATTTCCTAAACATGTTTCCTCTTTCCAGAGCTTTCTGAAGCTCCAGACGACGTAGAACGTTATTTTACTTATAAACCTATTCGTCTTTCTATAAGGGAGCGGAAATACAGGGATTTATTTCATTTTTTTTTATTTTATGTAATATTTTTAAAGTCGGTTTTGGTTTTAAGAAGTTTAAATTTGCTATACTCATTGTTTGCTCTTCAAACCCCATCGGAAACTTATTTTGTATTTCGATCAGGGAACGTTTTTACGTCGATTCTTTAAAAAAAAAAGTTTACTAATTTAATACTGTAAGCATTCTTAAAATCTTAAAATCTTTTAACTTCGATTAGGGTGAGGAAAAGTGTCAAAATGTTGTTCAAATATTTTTGAAAAGATTTTCGGATTTGTTTGTGCATATTTTTATTATAATATATTTCCTGGCATTAGCAGGCTTATACGCTAGTTCTTTATATCAGGGATTCCCACAATAACTCAGCTCGCGGGCCCTTTCAGGAATTTTTCCTTTTCCAGCTGAACCCCAGAAATATTTGAATTCTTTTATAATACAAATCCAGAATGAGTAGAAAAATGTTTTAAGTGTCATAAACAAGTTTGCAATCGTAAATTGTCTTGTTGCCTCTGAGTAGAGTTTGTGGACTATAATTTTCTGTGCCGCTACACGCTTCGTCAGCATTCATGGTGCCTTATCCATTTGGGTTTCATTGAAACCTAAACACGTTAAGGAAACATATTGGTATATGAATTAACTACGTTTTAATTCGTTTTTTAATAAAAAAAAAAACTTACTAGTCACTTTTAAACATACAGGGATTTATTTCATTTTTTTTATTTTATGTAATATTTTTAAAGTCGGTTTTGGTTTTAAGAAGATTACATTTGCTATACTCATTGTTTGCTCTTCAAACCCCATCGGAAACTTATTTTGTATTTCGATCAGGGAACGTTTTTACGTCGATTCTTTAAAAAAAAAGTTTACTAATTTAATACTGTAAGCATTCTTAAAATCTTAAAATCTTTTAACTTCGATTAGGGTGAGGAAAAGTGTCAAAATGTTGTTCAAATATTTTTGAAAAGATTTTCGGATTTGTTTGTGCATATTTTTATTATAATATATTTCCTGGCATTAGCAGGCTTATACGCTAGTTCTTTATATCAGGGATTCCCACAATAACTCAGCTCGCGGGCCCTTTCAGGAATTTTTCCTTTTCCAGCTGAACCCCAGAAATATTTGAATTCTTTTATAATACAAATCCAGAATGAGTAGAAAAATGTTTTCCGTGTCATAAACAAGTTTGCAATCGTAAATTGTCTTGTTGTCTCTGAGTAGAGTTTGTGGACTATAATTTTCTGTGACGCTACACGCTTCGTCAGCATTCATGGTGCCTTATCCATTTGGGTTTCATTGAAACCTAAATACGTTAAGGAAACATATTGATATATGAATTAATTACGTTTTAATTCGTTTTTTAATGAAAAAAAATTCATAGTCACTTTCAAACATGAGATGGAGCATGGTCATGATGGAAAGGTCACATATTCTGGCCCCTTTTTCATTCAAAGCTCTTTTCGTAATGATAAATTGTGTTCAGTAAAGGTCCGCCGTGATCATTTCACCCTGCTTTAGTATTACGTAATAGATGATACACTTCCGATCCCATTAATTACAGAGCAGTACTTGGTGCAATGGTTATTTGGCTTTGGTGTCGATTTTCCTGGTTGGCCGTGCGAGTAATAATTCGATGCTTTTCGATAAATTCAAGTACTTTTAAAACCTGGAAATTGTTGATTGATCTACTCCCAATTATTAAGTAAGCATTTCTTGTATTTTGCATGGGTTATGATCGAGTCTCCAATTCTTCTTTTTCAAACTTTTTTTCGCATATCAAAATCCCCATTTTTAAATCGTTTAAACAACTTCTGTATGTTTCAACTAAAGTACCAAAATACTTTCTTACTTTTCTTAAAAAAATAATAAAAATAAAGTAAAACTTCTCAAACAGGATTCTATTCCTCTCGAATACTAGACAATATGTACAAGACTTATTGAATTCCTCAATTGGATCTTTGATAGGCTTCGAACTATTTTAGACCGCTTCGCGGTCCCCCTCAAACGTTATTATGGACCCCCTTTTGGAAACCCGTGCTTTATATAATAATACAAAAAAAGGAAATTTCGGTGATCCATAAAACAAATTCTTTTAAAGGTTTTACTTCATTGACTAAATACTATCGATTGCCTTTGGAATGGTATACACCCTTATATTTATATCGCACACTGTTATCAGATTATAGTCAATTTCTTATAGCAAATATTATTTTGTTTACAAACTCATAAAATTTATAGTAAAATAGCTGATAATTAATCTTTTATAATATCTGCAGACGTATTTATCAATATTGCTTTTGCTTATTTAAAAACAACAGACGAATTAAAAAAACAATCGATTTTGAGCTACACTGCGTGAAATTTAATTAAAATTATTAATTTTATTTTTAAGACATTCTAGCAAAATTATTAAACAAAACATTTTTAAGGTCTTATAGTAATGTTTACTGGGTTATATAATGAAAATTAGAAAACACGTAATAATAGCTACAGTTCATTATTTTTTAATTATTATTTTTTTTTACATAGTAACAAGATTTCAAATGCAATACTTGTTGAAAATACCTTTTAAATTTATTTATTTTGATTAGCACGTTTTGAAATGTTGTTGTTTTTGAATAACTTATTATGACATTAGTTGTAGAGAATTTTAAAGATACTTTACATATATGTACATATGTGTAACTATCTTCATTTAATTAACATTTATGCGTTAATAAAATGTTCTTATTATGTAATGAAATCCACTATGGAATTGAAAATTTGTAACTTATTTGCAGATTTTATTAGCAAGTACCCTATCTAAGCAATTTTAGAATAATTGCAATTTAAGACAGTCCACTATTTTTGTCGGATTCCCATAAATAAATGGCACTCTGGTTTATCAAAATATCAGTTTCGAATAAAGAGATATTGCAATATCATATAATAAATGTCTTTTTATTTACACATAATTTATTTTTATAATATATATATATATATATATATATATATATATATATATATATATATATATATATAATTGCACCTAATATATCTAGCAAAAAACCTGAAACGTAATAGTTTTAAAGTAAAAATTATAAAAATATATATTATAAATATATAACTATAAGAATTTATAATAGGAAATTCCTAACAATAAAGATAATGTTCTAGAAAATGTTTAAACGATTTAATATTTCTGATATACATATAATGTTGGTATTATAAATTGATGTTTGTAGCACCTACAATAAAGAATATTGTAAGAATGTTCAATTCAGAAACCAAAGGAGCAAATAGGAAAGAAAAATTACAATTTCACCAATTCACAGTGAGGCAGAATCGTAAATTTTTGGAAATAAATCTGTAACTTAATCGACTGCTTAGAAGGGGACCCCACAGACTTTTCAGGAGCGGAGCTAAGTGGGCTCAAAGTAGGGTAAAAATGACATAGAACATTTTTAACCGTTAGCCAAAGCTTTATTTCTTACTCTATTTCAAAGATTTTTTTATATCTTCTTAAAGCTCTTGATAAAACCCACGAAAAAAAATAAATAGCACATGCACGAATTTATCTCTTATAATTTTCGGGTTAATTGCATTTGAAATTTCAACTGTCTCAATTTTGCAAGATCTTGCTCTAGTTTTTTTTTTTCCATATATAGCCCAACATTTCCGATTTTTTGTAGATTTTTAAGTAATAAGTAAGTTAAAGAACAAAATTTATTTGTTGTTTCCATATAAATTGTCGAAACGAATTTCTTGTTCGTTTTATAAAAACAGAGGGTTAAAGTCGTTATCATTATAGAGTCAAAAAAAAAGCGGTTTTGAATTTATTTATTTTATTTATTTTATAATTACAATACAAATTATATTCTAATTCTAACCGAGCGCAGTTGTAGTGAAACAGACCAGAGTTTCTGGTGGGAATCGAACCCACAACTCCCAGATTGACAGACTAGCTCACTATCAACTAGGCCATCGGGGCACCCGATTTTGAATTTGAAAATTGCAAAAAATAGGATTTTTTGGCGAAAAAGTGACTACACACTTTTTTTCTCTAAAATAAAATTTTCCTTAAGGACGTAATGATTTTATACTTTTCTAAAAAGGTATCTTCTTTACGACGATGATTTTAAAATTTAAAACTAGCCTAATTACCCAATAGGGCTGAATACAGATTCCGTTCTAAAATCCTAAAGCAGGCATCTATAAACGGAATGCATTTTCAGAAACTCTAATGTGTTCTAAAGAGTTTGCCAATGACTTTTTGCAGACCTGCTAAAAATGTGGACTTCATGGGCAAAATTAAGAAAAAAAAAATACATTTCATAACTTCTTCTTAGGAAAAACCATGGACTCCAATATATAAATTCATTTGCATAACTGACGCAATTCTTAATTATATACAAAAAGACTGAAGTCAAGATCTTTAATAGGACCAAAACTACGTTGGTACAAGTCAGTTGAAATTTCAAATGCAATAAATCCAAAACTATAAGAGAGAAATAGCACATTCAAGTTTGTTTTTCTTAGGTCTTATCAAAAGCTTTAAGAAAATATAAAAACCTTTGAAATCGGATCAGAAACAAAAATTTGGCTAGCGGTAAAAAGTGTTCTATGTCAGAGTACCCCATTTTGAGTCCTTTTAGCTCCGCTACGGAATGGTCTGTAGGGTCCCCTTACAAACTTAAAATTGTACATTCCTCTGCTACGCATCCCGATTAGAAGTTACAGATTTATTTCCAAAAAAAAAATCGATTCTGCCCCACGGTGCAATTTAAAATAAGGACTGCGCACGAAAAAATTCGTGCATGCTTTAAGGCTTATAACTTTTAAAAAACGTAAAAAATATTAGTAAATCCAAACACCCGATTAGAAGTTACAGATTTATTTCAAAAAATTTTCGATTCTGTCCCACTGGGCAATTTAAAAATAAGGACTGGTCACGAAAAAATCCGTGCACGCTTTAAGGCTTTTAAAATACGTAAAAAAGTATTAGCTAAATTTTGTTGTAATAGCATGACTAGGTTTTATTAAAATAAAAATTTAACAAAATTCATACAAACGCATAATTCGAAATGTAGTTTTTTAAGTCATAAAAAAAATACAAAGAGTTCATGATCACCGAAAGGATCTCTGATAAACGAAGAATAAGTTGATTTACAGACTGTAAGATCACAGACCAAGTAATACGTTTTTAAAAGAAATCCTACATTGCTAAGTGAAATGCGAATCTAGTATTAAATTGCTCAGTATCTTTTATCAAAAAAGCTTCAAAAAGATAGCCTGAAGATCCACAAAGTAAAAAATATTGCTAATAGGAACGCTAAAAGGCAAGGAGAGGAAGAAGACATTATTGAGGTTAACTTTTTTGAAAAATAGGAATGCGTCTAAAAGGCAATATAAAGTACGTACTGTCGAACTTTTTATAACACCCTGGTCAGGTCAGGAATTTCATATCACAAATATTGTGGGAAATGTAGCAGATAAACATCGTGTAAAAAAATCAAAATTGTCGAACAAATTTTAGGTCTGGCAATTCATTCGTACGTGCGGAGAAAAAAGCACTTTATTCATAACAAATGACACTTTAAGCAGAGAAATGTATGCAAATGTGTTGTTATGTATAAAGTGAGACCAATCCATTAAACTGACCAAAACTCAGCCCATTTGAAATATATTGGGTTATAGTAAAAAATAAATATTTAAAGAAAAATAAAATAGACTATAAAAAAAGTGGACCCATTCCGACAAAAAAGTAACCGAAAGCACAATAAAGTTTATTTTTAGGGTATTCCAGAAAATACTAAATATTTTAGTAAAAACGAGTAAAAGATTAATTTTTGTTTTAAATTTTAAACTAGAATGTAATGGCCAATGCTAGTATTAAGAATTTTCAGGAAAAAGTAAGCAAACAAGTGTAACACAAACTTTCCTGAACTCTTTGAACTATAAAATGTATAAAATTCTTCATTTTCTTTAGAGTGAACAAGTCTACCCCGGTTTCAAAAAATTTCAAATGATTTAGAGAGATACTTGTAATATGCTATTCATTTTAAGTTTAAGTTTATTTTCAATCGTGTTATTAATTTACTTTTTAAAATCTTTAGGAAACATTTAGGGGCATAATAATCTTTTTAAACAAGTTCAATTATTTCAACTTCATATAATTAAGTTAATGCCAGCACCATACCTTTTTTAAAATCTTCTGATAATACATAAACTTTATTTTATATGCCTATTCAGTTTTTAATACATAGCGCCCTCTTGTGAAAGTACAACAAGCTGAAAGCTTTAGTATATACACAAACCTTACGGTTGAGAAATAAGATAAACAATGGCACGTTTAGATCGGTGCTGCCAATTTGTGATGAGAATAACTAATATAATACAATTTAGCAATTTTAAAATTTAGCATTTACGGTGATTACTAAATTATTTTTTTTTATTTTTAGGTGTAAAATTTTTCAAAATATGTTTAAAAAAAATTAATATGGTTCTTCATAAAATATACACATACATACATACATGTATGTATGTATGTATTCGCTGCCAATCTGTCTATTGTCAAATCAACTTTTTAAAATCCCTTGAGAAAGCTGAGAGATCTAATCACAAATGCTGAAAAAAGTACTAATTTCCCAAAGAAAAGAATTTTATTTTAAGAAAAATCTATATTTTAGAAAAAAGGTTATTTTATAAAAAGTACAATTTTAAGAAAGGTGAAAATTTTCACAAAAAATAAAACCAATTTTCAAAAACAAGTAAAAATTTTCCAAAAAAAAAAATAATTTTATGAGGAAATAAGATATTAAAAAAAAGTTTAAATTTTCAATAAAAATTATTAATTTTTGAAAATAAACTAATTTTCAACAAGTGTGAATGTTATATTCGGTTTGGCCGAATCTGTTATAACCCCATCTGCAACTTAACTTTCTGTACCACCCTAATTTGAAACTTCGCCTTATATGGGAGATGGGCAGTTAGGTGGGCGGCTCACGCCCATTTTTGGTTTCCGAGTTTCAACGGACACCCTGTGTTTCTAGTATTTGGCACATGGCTTTTACTGTTAACTTAACTGTTTATTATTTTAATACCAAGCACACCTAACATAAGACAAATATTTGAGCCAAATTTCGTACTCCTTGACGGTACGCCCGAGTCCTATCTTGCTTTCAACAGACAGACAGGCATACCGACAGACTCAAAATCTTATCAGGATCCATAATATGAATACTTTATAGGGCCTTAAATGATTTTTTTCGACATGTTACACACGGAATAACAAACTCAATATATCCCCCCCCCCCCCCGCACTATTTTAAGAAACTATTTAAAAACTATTTTTCAAAGAAGTCATTTTGAAAAAATAACAACATTCAAAACAATTAAAAATTAAAAAAAAAAACATTCTTAAAAATATATTTTGAGAAAAGTAAAAATTTAAAAAAAATAAAAAAATAAAAATTTTCATACAAAAAAGTAGTTAAAAATAGCAATTTAAAAACAAGTAAAACTTTTCAAAAAAAAGTAATTAAAAAAATTAAATTTAAAAATGTACCAATTTTCAAAAAAAAATATTAATTTTCAAAAATGTGACAATTTGAAAGAATGCAATAAAAACCTAAACATTTTCTAAAAAACTTTATTTTACAAAAGCTCTAATGTTGCAAAACACTTAAAATTTAAAAAAGTAACTATTTATTAAAAAAAGTATGTTAAAAAAATTAAATTTTTCAAAAAAAAAATTAAATTACCAGAAAATTTTAATTTTACAAAAAAAAAACAATTTTAAAAATAGTAGGTGCCAATTTTCAAAAAACAATATTACTTATCAAAAATGTACCAATTTGGAAAAAGTACCAATTTAAAAAAGTAAATTTGCAAAAATAATAATAATAATAATAATAATAAAAATAAAAATAAAAATAAAAATAAAAATTATAACAGTTTCCAAAAACGCACTAATGTCGAAAAAAATTACAAAACCGTCAATATTAAAAAAAAACTAAAGATTTTACAAAATATATTATAATAAATTATAAAAACAAAATTGATTATTCAATAAAAAAAAATGATAATGATAACAATAAAAATTTTTACGATACTTAAAATTTTACAAAAAAATAATTTTCAAAAAAGTATCACTTTAAAAATTATTTAAAAAATATTTAATTTCTTTCACAAGTAAAAATTTTCACAAAATTAATACAAAATTATAAATTTTCGAAAAAAATTAAATTTTCTAAATAATAAAAGCTTCTAAGACAAAAGTACAAGTCATAGAATACAACTAAAAAGTTATGTGACAGAAACTTTAAACTAAGGGCCTAATTTTTAAAAACACTTCACCTCACTTTGAACAATTTTTCACATTTTTCACGTTATTAATTATAGTAAACCATTCGTCTTACTTAATAACACATAGAGAAAATAAGTTACAGATTCCATTTCCCAAAAAGTTGTAAGTTAAATAGATGATGTTTACAGAGAACACCACGATGGGACGCTGAAGAGTGCTGATGAAGATCGTGGTGGACCAAAAAACGCATTCCATTCTGCCGAATGTCCAATAAAACTTTTACACTGTATTCTTCTACATTTATGCAATGAACTTAAGCCGAACATGCAAAAATTCTATAAATAACTATATGAAAAAGTTCAACAAAAAACTATAAACTAATTAATTTTTCACGTTTTTCAAAAATTTGTATGGGAAATTTTTAAAAATTTCTTTTCAATTTTCAAAAAAAAAAATACTAATTTCTTTTAAAATACAAAAACGAAATATATGTGACTACATGTATTTTGCTGTGCTATCTTTTGCAAAAAATCAATTAAATATAGTACCTCTTTAAAAAAAATTCTAATTTTCAAAATAGTACGAAATTAAAAAAAAAAACTAATAAAATAAAATAAAAAAGTGCGAATTTTCAAAAACAATTTATATTTATTATCATATCAAATTGTATATAATTTTTCAAAAAAAGTTTCTAAAAACGTACTAATTAAAAAATAAAATGTTTCCAAAAACTAATAAAAAATAAATTAAAAAAGGCCCAATTTTCAGTTTCTTTTATTATTATTATTTTTTTTTTTAACCAAAAAGTACAAATTTATAAAACAAAAATTCAAAAAAAGTACCAATTTTCAAAAAATAAAAAATCGAATTTTCAATATACATAGTAGATAATTTCTAAATAGGTATATCATTTCGCAAAATTCACCATTTAAAAAAGTACTACATATTTATTTAACAGTACATTTGCGTTTTTTTTTTTTTTTTTTTGTGAAAAAATAAAAATTTTAATAGAAAATTTCTTAAGTAAAAAGTACTATTTATCTTCCCATACTTTTAGTTTTTTTTTTTTTTTTTTTTCCTTATAAACACCCAAATTAAATGCATTTTGTGTTTCAATAACCATAGATAATTACTCAAATATGACAATTTTGTTTTTAGTTTTTTTTTTCACATAAAAAGCTTTTAAAACATTTATTATGTATGAAAAACATACACACACTTGTGAAGTATCGAGAGATGCAAAATTTTTAGAAAAATAATTTTGTGTGGGGGCGTTTATTTTACAATGATCTCATATTTACAATATTTTTAAATGATATAATTGAAATATTGCGGAAAATAACAAATTACAAGAGTCTAAATAGAAAATACGAAATATTTTGAAATTGTTTTACAATTTAAAGTGCCACAATGTAAATTTCACAATTTCATAACATGCAAATTAGTCAAATTGATATGCGAAAAAATTGAAAAGGAAAAGAACGGGGAGGTATTTTACAATGACATACACATCTAAAAACAAGTGTTTAATTGACAACAAAATATTTAAATTTTATTTGGCATAGTAAATAATTTTTCAACCTTTACACCATTATTTAAAATGGAAACATGTGACTTGCTAACAAGCGGCTAAATTTTCCTTATGGAAATTTACATGCAAAAAAAAAAAAATTGCCTCTACTAGCCTCTCTAAAAATAAATTGCACTCTTTTTGTCTCTTTTCTTACAGATTCTAAAGAAATTGAATAGAAATCAATCTATTTCAAAATGATGAAATACCCAAAACAAATAAGGACTAAGAGACTGTGAAAATCATCCGAAGATTAACAATCCACAATTGTGATTCTTTTTATATAAAATTTATTTTTGTTAAATATAATCGTAATGCTAACACTTATATATGATTTATTTACTTTTGGAAGAGAAGTTTGTATAGAAGCTATTGACAATTATGGAACGATCTTTATGATCATGAAATTTGACACAAATTAATTTATGATAAATTTCATGAAAATCGTTCCATAAAATATTGATATATTTAAGCTCTTTATGATCGTTAAAATAGTAGATAGTAAAACAAAATCAAACAAAATATAAATTATTAAATAAATTACAACGTGTAAGAGCTCATTCTGAACGTACATTTCCTTTTGACGCTATGAAAATTAAGTAATTTAAATTTTTATTTATTTTTTTCAGTGTATATACTTTTTTTGATATTGTTATATTAATTTACAAGACTTTTGGTACAGATAATAAACTCAAACTATTTCATTTTTTCGCAATATCTCGAAATTTCTGGAAGATCTACAACCCACATTAGATCGTTGTTTAAGTGAAAATAAAATCAGATACAAGGAACGACTGGATAAAAGAGTTAAATACAGAAATTTATACCTCAGTACAGGTTCTATCGAAATTCGATATGTCAATCAATGTAAATCATTATTTTTGAGTTTTAGTTTTTTGCTCAAAAAATAAACATATGTTGCGAAATGTTTTTTGCAAAAAAAAATGTACTTTTCTTATTTCTAATTAAAAAAAATTTGTTTTTTTTTACAAAATATCCTTTCTTACAAAAAATAAAATTTTTCTAAAAATAAAAACAACTTTCAATATAAATATTTTTTACAAAAAAATTTTTTCAAAAAAACAAATAATACAAGAAATCAAAATATTTTTACAGACATACTTTTTGAGACTTTTGGCAAAAAATTAAATTTTAAGTGAAAAATGAAATTTAACTTGAAAATTTCGATTTTCGTAAACATTTCGACTTGTAGTGAAGAATTTAAGTTTTAGTGAAAAACATATTTTTAGTGAAAAACCAGATTTTTATAAGATTAGATTTTTATGAAAAATGTTCATTTTTTAACATGGTTTTTTATAGGCAAACATGGTTTTTTATAGGCAAATTGCAATTTTATTAAAAAAATTTTATTTTTCGTAAAAATTTTAATTTTAGTAAAAATTTTAATTTTTAGTAAAAATTTTAATTTTTAGTAAAAATTTTAATTTTTAGTAAAAATTTTGATTTTTACAAAAAAAAATGATTTTTCGTAAAAATCGAAATGTTTTTGTTGAAAAAATGTAAAATTTGGCATTAAATCAAATTTAGAATAAATAATAAAAATTTTCACTGATGATTGTGAATAATTTTTATTTTTTGAGCAAAAAATAAAAAACAAAAACTCAGGGAAAAATGTATTAGTCCTACAACTTGTTCTAGTACGCATGAAAATAGCTTGCACTCGTTCTATTTTGTCGTAACGACCAATGATTTTTGTTCGAAATTGTCACCCATAGAACTAGTTCTATGGAAGTGTTACCTACTAGTTCTAGAATCGCTCCATAGAATGAGTACTACCATTTTATGGAACGATTCTAGAACTAGTTTTTTAATCAATAATTTTTAATCGAAATTGACAGATTCAGAACTAGTTCTATAGAAACGTTAGGGAACAGTTGATTTTTGGTTGATTTTATTTTTCTTTGTAAAAGGCCAATTTCTTTCTTAAAGGCCAATTTTGTATATGAATTTAATTTTGTTATTTTCTTTTAATTTTTTGATTTTTTCAAAGTTGTTCAAACAGTTCAATGAAGTCATTTGGGAACCAGTAATTTGTTCATAGAAATGATGAAAAAGAAATTAAGAACTACTAATTATGGAAAACTTTTTTAAAATCAATTTAGAATCACAATACGGATTTAATCCATAAGAATTGTTTGCGACACCTCTAGTTCAAAAAATGATATTAAAGAATGATTCTGATTACATCACTTCTAGAACTAATTCCTGAGAATAATCATTAAAAGTTGAGCGAATGAATAAAAACAAAAAATAATCATTAAAATTTGAGCGAAAAAATAAAAATCAAAAATAATCATTATTTGTTAAGTTTTTTTTTAACATAATCATTAAGGTCCTTGAAAAATGTCATTTTGTTCGTTTTTAAACAAACGATTTTCATATTACAAATATTTGCTCTGGAACGATTTAAATTAATTCACATGAAATGTTACGCTTAATTGAATATATAATTTTTAGATTTTTTTTTTCAAAATGTTTGTCCAGGAAATTTAATATTTTTATTATTTGGGAAAAGTCAATATAATTGCAACTCTATTTAAAAGAATAAACAAACAAATAAAAAAATATATATAAAAATGCCAATGAACTTTAAACTCGTGAGAATCTAAATAAAAGTTTTCTCCAAAAAAATATATGCGCAAAACTAAATTGATATTTACTAAAACTCTTAAGAGAATTTTTAAAATTTCCACCGAAAAAAAGAAAACAAATATTTCATTTACCCTCAATTTATATTTTTTCCTAAAGGACTCGGAGAATAGTTTTATTAAAAATAATTTATGAACAATACTCAATTTTTACTTAAAAAAGAGAAGTTGTTGCTTTTTGTTTTTATTTCATTCACCCCCCAATTCATATTTAACTAAAGGACTCATATTTGTTTGTAAACAAACGGAAGTCATGCTGGCAAAACACACACACATACATACCCATACAGAAAGGAAGTATAACATGAATAGGCAAATGCAACGGTAGTATTAAGAATACTACTACTATTACAGTTACTATTATGCTGCTCAAGCGTATTAAATAAAAACTTTGGAAAAAGAAAGAGACAACTCTAGCATAATTTTATGCTTTTCTGCATACATTCATAAAATATATTCATAAAAATATCTTTAACTTACCTTCTTCATGTTGTCATGTTATTATTATAAAAAACGTTGAAAAAGAAAATTATTTATAAACCGTTACTGATATTAAAATATTGAGTCATTTATTAGTAAACAATATAATAATGTTTATTTACTTTTTTTGATAATATTTTAAATTGTTTATGTTTTTGTTATTGTGATTGTGCTTAAAATACTATTGTATTTTTCCAAAAGATCTTATTTCGCTTCACTATTATTTATTTTTTTAATACTACACCACCGACTGCTATCAACGACTGCAAACAACGTTTTGGTTTGAGGTTTCACAATTGTCACTATATACGTATATAAAATCATTCTATTATATTCTTTTCTACTAGATTTTTTTAGAAAATACTTTCGTAAAGAAAGAGTATGGGCAAGTAGTTTGCTCTGCAATAGTTTTTCTCAAATTGTTTCGTGTTTTTCACATATTTCGTAATTTATTTTTATTTATTAAATGCAGGAGTACGTGGAAAAGCACAATTTTTGTGTGCTTTTTCAGATTTTTTTGAATGAAATAAAACACGCAACAAAAATGCAAAAAATAAAAGTATTTGGAGCGTTGCCATTCATCAACATCAACTAAAAACGACAATGTATGTATGTTTTTTTTTTTCTTTTTTAAGGGGATGGTAAACAAAAACAATAGATAAAGAGAGAGAAATAATATTGTTTATCAAACAACCGTAAATATCTTGTGATAATGATCAGGTTCACAGCAAGGGAAATTGTTGTTACATAACAGAGGGGTGAAATTAATTCGTAAATATTTCCGAAACTATTTGTCAGATTGCAAAGATTAAGGTATTGAATCGATATCTTAATATTTGCCCTTAAATGGGCATTTATAAAGAAAGTAATCAATTTCTTTATAAAAATTCCATTAACAATTTTTTTTTTTAATATTTTGTCATTTCTAGTGCATAACAAAAAATTTTGTTGTGAAATATTTTGAAAACAAAAATTTGTTTTGGAGTTTCTTGGCGAAGTAAGATTTTCAACGACCTATATTTTCCAAATATATTTTCTGATTGGGAACCCATAGATCCGCTCCTGAGGTGTCTATGGATCCGCCTTCCAAAATTAAACTCGGATACTTCCCTGCCACGATTATGCTAACTTTTATGTAAATTTGAGCAGTCAAGTAAAAATTACAAATTTATTTCCAGAATATGTTGATTCTGTCCATGTGCATTGCTTGAACCAATCGAGTATATCGATATGATTTTGTTCTGATTACTATACTCTCTAGCAAATAAAAGTGATAGATCAAAGCCAAATGCAGAGATTGAGCAGTAGATCCAACCCTGGGATGTAAAATGAAAATATTTTGCGATATCAAATTCTCCCGCAGAGTACTAAAACTCAAATTGTTAATATTTCTTTTTTATTAAAATAAAGGATTTTAATCAGAGATCACAACGATTATGAGTATTATCATACAAATTATGATTTAGTTATTATTATTTTTTTATTTTTTACTTACCTAATAAAATTACACGCTGTTGCAAAATGGCACTTTTTATTTTCACTCGGAAAACGATCTAATGTGAGTTTTGGACCTTCTTGAGTAAATCACAGAACAATTTCTAAAAATTTCGAAACACACCCCAAATTTTGAGATATTACGAAAAATATGTTTCTAGGATCGTTCCGTTCCTGCACCATAGTTCTAGTAACTTCATAAGTTTTAAGTCAATTTAAGATTTTAAATTGATTTTCAAAACAGAGGGACGTAGCTTTATAACTATTTTACCATCTTTTATATACACTCAAATTAAATAATGAATTATTCATCATTTTTTAAATTTATTTCCCCTGTTCTTTTTCGAAATTTTGAATTCGATGTAAATTTTCCTGATTTTTCTAAAAGACTACATATCTCTACATAAAATTGCTTAAAAACTCAAGAAGTTATTAAGCATTTTCTAAATTTTATTACCAAATTCATTGTATATGTTAAGGCAAACTTATTTTTTATATTTTTTACTTGGTTTTTACCTGTAGAGGATAAAATTAAAAATATATGGAAAATTTTAGTAAGTTGTTATTGATAAAATTGTATAAGTTCTAAATTTTTGTCCAATGTTCACAAACAAAAAAATTATTGCATCGCTGCAATGACTTTTATAGAAAAAATTTTAATAAAATGCAGTTAAACTCGAAAAATTGTGGATTTTTTTTTTCTAGAAGTTGTTTGAAAATTTACTTTTAGCATTTGACCAAAAAAAAAACCAAATGCATACGGTTGAAAAGCCTGATTCTTCTACTTTCCAAAGAACTTTAAAAAGGAAAAACAAACAAAAGAATAACAGAATTAGAAATACATTTAACTAGAACATACCCAAAAGCATTTTTTGCGAATAACTCAAAATTTTGAGGGTGTAACGTAAATTTTTAAAACTGATTTATGATGTCCTCAAGAAAGCCTATAACCTATACTATGTGATTTTTCACTATAACAGAGTGTTATATTTTAGTTTCATTATTTAAATGAATTATAACAATTGTACTCTGCTATAAAATGAGGGTTGTAGATCTTATAGAGGTCATCACATAACAGTTTTAAAAAATTCCTAAAGATCTCACAGGTCCCTAAATTATAAATAAATTATAGATTTTCAAATTGATTTAGAATGTAGCTTTTAAACTTTATACAAAAAACGAATAAGCGATTCTAAAGAATAAAACAATTACTTCTCCACCTCTTTTTCCATCATTAAGTACTTCCTTCTAATGACAACACCATGTTAAAATCATTACTTTTTCATCTCTTCAGTATTTTTTGTTAGAATTTATTGCATAAATTCATATATTCCAAATAAGTGATGACTAGAGGTAGAAAGTTTTTATTTTTTAAACTAATAATTTTTGCATATATAGCTTTAAATGTAAGCTCAAAAAGTTATTAAATATTTTCTAAAGTTTATCAATATAATATATCAAGTTTATTCATATACATTTAAGATAAGTATTTTATTTAAGTTATGTAAGTTATGTAAGTTATTAGAAATAAATATCGAATAAGTTCTATAGTTTTTGTCCAATTTAAACGAAATACATAAATCTTTTTATATTTACAAAAAAAAAACAAATTCTTCAAAATTTAAGGAAATTTTATAGTTAAGCTCGAAAAATTTAGGAAAATTTTTTAAATTTTAAAAATCCGCTTTTAATATTTAACTTAGACAAAATTATGCAAATTGATATGGATGCAAAGCACTTCCCAAAACACAATCAAATAAAAATCAAGAAAACAAAGTTAAGGAAGCACGTGGATATTCATATATTAATAAGACACATTCAGTATTAGTTCTTACAACGTATTTCTTATTATGAATTATCACATATTTTAATTCTATGTGATCATTAAATTCTATTTATGCCACCTCGCACGTTATTAGAGTTTTAGTCATATTTGCACACGAAGGGTTAATAATACATATAAGTAAAAACAGAATTTGTCTACGCCTCTGTTCAATGTCAAACGTAGTGACGCTAATCTATGTACAGCGGTATGTATGTTGTCTACTCGTGTTACATTTAATTACGCTGTACTGTTTATAGAGTATCCAAAAAGCTGACGTTTTTAGAAAACCGGTTTTCGGTTTGACCGAATCTCATTTTAGAAAAAACCTGCTGATCGGTTTTGGACTCTTGAAAAAACGGTTAACCGGTTTTGAGTCATTTAAATTTAATATATATATATATATATATATATATATATATATATATATATATATATATATATTAATTTTGGACATTGTTATTATTCATTTTATTTTATTACCTTTCTTAAACATTTTGTTCCTAATCCTGGTATTTGAAAATATTTATTTATATATTTATGTTTTTCTGATTGGGTTTTAATAAATCTTGTAAGCTCTTCTGCATTTAAGATTTAGTTCTGTTCTAGTTCAGTTCAAATTCCATTCTAGTTTAGTTTTGGATTATTTCTAGATCAGTTCTGGCTTAGTTTTATTTTAGTTTTAGTTCAGTTCCAGTTCAAATATAGTTCAATTCCAATTCAGTTCTAATTTAGTTCTAATTCAATTCCAGTTCAGTTTTATTTTACTTTTAGTTCAGTTCCAATTCAGTTCTAGTTCCGTTCTTATTCAGTTCTAGCTTTGTTCTAAATTAGTTTTAATTTCTTCGTAGTTCTATTTCAGTTCTTGTACAATTCTAGTTTAGTTCTAGTTAAGTTCTTGTTTAGTTTTAGTTCATACACTTTTAGTTCCATTCTAGTTCAGATTTTGTTCAGTCTTATTTCAATCCTAAATCAGTTCTAGTTACGTAGTAGTTCTAGTTCAGTTTTTGTTCGGTCTTATGCAATCCTAGTTTTGTTCTAATTTTAGTTCAATTCTTATTCAGTTATAATTTAGTTCTAGTTCAGTTCTGTGTATTCGGCAAATTTTTTGCTGGAGTGTTTACTTTTAAGTTTTTAGTATCGTTTAAATATTTGGTGAATAAGGAGTTTTGAGCAATTTGGTTGATTTACATCATGATTAATATAAATATAGTTCGTTTTCAATGTGCACGTTATAAAGCAAACATTTAAACATTTTAATTCACAAACTTTTGTGTACGCACTCAATTGATCGATCTGTTTCAACTATTTAAAGAGAATTGTTGAAGCTATCTTTCATTTCTATTGCATATAGAAAGTTACATAAAACTTCTATTTTTAATCATATAATGTTTATTATTTTTTCCTTTTTTGGATTATTTTTCTGAGTAAAATTACATAAAAAATTAAATAAAATGCAGGTTTCGAATAAGATCGCAAAAAACTGCGTTTGTAAAAAGCCAGAAACCGATTTCAGTTTTGGATACTCTAACTGTTTACCTTCAACTTTAACATACAACTGCATTTCTAAACTTTTTCTCTTTCACACATTTTATTTTGTGAACAATAAATAAATTAAGCAAATATATATATATATATATATATATATATATATATATATATATATATATATATATATATATCCTATATATATATATATACATATATATATATATATATGTATATATATATAAATATATTTATTTATATATATATATATATATATATATATATATAAAAAACATATGACCTTTGAATGTTTTATATTAATAAGCATTACTTTCTTAATATTTTATAGTTTGTTGAAAAAAAATTAAATAAATGTGCCTTTGTAAAATGTTCTTATTTAATATGCTGTATGCTTTGATTTTTGTTTGTTTTGTTTTGGTTTCTGCTCTGTTTAAAAATTCTAAAACATTCGTAAATTTTATATTTATTTATAATTTTATCTCTTTCTTACGCTATGTTCTAAACAGCTGATGTTGGCAATTTCCAAGTCTCGATATGACGACTCTGTTCTTCGCTATGGCTCCTGTGTTATAACCCATCTACACGTAGCATAGTGTCTACATTAGAGATTTTTTTATCATGACAAACGTCAAACTTAATGCGAATTTGTGTGAGGTGGCAACAGTTGCAAAAAACAACAATATGGCGTATTCATAATTGTTTTTTATTTATGCAGTTTGACAACTGTAACAGCCAAAGTAATAATCAGCTGTTTAACTAAGGTTACCTTGTATATATTCGCATTGATTTTGACGTTTTGATAAAAATTTGCCTGATGTAGACACTAAGTAACAGAAAATATAAGATTTTTCTGTCAGAGGGTGCCAAATTCGCTCTCTGAGAGAATTATTTCATGTGCAGATTCAAATATTAGTATTAGAAGTATTATGAGACTGTTGTAATGAGATTTCTCTACACAAATAAATATAAACAAATAAAAAGAACAAGTTTACTCTGTCACTAATTGAAAATAATATCTTATAAGATTTATTAAAATACGTGAATCCCTTAATTAAGATTTAACATAATATATACAAAATGATTGGGATAAGGTAACGACAACTCTACAGCCATAAAACCAAAAAAACATGTATTTCGTTTTTGCGTTGAAATCTCTTAGGACAGCTTTAATTTTGACATTTCACGTAATAAAAATAAGTAATAAGACGCTATAACGCAAAAGTAAACAAAAATTGTAAACATAAATAACAATTTGCTGCAAAAAAAAATTCTGTGATTTAAATGTCGTTATCTGATTAATTTACCTTGGGTCATACGATGATTGCAAATTGAACACAAACATCTCAAAAATAGTAACAAACGAATAACTATATTCTCTTCAAAATTTCAAAATATGCTCCGATACCAACCAAATATGCTCTGAAAACCATTATATGCAAAAGTATGCCGTTAATTGGTTCATTCAACATCCCGGAAAAAACATAATTTCTTAAAACTTATTAAAATTAACCTCTAGTTTTTATATTATATGAAAGTATTGAAGTCCATTGATTCTCTACAACTGTCTTGATTTAAATCTTATTTAGATCATCATCCTTTAATCCTTTGTGACGATTGCCCTCATAAACAAAAGTTTGATAGTTAATTTTGAGTTCCTCCGCCTCCAACAACTAACTATTCATCGGAATAGTCAAAAATAAACAATTTATTAACAGTAACCGATAAGCGCACTTTGGTGACAAAATCTAAGATTAATTTCCGAGCCTTTCAATAATATAATAATATGGGAGGCATCACCACAATTAACATATTTGCCTTTAAGCCTTTAAGCCAATAATTGCGGAGTAGATATTTAAGGAAACTTTGGAAAGAATAGTTTTTTATTAAAATTTCGATATTGTTATAAAGAAAAACTTACCACGAGTTTCCGGATGAGCACAGGGTATATCCAGCAAAGCATCTTTGCTATCAAATTTAAGGCCATTAGGCATTTCTTGTAAATTTTCTGAGGGATTTAGTTGAATATCCGGCAAATTAAAAGTTAATTTTCTATTAAAATGACACAAATTAACTTTGAATATCAAATAAAATAATAGGATGAGTAAAATCCTTTTAGGTGGCTTTTTTTGCTACTCCTTGCTTTAACAATTTTTTCTTTTTCCCGTCATAATTTTATCTATTTCTTTCTTTCGGATTCTTTAAATTTTGCGTTTGTTCATTAGTTCTCAAATCAAAAAGTCTTGTTTCCAAAGGAGTCAACTCCACCGGTATGGCTGCAATTTAACTATTAAAAGTTTCCAACGTTTAATTAAACAATTTTTGCGTTCCACAACTTACTACGATTATAAGCTGACCATCCTCGTTAGTAGAAGTGCATGTAGTATAAGAGCTCCCACTATGTATGTAGTGTTGCTTCTTTAGGGTCATATAATCTATTTCAAATAGATTTTTAAAATAATAAATTATTTTGATTGTTTAATGTTATTACTTATCCTTCACCTCAAAAACTTAGATTAACATAGTTTCATTTAATAATGTTAAAATAATTTTATTTTCTTGTATGGCGCATTTTTCTGGACAATTTGTCGACATTCTCAGCGGATTGTTTACCATTTTGTTGAATGAATAAATTTTTGTTAGAATTGTATATTTTGATTTTACTTATTCTGCTCCCTGTCGCAGCAGCGACATTATTAGTATTTATGTACTAACCCATAGCGTAATAAGAAAGTGACCTTGTAAGTCCTGCTGATTTACAGTTTTTCATGTACATAGCTCGCGAAGTTTTAAAATTGCTTTTGTATTCGCATAGACAATTTTTTCACGTTTTTTTTTACCTCATGTCTATACTAGACAAATTTTTATCAAGACAAACGTCAAAATCTGTGCGAATCTATACAAGATAACCTCAGTTAAACAGCCGATTATTATTTTTGATTGGTGCAGTTGTCAAACTGCATATTTATAAACATTAATTAATGTTGTTTTTGTGCAATTGTTTCCACCTTCCATTAATTTGCTTTAATTTTAAGGTTTGTCTTGATAAAAAATTGTCTAATGTAGACATTGCGTTGAACTTATCCTCTTTACCCCAGGTCTATAACTGAGATTAACATACATTAATCTACATTAGAGATTTTTTTATGAAGACAGACGTCAAACTTAACGCGAATTTGTCGAAGGTGGCAACAGTTGCACAAAAACAACATGGCGTATTCATTATTGTTTTTTATATATGCCGTTTGACAACTGTAACAACCAAAATAATAATCAGCTGTTTAACTAAGGTTACCTTGTAAATATTCGCACTGATTTTGACGTTTGTTTTAATATAAATTTGCCTAATGTAGACACTAGGTAACGCTGATATAATATGTGAGATAACGCCGGCAGAGGAGAGTAACCATTTTGTTTATATTATGTTAAATGTTAAATAAGGAGTACACGTATTCTAATAAATCTTATAAGATATCATTATTTTCAATCAGTCACAGAGTAAACATGTCCTATTTATTTAAGAAATTCACACTTTTATAGCACAATTTTTATAAGATTGTTGTTTAACATGTAAAACAAACACTAAAAAGAAACAATTTTACAAAAAAATAAAATATTTTTCAGTAATTTCCAAAATACACATGCACACATACAAACAAAGTTTCGTATATGTGTATTTTTCTGACAGTTCATCTTTTAAGATGGTTGTGTAGAGAAATCTCATCACAAAAGTCTCATAATACATCTTATAATACTAATATTTGAATCAAGACGTGAAATAATTCTCTCAGAGAGAGAATTTGACACTCTCTGACGCAAAAATCTTACATATTATGTTACGTCTAGACGGGCTGTTGTTTACTCATTTTCTGCTCATAGTTCATAGGCATTTCGTCGAGTCTATATTAGACAAATTTTTATCAAGATAAACGTCACATTTTTATCAGAATAAAAATGTGTCTAATGTAGACTGAATTTGTCAGTATTCAGCGTAACTATACGTCTCCAAGAAAAAATTTGTATTTCCTCACAGAAGAAGTAAGTTTATATTAAGGGGTGGAGAATACGTACATGAGAAATTTCAATTTTAAATAGCCTTTTTTACAGAAAATTATTATTTTATTCCGTTTTTATTTTTTATTTGTCTTTTTAAAACAATGTTAAGTCATTTTGCATATTTTTTTTTTTTTTGTTTAAAAAATATATATAAATTTGACTTGGTGTTTAAACAATTGTTGCGAAATAAATTGCGCAATAAATTTCTTATTGCTCCACACGTAACAATTTAAAGAGAGAGATAGAATTTGACAATTGCCAACATAAAAATGTCTACGTGTATACTAGGGTTTGAAACAAAATTGTCACCGCTCGAGCTCTGACAATATTGTATTGACGTTGCCTGGTGAAAGAAACTATTTTGGTACTTTTTATATGGCTTATTATTACATGCGTTTTCCCCTATAAATGATAAAGATAAAAAATTATCTGTTGAATGGATTTTTGGAAGTATTCTTTACAAGAAGCACAATTTCTTAGCCTTGTGACCTTCAAGTAGAACCTATTAGAATTATATAATAGTAGCTGTTGCAATAACAAATATTTAATATGTATTCTAATCTATTGACAGTTTTAGAAGAAAAATCTACATCGTACGTAAAATGTTTAGTTTAGGAGGAACGTAAGCTGTCTCTTTTCGAAATTACAGACGCTCTAAATATATGTTAGTAATTGTAAAATTCTGTATTTTTGGTAAAAATTTTTAGCTTATTTAAAAATGAGTTCATTCAAAATAACTTCATCTGTAAACTGAATTCTACAAGGGGAGAGCGATTAAAAAATATTTTTAGGATTAGTTGAATTTTAAAGCTGTCAATTTTGTATTCATTTTATCTTCAAATGTTTAAATTTTAAGAAATTTCTGCTCTAATACCTTATTTACATTTGCACAAAATCTAGTTTAAGTGAGATTTCAAGCAAAATCTACATAATTTTACTAGATTTTAATTAGATTTTCCATACAAATCAAGATCTAGTTTCTAACAAGATTTTACCAAAATCTCCTAAAATTTAACTCGATTTTGAAAAATATCGTTTTTCAAAACTGTTTTTCTTTTAGTATGTTAGTAAAATATAACAATGTTCTAAATTAAAATGAATTTGTGTTTAAAAAAATATTTTTAAAATTAATTAATAAAATTTTATTTTAAAATTTTCATAAAAAACTTAAAATTAAATTTGAAATAGTTCTGTGGACCATGGAGCTAATTTAAAAGTGTTTAGGGGATGTTTTCAATTTTTATAAGAAACAAAATCTACAAAGCTGTTATAAATATATAATGTAAACAGGGTTGTTTTCCGTTGTCAGAGAGAATTCCAAATTAAATGAAGGCAAAAACGAAGACGGATTTTTCCATAATTTTGTTTATTCAACAAAACTACATATTTAAAAAATTATTTTCTCCCTCTCTTAAACTTCAAACATAAAAAATATAAAGTAAAGATTTCTTTCTCTTTATATAAATTTAATGTAAAAATATGTGATCTATTTTGCAACAACGGCAACACCGACAGAGAGGGAGTGTAAAAAATGGGAGCTTTTGGGAAACTGCTATGAAAATAAAATAAATTTTAATTTTGGGCGGATTCGCTGTTCTGTTTTAGTTGTCAAATCTTCATATAAAAAATTATCCGCTAGCTTGTGTTTCAGCACAAAATGTCAAATTCTGCTCATTGAAACAATAACAAAGATAAAATAAAAAATGTAAACAAAACACACAAAGAAACAAACATCATAACAAAAGACATTTGACAGCTTACAACAAAAAAAAAAAAAAAAAAAAAAAAAAAAATCAGCTGGGCATTCAAAACTACCTTGATGAACGCAATGTATGTTCGCCGCGAACCAAAAAAGTCCAAAAAACCGCACGAACCTGCTTATGGAGAATTACATTAGTTTGTCTGCCGTTGGTTCGCGACGAACCAATTTGGTTTTCGGTAAATCATATTTCCGATCACAGTGCAGCGCAACATCATCTGTCAGTTATAGCACATCTCGTAGCCATGAGGAGCGAATTACTGTTGCGGAAATTCATGAGACGAAAAAAAAGCTAAAAAAAATAATAATCTTGATGTTTTGAATTTAAGGAATTTACTAAAAGTTTTCAATTAAAGTAACTAAAAGTTTGACCAAAATCGGTGGCTATATTTAGGTCATGTTAAGCCGAAATTTTACAGCAGAGGCGGTTTTTAAAAATAATAGGCGGTTCGACGCATCCATCTGTAAAACTGGCTGACGCAGATCTCTGCAACAGAGGCGTGTATTTACTTGGTTGCAAAAAGTTTTTCATAGTTTTGGTACATTTTACAAGTGAACGGTGCAAAAAATAGTTGCGTCTTTATTGTGCATAAAGTACTAACTGTTTTATTTTTTCGCATATTGTGTTACTTTTTATACCCTACACCGCCACAGGTAGTTGAGGTATTATTCGTTTATGCTGATGTTTGTAACGCGTAGAAAAAGTTATTCAACACCCACCTTAAAGTATACCAATCAACTCAGAATCACTTTTTAAATCGATCTAACGATGTTCGTCCGTCTGCCTGGATGGACGGCTTGCTGGCAGTCTATGTAAACCTTGTGCACAAAGTACGGGTCGCAATTTTAAAGATAATTAAATGAAATTTGGCACGTGTAACTTTTATGATACAAGAACGAAGCCTATTGAAATTAGTTCTGATCGGTCCATTATTTCACTTAGGACCCATACAAATGTCGCCTGGAATAGAGTTTAAACACTCAAAAATGCCATAAATATAAGAATATTTTAATTCGGTACAAAGAAGTTCCATACAAGTATCAATCTTTGTATCAAATTTTATGAAGATCGGTCCACAATTAACCATAAACCCCTCTTTCGAAAATCACATAAAAATGTTAGTGTCAAGTCAATATTCTACACAAATATTACATACATCACCAAAATTGATGCACAAATTTTGATTTTATTCATAATTAAGTGAAAATATCCACGTATTATACCTAGAATTAAGTGAAAAAAAAATTGTTTCTTTAAACAAGAATAGGTCGACTAGATGGAATTCGAATTGCTAAACAAGAATCTTCTTTCAATTATTTCTATCTAAATTCAATCTAGTCCACCCATTTTTGTTAAAAGAAGAAAATTTATTGTTTTGCTCACCAGTGTGTCTTCACTTAATTGTAGGTATGTATGGGTTTTTCCTAATTGCGAATAAAATTAAAATTTGTGTATCAATTTTGATGATACACGACTTATTTCATTACAAGAATTACCAAGCAAGGAAAACGTTTTTGGTGTTTTATTTTTGAAAAGATCTTTTAAAGAAATAAAATTCTTCAATTTTGTATGAAAAAAAAAATCCGACTATAATTTGTAAATAACTAGAAAAGCATTTAGCAGATAAAAAATAATGTAAAGACGACTTGAAGATAATTTTAGTCCACATATTTTTATCTATATAATTCAGACTAACCGTTCTCGTGTAAGAGATGTACCCATAAAAAATCAGGACCTGATAGAAATAAACTGAAACCAGATTCCTATTTAGCACGTCCAATTCCATCTAGTCTACCTATTCTTGTTTAAGGGATGATTTTTCTGCCAACCAGTGTTATTTAGTATTTTTTACTAGATTTGTTTAAAATCTAGTAAAATAAACTAGATTATGAACTAAATTTAGTTTTAACGAAATTTTGATACGTTTTGATATTAAACGATTTTAATTTGAATTCTTTCACATAAAATATTTTAATATTTTGTAATTATTTATAATTACAGTATAAATTCAATAATCCTGACCCCTTTATTCAGGATTATTCGGTAATCCAGACGGAATTTCCTCTTACATTTTTCTACAATCTGGATTGATTGCAACTTTGTAAATCCGGTTTGAATGTAAAATAAGTACATTTTAAAACAGTTTGAAAAATTCAATTAGTATTACGATCTATGAGTTGACTGTAGTTGGATTCCTTCGTTTTCAGTTAAGTGTTGTCTAATTTTTTTAAGAGTTCAGTAAAGATAAAATTGTCTAAAAAAGAAACAAGGAATGTTATCATTTGAAAAAGAAAGATTTGATGCTTTACCTGTTTCATACATATTTTCAATAACTAACATATTTCAATTTTTTTCTTAACAAAAGAGGGCCAGGAAAAAAAAAACGAAAATTTTATAATTCGGATTGGTATATCCGTATTATCAAAAATAATACAAGTGAAATGACAAACACTGCATTTTGTCGCCATTCATTCTATTGCGTTTATAGACACGCAAAAAACAAAATTGTTCAAATATCGTCATTTTTTAATATTATGAATGGGTCTGTTTGTTTCATTTCCAAATACAAGAGCGGCCAGATTATTAGGTATTTTTTCTACTATTTTTATGAATAAGAATTATGACTGACAAGAAATACAAATAATATTACAGAATATTTTAATTCTAATACATGAAACATAAATTATTCTTTTATTTTGGTTAAACAAAACAAATATTCCACTATTATATTGACTGGACTTTTATCTTTTAACATAAATCTGGCATGGCACTCTTTCCATCCGGCGATCCGGTAGTATTGTGTACGAAACGAAACTCTAGGAATTTAGTCAGTCTTCTACGCGAAACCAGGCGAAACGGAACGAATTGCATGTAATAACTGTAAAGAGAAAATTCGAATGAAGTTGATTAAACAAATGAAGAAAAATTAGAAAACGTATAAAAAAAGCAGCAACAGTAACTCATATTTTTATATATTCTTTTTTCGATTTCGTTTAACCAGAAAAAAAGTAAAAAAATACGCGTACGCCTAGATATTTGTGTATTAATCTAGATATTTTATAATTTTCGACGAAAATAAAATTGAAAAAAGTGTAGAAAATAAATTGTAAAAATTTATGGGAATGAAAAATTTCTGAATTTAATCTATTTTTTGTCAAATTTTGTGCATGAATGTGTGTTTTTAAAGTATGTGTGAATTATTTTTTCTTTTGGTATAAAAAAATTTGAAAAGGAATTTATAAAAATTTAAAGAAAGTATTACGAAAGATTTTAAATGAAAAGAAAACAAAATTTTTTATTATAACAAATGGAAAATTCAAGTGAAAATTATTAATTAAATGCCAAGGAAAAGAAAATTGAAAATTTTACATAGAAAAAATAATAAGTACAAAGAATAAGAAAGTGAAGTTAAAAGAAATTTGTGAAAATAAATAAAAACGAATATGGTGTAAAAAGAAAAAATGGAATGAATAATATACATAAGAAAAAGAAACAAATATAGCAACAGAGCCCCCCAAAATGAAAAGTAAAAAAACAATACAAAAATTACAATAACAGCAACAACGATATACAGGGGGAACATAATATAGGCCAAAAAAAGAAAATAGCAAATACAAAACGAAGAGGAATATTATTTGTATTGTGGCATAACAGCCAAATGCCCAACGACCAAAATGCATACGGCCCACTAGAAGTTAAACGGCAAACCCCAGGTCTTTAGTTAGTATTTTAATAGGAAAAAAAGAAATTGTTCATTAAATGAGGAATGTTTTGTAGCTAAATGCCGCTCTTTTAGTTAGTTATTTTTAGGGGAATTTTTTTGCAATGTTTTGTTGTAAATGATTTTATAATTCACACCAAAGACCGCTCCCAATTGTTTTTATTTGAAGTTTTTCGTTACTTATGTTCACAAAAAAAAAAAAAAATAAATTTACTTGCGATAAAAAAAAATACTTTTTATTATTTTTTAGAAAACTATTGAAAAAAAATATTAATTTAATAACAATTATTACAATTCTTCTCATACTCTTTTTCTCTTTATACGGTGTTTCATTTAATTGTTGTTTTTTCTTTCTTTTTCTCTATTCCCTTGTTATTCATGTTTATTTCACATTTTTGTTATAATTCGTAGCGGCTGTTGAATTTATGTCAAATGCACTTTTTAAATAACACAGACAATGTTGTTATTATTGTTGTGTGTGAAAAAGATTAAGCAAAAAACTGTGAAAAGAAATTATACAAAAATCTGGGAAAAAAATAAGTTATTGTATGTGTACTAGAAAAATTATAATCAAATTGATTTTAGTTTGTTGCTACTGATAGAATTCATCGGACTATTTAACAAATAATGCAAGAATAAATAATTTAGTGCAGTTAAGAATTTTTATCAAACCAAAAGGAACAAAGTTCTTTTAAGAGTTGCCAAATAGTTCATAATTGCTTTTTTGTATAGGGAAGGGTATGAAAATTTGAAAATCGATTAGTCAAAAAAATTCATATAACAATTGGGTGTTCTCTCCAAAATTAACCTCTAACAAAGTTTACATCCTTTCCACGACAGCTGCATCAACTGCAATTTGGGTACTCATTCAGGCCCCTAACTAACTTAAAATTGTAAATATTTCCAATTGCAAACATTTAGTTATCAATTGAAAGCCCGAATACGCATTTATAAAAAGAAATTTATTTTTTTATAAAAGTATCTTAAACATATTTTTTTCTAATATTTTGTATTTTCTCCTGCATAGCAATTTTTGGCGTAAATCAAGATTACCATCACACTTGATTTTTAAATAATTTTGATAATGATTCAGTAGCATTTTTATTTGTGATTAAAGCAATGTAAAGAATTTTGCCCGCTCGCTCTTAGTTTACGAGTTATGGGTACTTGAAGTTATAATATAAAAATGCAATTTTCTTCTTCCTCCTGTAATGAATATGAACAATATGGGTATTATATATATTTTTAAATTATGATATTAACAAATATATTATGAGTAAAAATCGATTCATTTCTCTGAATATTAATTTTTAAAGTGCTATATTTTTGTTATTTAATGGGCTAGGAGTGTAATATGGGGATCATATGAAAGCTTGAAATGTTCTCTAAATGATTTGATGTGTAGAAAAGTACCGTTATATCGATATATTTTTGAGATAACGGTACTTTTGTAAAAAAAAGTCAGTACATAAAATAATAAAATATCATTTTGGCTCGCAATGGGTTAATGTTGTATAACGTTTTATATGTCAATGAAAGGTCTTCTCAAGACCTTTCCAATGATACCCATATTGTTAATTTTCATTACAGGAGTAAGGAGAAAATTGCATTTTTATATTATAACATCAAGTACCCATAACTCGAAAACTAAGAGAGAGCGGAGAAAAATTTTTATGTAACTTTTTTTTAACCAAAAATAGTGCTTTTGTCGAAAATAAAATTTGTTAAAAAATCAACTGTGACGGTAATCTTGATTTGTTCCCAATTTTTTTTGTGAAAATTATTTTTATTAATATCGGAACTGAGTCAAAACATTTAATTTAAGCCGAAAATTTTCAGCCCTGGGAATAAACTTTTTGACAGCAGCCGTTCTGTCACAACCACAAACGCTGTCATCGTTTCCACTAAAATTTACTGTATGGTTTAAATTTTGGACGACAAGAAATCATTGTGCCATAAGGGCTACATGAGTGCTCTTGTCTCAATAAGATTGTCTAGTAAGAGTTTTACAAGAAATCTATGTCTAATTGCATTGAAGTCTAGGCATCCGTATATAATACAAGTTTTTTTAGGAACAAGTGTCAATAAAATTAAGACCGAAAATAAATGCAACAGTTTTGTTCTGTTTGTTCGCTGCATAGAGGGGTCTCAAGTAATATACGATATGAATAGAGTTGTCAAACCGGTTTTTTGAATAATTCGAAAAGCCGGTATTTTGTTATATATATATATGTATATATATTTATATATTTTTATATGTATATATATATTTTTTTTAGTTGAAAAAATATTATTAATATTATCTTTTCTGTAATTACATTTGGGCTATTTTACAATTCTTATAATCTGTTTTAAAAACCATGCAGCTGCAATTAGAATCTGAGAAAAATTTGATGCTTTAATTGAAAATTAAAAAATAAAATAATAATAAATAAATAATTAATATCACCTCTTCTATTATTACATTTGGGATGGGTTTCTACTTCTAGTTATATGGATAATTTGCAAAAGAATTTATAATGGACCAAATGTACTATAAGTGAACTTGTATCAGACTCAAAATACACGTTAATAAAGTTAAAAATAGATAATTTTAATATAATTCCGAATTTTATGATCCAAATTCATTTTTAAGAAAGGAAATTTACATAAATTTTTCTGTTTGCTTTTTACTAAAAATTTTTTAAAAATATGGTTTATAAATGAATAAATTAACAAAAATAAATTTAATTAAAACACGGTTATTTGAACCGGTTTTTAGTAGAAGAATCCGAAATCTTGGTTTTGAAAAGGTAGACTTTCGAATTATTCGAAAACCAGTTAAGAAAAATATGTCGAATAATTGATAACTCTGGATAGACATATTTGCTCTATGTAAGGGAAAAAGTTGGTCGAGTATTGTAAATCTTGTGGAAATACTCCAAATATTTTCAAAGTGTTGTGCAAAATTATTTCTTATTGGAAAAATTATAACTGAGATAAAGAAATCTCCCAGCTGATGATAATGTGTATATTGTAGTGGAGAGTATAATAATCAATCTAATCATTGAAATATCACTTAATATTGGCGTAAAAAACGAAGTCAAAGTCTTCTCTGTCGCTGCTATAACAAAGCGGTAATTATTTTTCATGGCTATGTTTCTAAATTTTGTAAGTTCAAATTGAATATAAGAATATAAACTAACCTTTGTTTCAAGAGAAACATTACGTTTAATAGTTATTCTATTAGGCGTCTTGGAAGCCTCTAAGCTGCAATACGATATCATTAAATTATAGTGAATGTTATAGGAAGAGTATAAGATGATCCATCATCTGAGACCATAGAAACAGGGGTATATAGGTCTGAGAACAACATGAAGCATTTCTCCTGATGCTTACTAGTTCCGCAAAGACAGCTGCATAATTTATGCTCAGCATGTCGTGGAAGTCCCCATAATACCGCCAATTGTTCAATTATTTTGCGCCGCTTTTTTTAAATTAAAAAAATGGAAATAACTAATCATGCTCCATGAAAATTTGAATTTTATCATTCTATCATTCCTTAATTTTTATAACTAAAATTTGGCTAAGAATTTTAATTATTTATTATTTTTAATACAAAACAAAAAAACCCAATTCTCGCAACCCCCATTTTTTGTGTTATTATTCGTCAACAACACGATAAATTCTTGCACATACTTTTAGTTTTATTTTTTTTTTCTGTTGTTGTATGTTTTGTGTAATCGATCATGTTAAGAAATTCATAGACTACCATTCCTTTTCCACTCATCTATTATTTGTGATTATGCTTGCGTTTGAAAATTCGTTAAGAATCTACATTAATTGTTAATTCTTATTTATTATGTTCTTTTCATCTTTCTCGCTCTCTCTCTCTCTCTGCCTCATTTAGTTAAGATGTTTTTGAACTATATTATTTTATTTTTTTGTTTATTTCTGCTATAATTTTCTTTTTCGTTTCGGCAATTTTATTGTGCCGGAGATGGGAGTAAAGTTACTTTGATAAAATATATTAAAGATAATGTGTTTTTATTAATTCTATTCAGAATATTTTTTAATTTCTGTATACCTCTTCTAATAACGTTACAATTTCTCCAAACCACATTGCCCAACAAAATAAAGAAATGGATCGTGAATTATTTGCATGTTCATGCAGTAATTCTTGATTAAGGGATCAGAGATCATAACTCAGTAGAGTTAACTTCTACCTCTCTTAAACCAACTTTGGTAAATGGTTAGCTCTCCGAAATCAACAATTTCTTCACTGAGCATAAACTGCATTTATCACAAATAGGAACACCCTAAAACTTGATTTTGGCGTCTTTGACGATGGGAAATAAATTCCGACAGAAAATCATTTGACTTAAGCACAATTACCGACACATTGCCTTTCTTTACTACCTACATAAGAAAACGGAGGTACTACAGGTCAAGTTTTAATGTTGACACATTAGATTCTCTTGGATGTTACAGTTGGATTCTATCCAAGACAGTCATTAATGATTCTTGTACATACGAAGATAACATATATATATATATATAAAAAAACAACTAGAAACCCAACTGTGACTTCTACAACTGGTCACAAAAATATGAAATTTTAGATTTTGCTTTATAAATTTAAATTTAAAACAACAACGTTTTTATTTCTATTTTTTGATTTAAATTCACTACTTAGTGATAAATAAAATAAAAGTAAAAAATAATTACACAAAATTTTGTTTTCCTGAAAAAAAAAAAAAAAAAATTAACAAAATGGGACATTTTATTGTGAACACTTTTATGACCCTAATAATTTTAAGCTATATTGGATTTTTTGAAAAGTTATTTCAGTATTAATTGTGACAATTTTTAGCCCTAATGACGAGTGGAAGTCTTCGTTGCATTTTTAATTTAATGCACTTTTACTTTAATTAATTTTTAATTTAGTAAAATATCGACCCAAAGCATCTCATTGATGGATATTCTCAAAATTATAACATATTCCGTATACTTGATGTAAATAATCATCACCTGAACTGTAGAATTTCTTAACATGACCATATGAAACAAAAATTTTACCTTTTAGATTCATTGGGCACATTTGGTTTTTTGAGAATAATCGATGCACAATAAAAGGTGATATATATTTTGGCTTATTACAATATTCTTATTGCTATAGTTTGGAAATATTCGGGTATAAATAACACAATACCCGGTTTATACAATGTAATGACCCGAAGGACAACACCAAGTATAACGCAAAGTAGCTAGATGTCAACAAAAACAAATTCTAAGATTTTCCAGCTTAATAAATAATAAAATAATAAAAAATATAATCATGACGGATGGGAAAGAGCAAATATTCGTCTTTGACCTTTACCAACATAATAGTTATTCCCAATATCTGAAGATAATCCCATGTATTTTTTGCCAAAATTGGAGAAAAAGGGAGTACATTTATTTGCCACAATGCTATTTTAATTATTATTTCTTTGATAATATGAATTGCCCCAAAATATAGCTTAGAGCATAATATATTGTCATTATTGAACTTCACAACCGTAAGGTACTGTATCTTTGCCTTCGGCTGTTTTAAAAATTATCTCAAATCACTGCCTCTTAAATTATATTTGGGATCAACAGAAAAGTGGACTGTATTCCAGTATATGTGTTTCTTAAAGTTGCAAAAAGAAATTTCCAAAAAGAAGATTGATTGAGGTATCGTTTATTCTTACAAAATATATTCTTGAACCTTTACAGTTATATTGGAAGTAAGAGATAGGTTGATAAACAAATATTTTAGCTTATAAGCAAATTGATCGAAACAAATTATCGCATTCGATTTCAGTGTTTGGACTCTTTTTGTGCAACGAATAATACTCAATATGCAGTACATTATTTTCAAAACCATCTCATTTGGTACACAATTTTTAAACGCTTTGCTGTCATCAGAATTGTAATATACTAGGATCTTAGAAAGTTTTAAAGTGGTAAATTATTTTAAGCCTTAACAATTTTTCATTCATCTACACTGGTCGGCAAAAAAAATCCCTTCCTTAAACAAAAATTTATCCAATTTTGCATAAAAAATGGATTTTTGTCGCCAATAATTTTCGAATAACTCAGAAAGTAAGGAGAGGGTTTCTCGAATTATACTAATGAAGGAGGAAATACGTATTAGAAATGTCCATTAAAAATCAAATACTAATAGAAAAAAACTGTAAGCAGATTCGACCTCAGCATCATCTAGTCACCTATTTTTGTTAAATGGAAGATTTTTCTGCGACTAGTGTTATTGGAGATAAAAATTATAGTTTCGATATGGAAATTGACTAAATTGTATCTAATAAATCAGAATGGTATCATATTCTATAATAGCACAAACTTCCAAAACAAAACAATTTGTACAGAATTGCTTTCCATCTCTGTTGTATGATGAGCAAAAAATTAAATAGTACGAAAAGAAATACACAGAGAATATGTAAACAATGTGAAAAATAATAAAAAAAGAAAATATTTAACGAATACTTTTGTGCGTATTTTCGGGGGAATTAAGTTTTTTAGAGATCAGTTTAATAGTCACACTCCTAGACAATCGTACATGTACGCCATGGCAAGTGAAAAATACGTAACTAAATTTTAAAATATAAAAGTTTGCAAATGAAAACAGCAGTTTCAACAAAAAAAATTTCTTTTAAAGGAAAATTTTAACTTCAAAATATTTAATTTATCTAAGTGTTAATTTATTTATATAATAATAACAATAATAATAATTGGAAAAAAAGAAAAAATTGTGTAGCTGGAATTTAAATAGAAAAATTTTAAATTTTAAAATTGTGAAATTGTTTCATGAGAGTTTTCTATTTGTTATTGTAAATTCAACAATTGTAATGTTTATTTAATTGTAACGTTTTTGTTGTTATTATTAAAAAAAGTAAGATAATAAGTGCAGTGAAGTGTTAAAAGAAAACACACCAACATGTAAAAAAAATTAACAAAATAAATTAAAGGTGATCAATACCAAAAACAGATTAAAAAATGCACAAGAATTGATACCACATATCAACGAAAAAAATACAATAAATAAAAAAATAAAGAGAAAAGCATCAATACTTAATAATGAGAATAAGTGGGATAAATAAAAGAAAATATACAATAAAAAATTAAAAATATCTCCCCTTTCGTTAAGTAAAGACTCCTGTTTTTCTTACTCTCTCACTGTATTCTCAGAATCAGAATAGCGGTTTAAAATAAAATTGAGAAGACTAACAAATTAATAATAAATGACATAAAAATTATAAACAAAAATTGTCAAAACTAATATTTTATGGCAAATATTCGTCATTTGGTTAAATTTTTTTTATATATTTTAGTTATTTTATAAATATTTTGTTATTGTGTTAATATATTGTTGTTTTTTTTTTATTTCAAAAACCTCAAATAATAAATAACAAAAAAGTGGTAGAAGACACCCTAATGCCGTTTTAACAAAAATAAATTATTAATAAAAGGAAATATAAAACAAAATTTCACTACACAACATAAAAATATTTAAAAAAATTCTTTATAATCAAGTGTTATATTAACAGAAATAATAAAAAATAACAACAAACTTAAATAAGATCGTAAAATCATAAAAAAGTTCTCTACGGTTGCCGCCTTAACAGCAGCGGCCAGCCAAAATACATTTAAAATCTTTGAAAATTTTGGACCAACATCTATCTGTTGTACCATATACCATAACATACCTTTCAATATAGACGCCGTTGAAGAACGCCATCATTATTATCATCAACGATATTATTCTAAACGTCCAAGATGACATCTTTAGATATACGCAATAATTCGGCCGTTATGAAACGTGCCGAACAACTTAAACGCTGGGAAGAATCCGATACAAATCAGCAACCTCCCGTTCCTCGACCCGAACGTGGTAATCGTATTAAATTTTCATCGGGTTGCATATTTTTGGCCGCCTGTTTGGCTGGCGATAAAGAAGAAGTTTTAAAGATGTTAGAACAAGGTGCCGATATAAATACAGCAAATGTGGATGGTTTAACAGCTCTGCATCAGGTGAGTTTTCAATGAAAAATATTTTGTAATACCTTTTGATGTGTATATTAGGATTATAGATTCTATTTTTTGTTTTAAATTTCATAAGATAAATTTGTGAAAGAAATTGGTAATTTATTAGATTATTTTATTTCAAATTTATAAATTTGAAATTTGACCATTGTCTTATATCGCCCATTACTACTTACAACTCAAAAAGGTGATAAAATTAAACTTTCTAGTTACTGCTGCATATTGAGCTCAATATGGCGAATATAAATTCTAAATAGATCATTCACTGTTATTGATCATTTATCGAACGCTTTGAATTTACTATTTATTTTTTTTTAAGAAAAATTTTTGGGAACAAAACAAGATTAATCGATCTCTGGAAACATTCGGTCTGGTAGCCAAAATGTTATTTTCCTTTTTAGAGGAACTTAAATTGCAGTTTTTTTTCTACCATGGAGAAGTGTAGCTTCGATGATATATTCACAATTTCTTGGCCTACAATTAGTAGCCTGCAGTTTTAAATGAATTCAGGCTAGTTGCTCCTGGAACAAAGGGATTTGCAGGGATCTTTTAGACAGTTTTTGATTGAAGCCCATCACGTTATATTTTGTTATGCATTTATTTATTCCTCTCTTCCTCTTAAACTTGGCAATTTGCAGATTAATCTGGCGTGAGGGATAATCAAAATCCATTTAAATCTCTGCGGTGGAAATTGGGTTTTCGGAGAGTATAAAACGACCAATAGCACAAAGTTCATGAGAGCGGATCAATAAGTACGTGAATTTTCGAACTTCCCTCGTAGTTATATGAAATGCAGCACTATTCCCATCAAGTACCGCCTGTTAATAGACTACTGTCAAAATTTGAGTAAGTGTCGTCATTTACTTTGTGTTTGACAGCTGTTCAAAACATACAACTTCGTGTATTTTTCTAAAAATGGAAAAAAGTGAATTTCGAGTGCTCATTAAACATTATTTTTTGCGAAAAAAACCGTCAATCAAACCAAGGAAAATAAATAAATAAATACTATGGGGACAGCAATTTCAATGGTAAAAAAGTGGTTTACTGACTTTCGTTGTGGTCGTACAAGTACAAATGACACTGAACGTTCTGGACGGCCAATTGAGGTCAGTACACCAGAAAATGTCGAAAAAATCCACGATATGGTGTCGGCCGACCGAAGAGTAAAAGTGCGTGAGATTGTTGATGCCATAGGCATTTCATATGTCAGTGTGGTTTCGATTTTAAATGATCAGGTGGGTTTAAGAAAGTTGTCTGCAAGATGGGTGCCGCGATTGCTCTCAATTGACCATAAACGTAAACGTGTGACAGCTTCAAAGGCGTTCTGTAACTGTGGATGAAACATGGATCCATTACTGTACTCCGGAGACCAAGCAGCAGTCTAAATAATGGGTTTCTCCGGGTGAACCTGCTCCGAAGAAGGCCAATGTAAGTTTGTCGGCTAATAAGGCGATGGCAACAATTTTTTGGGATGCACGCGGGATAATCCACATCGATTACCTTTAAAAGGAAAAAACAATAAACGGCGAATATTATGCCAACTTATTAGACCGATTTAATGAGGATTTAAAAAGAAAACGACCCCAAGAAAAAAGTTCTTTTTCATCAAGATAATGCACGGGTGCACATGTGTGCAGTCTCAATGGCAAAACTATATGAATTGGGCAACGAATTGGTACCTCATCCGCCATATCCTCCGGATTTAGGCCCTAGTGACTACTTCCTATTTCCAAACCTAAAGAAATGGCTTGGTGGAAGGAGATTCAGCTCCAACGATGAAATTATTGACCAAACAAATGCCTATTTTAAGGACCTCAAAAAATCCTATTTTTTACGCAAAGTAAATGACGACACTTGCTCAAAATTTGACAGTAGTCTATTAACAGGTGGTACTTGATGGGAATAGTGTTGTATTTCATATAACTACGAGGGAAGTTCGAAAAGTCACGGACTTATCGACCCGCCCTCGTATATAAATGTTTTTCTATTAGAATGTTGTGAGATTGAATAGCCTAGAGGAAATGTAAAAGACTACAAACCGTTAAGCCTGAGTTCATATCCCCGCGACCCTTATAAATTTCTGTTTTTCCTAAAATATACGCAAATTTTCATTAATAAAAAATAAACAATATGACATGAATTTCTAGGCGGGTTTGGATGTGTTTTTACAAAAACGTATTATTTAGATTTGAGTTGCGTTTTAAGCTTTTTATATAAGCAATAAAGATAGTAGATTTCAACATACCGCTTGGGTTTGTACTGAAAGATTTTGGGTCCTGAGTTCGATCCTTGGCCAAGACTTCGAAAAAATGTTTTTATAATTTATCATCAAACAAATATTAAAATTTTGAATTGTCAGATTAAGACAGTGTGAAATATATTTTTAATTAATTAAAAATGTTTCTTTGATCGAAATTTATTAAACTAAAATTACATTCCATTTACCAGGATTTGAACCCAAGCACGAACACTTTAAAACTTATAGCTTTGAATTCTTACTTTGAATTCTGAATACAAAAAATAATTTTACTTTATTTTGTGTAAAAAACTTATTTTTCAACATTGTTGAATTTTAAATATATTCAATATTTACACTATATAATGAGTTTTATATATTTTGTCAACAAAATTTCTATGGGTATAGATAGTAAAGTGGAAGTGTTACAGATAATAAATCATCAAGCCATGGTTCGTATCCTCGTAGAATTCATTTTAATTTTGTTTTAATATGGTCATATTTTATTGTGAAAAAATAAGTTTGACAAGTAAATCTGAGTATGCGAGATTTTTTTTCTTAAAAAAATTATCACTTAAATGTAATTATGTTTTAGGTTTTTAAATGAAAACAATAAGATGGCATGTCATATTTGTTGTATTGTGTCTTAGAGCCCCAAAGTTAAAAATTCTGAAAATTTTAAAATAGCTAATTCAAGTCTAAAATCTCTAATTCTAAGATATTTTTTTGAAAAAAATTTTTGTTAAACAATTGAAAAGTAATTCACAATTTTGCATATCTCTTCTTTATCCAACTCTTTAACACAGATGATCTTCTTAAGTCACATGCCAAAGAAGCTTTCGGGGACTTGTTACGTTACAAATTTCCGATGTCATGATTAATACGAGTTTACAAATATTAAGTATATTTCCAGATTAAAGCAAAAATTTTGATAAGAGATAATTTCAATATGAAATATAAGATTTTGTGGAGGGTATAAAAGATTCGGCCCAGCCGAATATAACATTTCCAATTGCTTTTATTTAAAATATATTTTTCTTTTACTATACACATTTTATTAAAATTATAATTATTTTATTTGTTTATAATTTTGCTGTTGCCAGCACACGCTAATTGTAATTTTTTTCATTAATTTTTTTTTCTTCAAATTATGTCTTTCATAGATCAATTAAAAAGTTGTACAAAAATTATAGCTTTGTGTGTTTTTTTATTGTTTCTATTTTGCCATTTCTAAAGTTTTGTGTAAATAGTGCGTCTCGCCATACTCAAAATAATAATTTATAAATAAGTACATATTAGGGTGGTTCAACATTTTATGAATAATATCAAAGTGTATCGTAGATTTAAACGTACTTTAAATTATGAAAGGGGACATCATTTGGAAAATATTTGCCAAATTTCAACTTCCGTTAAAGTTAATGATTCCAGAATAAATCTTAAACAAATTTTCTCGCCAAAATAGATCAATTGATAGCAAATCAAAAATTATTATAGCCATACTTTGTAATTTTTCTCAAAAAGCAAAATTCATGAAAAACGGATATTTTATATAAAATTTCTACGTAATTTTTTAATATGAGTTATTTTAATAAAATGACGATTTTATCCTTTCTATTAGCTATTTTCGAAAAATTAAAAATGTAAAAAATAAAAAAATTTTAAGATTTGTTCTAGGATTATCGACGTAAATAGCCGTGTAGCTTCCTGTTCCATTCATCGTACGAAGTTGAAATTTGGACAAGTTGTTCTAAATGACATACCCTTTCATAATATTAGGTATGTTTAAAATTAGCTCTCAAATTGGAATTTGGACCACCCTAAGTACATACATTTTTTTAATTTTTTTGTTTTTTTTTTTTTTTTTTAAATAAAGAAAATATATTTAACTCTGACGTAATACAATTGTTGCAATTTTTTCTATAAATAGAATATTAAAACAACGATACAATTTTAATTTTCATAAATTTTTCAATTTGATTTTGGTAAATTTTAAGAAAAAAACTGAAACAGATAACACATGGCAAAACTTATTCTCTGGAACGGGATTTCTTAACCAATTAGATAGAGCCAATAAATCATTTGTTTTTGAATTGAAGTTGGTTTTGAGATAAATCTTTATATAGAATTTAAAGAGGTTGCACAACATATTGCCACTGTATCTCGAAAATGATATATCTGGTTTAGTGTAGTAAAAATTTCAGAAAATTCAAATCACTGGTCTGTCCAATATACTATTTCTATGAAGAAGTATTACGCACTTCTTTCTACGTTATAAAAGGCAGAATGTGAGAAAAAAAATAACGTATCAGAATTTTAATATTTCCCACGTCGAATTTCGAATCCCTTATTGCAACACCCTGTTTCCCATATAAATCAAATGGAATATCTTGGTGAATAGAGACAAATAAGTGAAATGGGAAGATAAACTATCGAAATAAAATAAAATTTAACAAATGCATTTCTAATGCAAACTGACGATTTACCAGTTTTTCTTTTCTTTATTTTTATTTTTGCTTCTAAATAATTGTATTGAATTTGTTGCTGCTATTTTTTTTATCTTGTATTTGTATTTAAGAATAAATATTTTTCACATCAGAGAATTGTTGTGTATACTTTCAAATCTATTTTTAAAAATTATTTTTCTTTAAACTTTTTTTTGTATTTTTTCTCTTTAATATTTTCTTGTTGCAAATTGTTTATATTTGTTTGTATTTTTTTATTATTGCATTTGTTTTGTATATTTGAAAAATTTATTACAATATTGTTCTGGTTTATTCTTTTTGTAATATTTCACTGAAATAATTTATAAGATTTGTGCATTGAGAAATATATAGAAATAAATAAAAAATATATATATTTACTAAAAATTCTCAAACTAAATTTAAAGATTACAACAATATTTTTAATAGTTTTTCTAAATTGAATATTATTTTTAGTCTGTATTTTACTATATTAAAATCTTCTGATAAATTATTGCACTTTTATTAACACTTCTGAATGTATTGAACATTAATTATTATTATATTATTATATAAATAAAAGTTCAAAGATTACGAATTTACATCACGTGGGCTATTTACATATCTATATAAAACAACAGACAACACAACCTATGTGTTCCCAAGGGAATTTACCGCCATAACACAAAGAAGTATGTCCGAATCCATTCCTCTACTTACTAGATCAATAGGAGTAAGATGCAAGAAAGTCTTCAGAGCAGTGATGGTAGTAGTTCTTAAAGCTCCCGTAATACACAGCGCCGTCGATCTTTAAAGTCGTCTAGAGCTACCTTACCATCCCAAGCTTAATCCCATACGTTTGAAATTTTTCGTTCCTGTACGAATAGAGTGCTACTTTCCATCAGGAGGTTCAAGGCTAATAAATTGTTGATTTTTGGATGACTTCTCGTTGATATCCCAGAAAGAACTACTTACTTAACAATATGTTCATTAACCAGAAGAACTTTCGTTTCCTCATTTAGGTGCTGGGGTTAGGTTATTTCTAGGCATTTGAATAAGTATCCACTGCAATTCACTCAACAAAGTAATACACATAGGAGTCGCAAAATTAACTTCAGACTAAAATTAGTTTTTGTGTGGAACTAAGGATACTTTGTCCATAGACTAAGAGCTGGCGGCTAGTAATTTGTTTCTACTTCGCAATTAGGCGTGATTGCTGTGGCGTAAGCTAAGGAGGTAAAAAGGCTATCGAAAATGAATCCGGAGATCTTTGGATGGTTTACTTTTGGATTTGAGCTCCACCGACCACGATACCTAATTTCAGTTTTAGTTCTATCCTCATAAAGGTCTCCCCATAGTATTTTGGTTATTCTGCCCACTGTATCATTATTCCACAGACAGAGTACGCTTACTCTTTCATTGCATCAAAAGATTTTGGGTTTTTCAAGTTTATTTCCAGCAATTCTCTAGATTTGTTTGCAAGATCATTCGCCTCCTCATTTCCAACCACTCTATGGTAATAATGTGTACTGTACTGGAGAGTTCTTTAATTGCTTTCTTGTAGTCTAAAACAGCCCTGGACTTGTGTTTTCTGATGCTACTGCTTTTATTCACTTCACCTAAATTTTTATTGTCTTAGTTTATACATCCTCTGATTGCACGTACTTCCGCCTGAAAACCGGTATTGTGGTTATGCAGTCCGGTTCTATTTCTTAATTTAGAGCCGTCCGTATAGCAACTAGTTCCCACGAGCATCTGAGTCTGGATACCATTAGACCACGATTGACGATTTGGTATCAGTGTAATACAATTGTCAGCAATAGTTACATTAGGCATCCTATCTTATATTTCCGAATTGTGTGTATACCTTCCAACGTCCCGATTATGAATTGGTGATACGATTTGTGATCCACTCTCTCACCATTTTTTAAGCGATTTGCCTTTGTGTTATTTTGATCGCAGCACATTAATTGAACCTTTTGTTAGATTTTTATATTGCATTTCTTATCCATAGTTGTTCACCAAACTACTGAAGCATAGGTTAGTTTAATTAAGGTTTAATTAAGCTCCTGTATAATCAGTGTATAATTTTTGGATTAATAACCCATTTAGAGTTTCTACACATTGATCAACATCTCTGGTGTTTTTTGTCCTGTCTCCATTTTAATTTCCAATCCAGGATAACACATAAATATTGTATTTGGTTAGATATTTTAATTTCCTTATCGAGAAGCGTGAGTCATCGTAATGTGCGCTGTTCGTTTTCCTTGTGAACAAACAAATTTCAGTTTTTTCTGGGTGTACGTTCAGTCCTCTTGGACGAGCCCAGTTCAATGCTATATTTAGAGCCTCATCCGCTCTTCTATATAATTATAATTGATTTAGATTCTTTTTCCTTAGAGACGTCGTCCGCGTAACAGACTAGTTCAAAACTGGTCTAAGGATAGGAAAATTGTCCCGGTTCGTACATTATTGAATGTCCCTTCTATATCAATGCATACTGCTAGTAAATATACTTTGTCGTTGAAGGATTTTTTCATGTGATGAGAGACCTTATGCAGAGCCGTTTGATGTAGGCTCTTCCTTTTTTCCCTGCTTTTCATCATGTTTTCCACTATCCACTACATGATCTTAAGCATGAAAGAAGGAAAATTAGAAGAAATGCTTTTTATAGAACTATTAACCATATCAATGGTAATTTGTGGCCCATCCTGTCTCACATTTCTTTGCTGCTGTCCCTCTATAGGTCCTGCTAATTCGGTCGGAAAGTGGGTGGTCATCAAAAGTTTCCTCTATTGTTTCCATCTTTTTACCCGTATCGTCTATTAGCGTTTCAGCTTAGATATAAATTTCTTAATTTTCGATACGTTGTTACGTGTTCGCGGAACGCAACAGAAGTTGCGTTTTGGAATTTTATATTTTTGTCGTTTTGAATTTTTCTAGAACCATTTTTTATAATTTTGTACGAAAAATTGTTTCGCACAAAACTCAATTTATCCTCATAAAGGAGAGTCATATCAGTAATGCTCATAAAAAAACTCAAAACAAATTATTGTTATAGCTTATGGAGTTTAAAATTTGTTCATATTGACTTGTTACTTAAAACAAACTCAAACATATTTTCCCTTTGTTAATAATACTTTAAAAAAAAAATTAACATTTGGACACCAAAATCTTCTATATAAACGAACAACATATATTAATAACAATTTTAGTTAAATCACCCTGTTTTCTTTTAATAAATATTTATCATCTTTTAATCAAATAATACATTTGTAATATTCTCATTTTATTGGTTGAGTAACTTTAATACAAATGCACAAAAAAAAAAAGATCAACAATATTAATAACACATTTTACAACATTGTTTTTAACAGCACCAACAACAAAACTAACAAATGTCATAGAAAATACAGCAAATAAACTGAAGAATATTAAAAAAAAGAGTATAATATAATTTTGTTACATTATCATTTGATTAAAACAAAAACCTCAAAATGACAGCAACATGGCGTGTCAAAATAAATTTATTAATTATAGACTTTTGTTTTTGATGTTTAATCCAAAGTGATCATAAGAGTATAAAATATTGTTTATATAAAATAAAAAAATTTTGTTTGTTTGTTATACAACTCTCAGATGAAATACGCACGTGGTCCTCTACACCAATAAAAAAAAAAAAAAAAAAAAAACAAAAACAAAAAATAATTTATGAACCATTCTTTTATATGAAAAAAAGTTGATTCTCTTCAGTCGTGAGTTTTTTTATGTTGTTGTTTTAGTCTGCAAATACTATTATATATTTTTTCTTTTATTAAAATGTTTTCATCATTTTTAATAAATATTTCTTTTTAAAACAATTTATTGACGAAATCTTGAAGCATGAAAGAAATATTTTGAGCTATTGAAGAATTTAGAAAACAAGAAATGATTGTTGGGTAATAATAGTCGACCTTTAAAACAATCCTCCTTGAAATCACTCTAAACTAGAAAAAGCTTTTTTCTAATTGATTTTCATAAAATTTGGCATACTTTTCTCTAAATTTTAGCCAAATGTCGGCAGGTTGTCAATATCTACTGAAAAAGTGTATAATACAAGGGACAAGGTGCTGAGTTTGCCTCTCTGACTTTTGATAACAGAGTATAAAATAATTTAGTCACCTGATTTTTATAGGATAGATATCGAGAAAAAGCCATCAAGGATCTAAAATTTCCAGATAGTATAAAATCAGTTTAATATTGTTTAATAATGTTTGCATTATAATTTACTATACAGATCATAGAGTTCTCACATTTCCGATGCCATCATACAGACAAATTATTCTTGTTTCTAAATCATTTTTCTAGTCCACGCTAAATTCCCATTATCGCATTCAGTCTTCCTCTCCAACTCTCGTCATTATTAGTTCATCTAAATTTAAGATTTGTCGTCATCAATGAAGCAGTTTTTTCTGTTTTTTGAAATATTTTTGCAAACAATTTTAAAACCGTTTTATGTATGTATATTTTGTTGCCGCCAGCAATAAGGAAATTTATAAAATATTTTGAGAATTTAGTCTTATGAAATACAGATCATTCACTAAAATTTGCAACAAAATATAAAATTGTTTAAAAATCTAAAAATAAAATTGTATATAAAATTCATGTATTTTGACAGTTGGCCAGTGTCTTTAATTTAGCATATTTTAGTTGTTTTTTCTTTTTGTTCTATTTAATAATTTTACTTAAAAGGGGTTAAATACATTTGGGAAAAATAAAATAAACTAATACTTTTAAAGTGACAAAAGAAAATAATGAGTGATGAGTTAATAAAATAAAATATAAAAGAATTCTTACAGATTTTTTAAAGATTTTAAATACTTGATTATTATTTTTAGAAAAATAAAATAGTTTTGAAAAATTAAATATTTTTTTTTTTTTCAGTTAAAATTTTATATATATTTATAAAAGCACTGCATTGAATGTTTAGTGAACACAGTAGTTTTTCCATTTGAGGGCAGACAAAAACATTAAGCTCAAACAGAGTCTTACAATTAAATTCCCCAACAAATTAATTAGAAATATAAACAGGACTTAAAATCTGGTTGAAAATTATGTATTAACAATTTTTTTTACTAAAAACTATACACAAATATGTATAGTCTTAAGGCCTCATTTTGTAACACGAAACGTTTTCGAACGGCAAAAATTTGTATTAAAAAAAATTTAAATTTCAAAAAATGTCCCAGTATTCTTCATATAAATTTCAAATGTTTGAAATCGTTTCGTTTTACAAGATGAGGCCTTTAGTTTTTAAAAGAATTTTCAAAAATTTATTAAACTGTCGCTTAAGTTGAATTGAAAATATTTTACAAATATAAAATATTTCAAATTATCTTTATTTTAATAAATATAATAATTTCAATAATACAATTTTCTTAGCACTGAATGAGAAATGAAAATTTAAAATTTATGAGAAATTACTTATTTATTAGTCTAAAAAAATATAAGTTTTAAAAAATTTACTAAAAATGAATATAAATTGCTACTACCCAGCAAAAGCTTTTTGATTTTCGGTAATAACAACTACTTATTAAAGCAGTTTCTTGGTAATGAGGCGTCATTATTATTTGCCGACTCTGTATTACATTAATAAGTACTCAATAGTATAATAGAACAGTAATACTGCAATCACGTGGACGAGTTGGCTAGAGCATCGGATTAACAACCAGAAGGTTGTTGGTTCAACCCCATTCTGAGGCTGTCAGTTTTTTATAACAAAATGTCTAAAAAGAAATTTGAAACTAAATAGAGTGTTTGTCGCTTAGGATGCTATGTGCGAGATGGTGTACTGAGTAAGACGCTAGTCAGTAAAAACGAATGATTAGTGTGTGTCCAAGTTCGAGTCTCACTGACGGCAAATTTTTATTTTTTTTATTTTTGTTTTCGTTTAGGTACATATTTTTGAGTACCCCAAGAGTCAAAAAATAACTACATGAATTTGTGGACAAGTCGAACAAAAATAACTAGTTATTCAGGCAAAAAATAAGTAGTTTATTTTTGTTTCCAATTATACCTGCTAGCTTACCAGGAAAGCAAAGTTTTTGCTGGGTAATAGCAGAAAAAAAAACTAAAATCAAATTATTTATACGTTATAAAAATACATATTTTATATATTTTTTTTTAACTAAAATGGCACCAAACTGATGTTAATATGGACTATTTTTAAACTGAATACAGATTCATGTGAACTATGCCGTAAATAGTTTGGTTTATTCTGTAAAATATTATAAAACATTATTTTATGTTTTTTAAATTTTATAATTTTGTATTTTAAAAATGCATTTTTTTTTCGTGAAATTTAGAATTTTTGGCGAAATTTCGGATTTTTTTTTCGTAAAATTAGGAATTTTTGGTGAAATTTTGTATTTTTGGAGAAAATTTTAGTTTTGGATGAAATTTCGAATTTTTTTGCTAAAGTTCAGATTTTTTTTTTGTAAAATTAGGAATTTTTGGTGAAATTTCGGATTTTTGGTTAAGTTTCGGATTTTTGATGAAATTTTGGATTTTTAAATTTTTATATTCTAGTGAAACAATAATTATATAGCACTAAATATTAATAATAAATTCTTCTCGCTAAAAATGTTTGAGTTTGTTGTTAATAAAGTGCAGCATGTTCACCCTCTATTTAATTTGAGAGTAAAACATGCCACATATTTTTTAAATTTAATAGCAACACTGAAAAAAGAACATCTGACCATAGCTTAAAGTTAATTTACAAAATTTTATAAATATATATATATATATATATATATATATATATTTTAATTTTAAATAAAATTTTTCAATAAAATTTTGGGTTCTGTTTTCGCGACAGGTCTGGTTTTTAATTAGTCGCGAAAATTGAGCTTGCACTTTACTATATTTTATTAGGAGAAAAATGAAAAATCACTTGATAAAAGCAGATTAGAATTGTAAAAGTTGTAATACTCATAAAAGTCTGTTATTTTACGTGTATTTTGTTGTTGCCATATTTATGGCGCAAAATAATGGCAACAACAAAATAATTGTAAAATAATAGGATCTTATGAGTTGTACAATTAAAAAAAAATCATATGTTCTATAATTCTCATCTGATTTTATCAAAAGATAGCTCATTTTATTCCGAGCAATATATAGTATATGGAAAAAATATGAAACAAATATATTTTCTAATAAAATATGGGTCAAAAATTGCTGTAAAGTTAAAAAATACGAATAAAAAATATAAATTTGAATTTGAGTCTTGTGTCTTACACATTTTTGCTATGAATGAATATAAATGTGTGTAATACTTTTAAAAAAGTGTAAGGTCTTTTTTCTAATGCCGGTTAGAAAACTTAAATTGATTAACAGGTATTCGAGATATTCGCGAAATCCGAAAGACCGGTTTTTTGGAAATAACTCCTGATTTTGGGGGTATATAGAAAATTCTAAAAATGGTATAATAATCTATTAACCCATATTTACAATCCACACTATGCTAAATTCCAAGTGTTTTTTCTCTGTAGCACCGTGTTATTAATACAAATTTAGTGCAAAATAGCAGTGCCAAAACATCCACTATACAATAGGTAAATATGGAAACTTGAATTATATTTTAGATACTATTGAAGACGGCAGATATTAGATTTATTAAGTTATCCATTCTCTAGCATTTAGTCTGAATTAATTACTTATTTTTCTGATGAGCGTAATTAGTTTTATTTCGAAATGAGGTTATTTCAAATTTAATTGTTGTTCTCAAGTACATACATTATCTTTGCTGTCATGTTACAATAGACTTGAAATGAAGGAGGAGATATCGAATAGATGTCAAGAAACTTCATATGAAGCTAAATGACTCTAGCCATGACTCATTAGTTAAGCAATGTTCAATTGAAACTGATCCTTGACTACAAAGTAATTCTGTATAAAACCATCGTTTTACACTTGATAGTGTTTAATAGTATTTTTCCAACCGGCCCAATTTTACAATTATATTAACATTAAAATACCGTCATTAAGCTTTTTTGTTCAATATGTATCATTCTGTTGAAATGTAACACCCTTTTTTGAAGCTTTTTAAATATCCCGGGCAGTCGGATATGTTTGAAGATGAAAAATTGGATGTTTTGCTCGATCAAAAGTCATGCCAAACGCAAGAATTGCTTGCAAAATCATTGAGGGCAGATCAATCAAACATTTTCAGACGTTCAAAAGCACTTGGATTCATCCAAAGGCAAAGAAATTGGGTGTCACACAAAAAATCATATATGAAGCCAAGCCAATTAGGAAAATCAACACAAAAGCCGAATACCTGTCGATAAGGTAATGTTCTCTATATTTTTGGGTCAAAATAGTATCATTTATTATGAGCTGTTAAAAACGGGAGAAATGAAAAAAGAGCATTCAAAGAAAACCAACCAGATACGGTTTTATAAATTTCCATCGTGATAATCAGTGTTGCTAAAACGGCGGTTTTCCTGTTAAATCTGGCGTTACATTTTTGTCTTTAGCAAATGCTTTCCATAAAAAACGCTAAGTGGATTTTCTGACTGCAACATTTTTTTAGCTGGCGGTTTCTAGCGACTTTTCCGTTATTGTAAAAACATAGTTTTGAAACTGAAATAATAATTAATTTATCTAAAATATGAAGTTACCAAAAACGAGGAAATTTTATCTAAAATCAACTGTTTTTCTATGCCAAAAGGTATTAAAATTATTTTTTTTCCCAAAATTTTAAATCACCTCAATGTTATTGTATAGGAAAATCTTTCAAACCCTTATTTGTATATAATTCGATTCAAAAGAAAACGTTTTCGTAAATCAATAAAATCAATGCAAAATACAATTAAAATATACAATAAGCCCGTTGGTTTGCAGTATGAAGATGAAGCAGAAAAAAGTTTTTAAAGAATTATATAACTGATTTTGCCTGCAAATGCTTTATTTGTCTAAGAACATGTTTTAAATCAGAAGAATATAGTACAATCTAAAAAAAAAAATAGATTACAATTTTTCCAAATTTGTTGAAAATTTTATTTTCATGACTCTGGAATGTAGTTGAAATTCTCGAAATGAAGATTTTTAAGGAATAGATATTAAATTTGAATAAGTTTAGAACTTACAAACTAACAATTTGTTAGTTCCTTTGATAAGAAATATTTTAGCGGTAAAAATCAGCGATTTTATTTAAAGTGTAGGCGGTTTCCAGCGATTTTTCAAATACGGGCGGGACATGGCTTTAAAGTTTTGGCAACACTGATGACAATGCTCGACTTTATGATGCCTTATATTTTCTTCTCTCTTAAGCAAAAACAAACAAGCACTCTCATATCCTTTTGTATAAGGTTCATTTGTCTATCAATGCTCGCATTAGAGAGTAAATAGTTTTTATAATTAAATAAATAATAATAAATAAAGTAATTAAAATTAAAAAAATCGATGCACTTATTACCAATCTTGATCTAATTTGTTTTTGTTGTGATTGAATAAAAATGGAGTTATTGATGGAATTAATTTGATCATTTTATTTATAAGAATTCGTTTCTTCCCTTAATTTTTGATTTAAGGAAACATTTTCGTAAAAAATGTTTTATCCAGCAAGAACTACAGTTTCAAATTAATTGTAACAATTTTCAATTTACAAGCTTAATAGCTACTCTCTGCATTAGTTTGTATTGATGCTGAAACAACATCTTTGTAATTTGTTAAGTAATCTGTATGTAATTTATTTATCTAAAGTATTCAATCGAATACTAAGTTGTGTAGATTTTTGAAATTGAAATATTTGTTAATCCAAATTTTTGCTGGGTAATTGTCAACTTTTTACAAGAATAATAGATAGTACTTTTATTTGTTAATAAAATATTTCTAGAGTTAAAACAAAATGAATTTTCAATGTCAACATTTTTGCAAATGTCTCATTCAAGGTGTGAAAATGTATAAAAATTATTGAACAACAGATATTGAAACAAATATAAATGTATTTACACAAAGAATTTGAAAAAAGAAAATAATTTTTTTTCCTTTGGACATTTAAATACTTAAATAAAGAAAAAATGCGTGGTTAATGTCTGATATATATTTTTGTTTTTTCTTTGATTTTTCACTTTTAATAAGATCATTGCTCTAGATGTATGTTACACATGAAATTTTCCAACATTATTCAATGTAAAAAGTGTAAAAATGCCAAGTGATTTGTGTGTTTTCTGCAATTGGATGAATTTACTGTGAATAAGAGAAATTGTTATTTTTTTGTAATCAGAATTTTTTTAACCTTAAACTAAGAAAAAACTAAGAAATGAAGAGGCAAGGTCATTATTTTAGAATATATTTTTGTTTATTTATTAGAGGATATTTGTTTTGTTTGAAAAGAATTTTTATTTAATAACTGCACTCCTTTTTTTCTCTTATTCATATTCAATTAATAGTTTAGAAGCGACATTTAACGCAAAAAATTTAAAAAAGATATCAAAAAATCAAATGTTTTTTTTTTTTAAATACTTTGTATTTTCATTTATTGACGTGTTTTCTAACCTTGGCCCGGTTCACTGCCATGTCGTACGTTTTTTTTTGTTTGCTACTTAATTCGTGTTATTTTCTGAACTACAAATCAAATATATATTTTTTTCTGTTAAATAAATTATAATTTTATTTTAACTTTTTTCATACCAGTTTTTTCACATATTTTTTCAATGTCTGTTTGGATGTTTTTAATTTTATTAAGTTTTCCCGCCAGTGTTTAATAAATTATATTAAAAAAAGTATAAATTATTTTCTACTTATCGTTATGATTTATTTATTGAAGAAAATTAAGATTTTATCTTTAATTGTTCTTTTGGAATAAGTTGGAATAAAAGCCTTCGGGTTTCTAAACAAGCTGAGAAAAATATATAAAAAAAAAAAAAAAATTAATAGAAAAAATAGAAAAAATGCCAATATATTTTCTTTATCATGACTAGATCAATTAAAAATATTAATTCCCATTGCGTTAATAGCATTTTTCCAAGAGATCCTTTTTACAACTATTTCACGTGAAAATACTATCTTATTTATTATTTAGTTTTTTCAAGCTTTATTATGGAGAGTTTCGTACCAGAAAAAGAGCATTTGAGGGAAGTTTTACTTCATTATTATTTTTTGAAGAAAATGACACCGAAAAGCCATCGTATTTTGGTGGAAGTTTATGGGGATCGTGCTTTAAAAGACTTAAAAGCAAAATTATTGGTAGAATATTAAACAACCATAATCAGACATTTAAAAACACTTGTATTCATCTGTAAGTAAGATAATCGCATGCCGCATGATCAGAAGCCTAGAGACTTTGAATGACGATTTTGCTTGTTTGAAATGCTGCTTTATCGACTTATTATGAGCAATAAAAAGCGGATCCTTTATAATAATCCAAAAGCCAAAAAATTTTTGTAAGCCCGGTCAATCAGAAAAATCAATAACAAAGCCCAATATCCATGGCGCAAAAGTAATGCTCTGTATTTGGTGGGATTAGAAGGGTGCCATCTATTATGATCTGTTAAAACTTGTTAACGAGAGCAGAGATGCAAGCCGATTAAAAATTTCGACGGCGGCTGAATAGCAAAAATTTTAGGCGGCGGCTTAACAGCTTTGCGCCGAGTTTTTTATCGTATGAAAAAATTTTTCGGTTGAGCCGTTTATAAATAACTAAATTTTATATTTATTATATTTTATTAAAATATTAAATAAAAGTTCAAAATTAAATAACTAAAAATAAAATAAATGTTATTCTTATGATAAACTTAAAATCTAGAAAATTATTTAAAAAAATCCATCAGATCTGTATATAAAATTTGTACGTAAATTATCTTTTCTTAAACAAAGCCAGAATAAAACGCAAGTATATTCCGAACTTTAAAATTAAAACTATACAAATTTTAATAATTTAAACAGCGAAATAGTATATTTTCAAATTCATTTAGATAGAAAAATTCTACTGTTAACTATTTAGCAGTTAAAATTATTGTTTTTATTTTTAGATTTTTGCTTTAATTTTAAAATTTTTGATTTTAAACACGATTTTCGAAACTTTAATTGTTTTGAAGGACGGGCTCATCTAAGTGGTTATTGTCGTGGACAAATAACTGCCTTTTAACAGCAAAATGACTCAGGCGACTACATTTAGCTGAAATACATGCTCCTGCCACAGAAATAATTATTAAAGTTCACTTGAAAAAATCCACTTGGTTTAAACCATTGCGCAGAAATCCGTTAAAACAAAAACTGTAATTCAATGTAGAAAAAATAATTAGTATTGAGTTAGCTCTGACAAAAAAAAAAAAAAAAAAAAGCATATTAAAAATCGATTGAGTCGGAAAAGTTGACTTAAAATTGAGCCGCCAATCAGCCGAATAACTCAGCGGCGGCCTGGCTTGTTTCATAAAAACGGCTAAGCGGATAGCCACTAGCCGCGCTGTTACGAGAGATCTGTAGTGAACACAATTTATTCGTTTTTATTAAAGCATTGAACGAAAAGAATCTGATGTTGTGCGACTACTTAAAAACTATCTGGAAATAGTGGCTGGGAAAGCTTTGCCCCAGTTGCCGCACAGTGTCACATTTAGCCAAATTAGTCAATACTTGGAATTTGAAATAAACATTAACTTTTTAATAAAAATTTTATGGGAATTAACGCATATACCCAATACAGAGCATAAGAAAGCCTTTTATAACAGAAAATAAGTATGTTGTTAAATCAGTCTTTTTAACGAAATTGAAGAGCTTCACGCCGAAGATCAGAAGTCTTTGTACAACACTTTTCTCTGATAATATTAAATGTAGCTGCTATGAAAATAATACCCAAAGTGAAAAAGAGGCGTTGAATTTTTGTATTCACAATTCTTTTAACCAAATATAGGGGCTATAAGAGTTTAGTCTCTGGACAAATTATAAATAAATATAAAAAGGAGACATATATAAAGTCTATAATGTGCTTAATAAGAATATGCTTTTTATTTTTTTCTATTACGTACAGATTTCTACTAGTATATCTTGAGAACTGTTTGTTCGTTATTATTTAATTATATTCGCCGGTCTAAAAATGATTATTACGTATTCAGCTATTAAAAGAAAATTTTAAAATGTATTTTAAAAACATAAAATGGAAAAAAGAAATTTCTAAGCTTATATCGAACTTTGACCTCGAATTATATTTTGTACTTAAAAGTTTTTTACCCCCACAAGAAGCTTCTAAAGAAATATACCTTTAAAAAATAGAATATATGAAGTAATCTAGTATTATCACTCATACAACAAAAGGGCAAAAGTACCGTTATAATCGTACAATAATCACAGGCATAGTAATAAAAATATTATTCATGCGACAATAACAAAAATGTTATGGTATTTTTACATTTTTCTGGGTAAATATGCAATATGAAATAAGAGAAAAAAGGAGGGAGTAAGTACGATTAAAAAAATTTGCTGATTTTCAATAGACAGAGATGTAAGAGTTCGCAAGCAACAACAATTGTACATATTTTTCAACCTTTAGTGGCAATTCAGACTAAATAAAGTAGATATTAACCTAAAAAAGTAGAGAAAACTAAATAAAAACTTTTAATGAATGAAAATTAAGCGGAAAATTGTTGTGTGTATAAAGTATTTAGAAAATGTGTAATTGTTTAAAATACACTTGTAATCAGTAGAAAGTACTTGAAGAATTTGTTGGAGTAAAAATTGTGTTGGATTAAAAAGTAACTTAATCTCAAATAGACTAAAGCAGATGTTAAAATGAGCTTTAACGTTATAAAAAGAAAACTAAACATTTTTTAATATTGTAGTTTTGGGAGTAATAATTTTTACATAAATTTATTATAGCATATTTTTGCATATATTGGGCTTAACAGAACACAATTTACTCTTATGAGCATATTTTGCAGTTTTTTCATAAAGTCCGTAATATGAAGCATATTTTTTACTTTTAAAAACGTCTTTTTTTTGTACTCGTATTTTAGTATTTTTACGAAAAATGGTCTTTGAATGCTTAAGTTATAACTAGGGAAATCACAAATATGCAATTGCATGTTTTGTTCTGGATGTTGAATAAAGCTGTCAATAAAATATTTATCTGTTTCAGAACAAATAGAGCACTTTTCAACGATTTGCAAATGTATATCTTTGTATATTTTACCCTTAACGCCATATTTTTCCGCTTAGCGATTTTTAGTGCATATTTATTTTGTTATTTTTGAGCATATTTCGACATTTGTTTTTTTTATACCTCATGGGATATTTTTCAAATTTTATTTTATAAAAAAAAAAAAACAATAAGAAAACCAAAAATATGAGATATTAAAGAACATCATATTAACCGATATATGGACGAACATATACACAGATAGACGGACATCGTTCTTTCGACATATAAGGAACCAGGAATGCTAAATTTACATATACCCCTTTAAAAGTACTTTTTTTAAACGTAAAAAGTATAATTTTTCGAAAAAACTCTTAATTTCAATTAGTGCTTCAAAAGAAGCACCGAAAAAGTAAAATGTAAAAAAGAATAAATTTCAAAAGAATTTTTTTTTGAAAAAGTACCAAATTTGAAAAAGTACCAATTTTTTATTTTGTAAGTGTCAATTTTTCAAAAATTTATGATTTAAAAAGGTACCAATTTCAAAAAAGTAACGAATTTCTAAAAAACAAATTTTCAAAAAGGTTATAATTAAAAAAAAAAAAAATCATAAAAGGTATCAATTTAAAAAAGTACATACAAATTCCTAAAAAGAACAAATTCTCGTAAAAATGCTATTTTATAAAAAGTACACATTTTTGAAAAAAGTACTAAATTTCTAAAAAAGTAGTTTAAAAAAATTTTCTGAAAAACGTTGTAAAAGGTACCATTTTTTATTTTTTATTACCAAATTTAAAAATGGTACTAATTTTTAGAAAAGGCACAAGTTTTTTCTTTTTAAATATTTTTTTATTAACTTTTTTTTTTAAGAACCAATTAAAAAAAAAAAAAAAACAAAAAGTAATTTTAAAACACAAATTTCAAAAACTGCGACAATTTAAAAACAAAAGTACCATTTTTTTTACATTTTAAAAAAGTAATACATACTTCAGTAACGTTTTCTAAAAAAAAAAACAATTTTTAAAATTTTCCAATTTGCAAAAAAGTATTAATTTGAAAAAGAACCAATTGTCTTTAACCATTAACATTTTTTCTTCGAAAAACATTTGTCCATGATTTCTGCACTTTTTCTATCAATGGATATATATCTACTGAAAAAATAACTATATTTGATGCTAATTGCCTTCTGAGTTAAAATATAAATAATTTATGTGTATTAAATATAAAAATAATCGAAAAAATTACAAATATTTTGTTCAAGGTAGTTCTTTTTTTTTTTGTTTATATTTTGAAGAAACTAGAATTCCGATTTTTTTGTTTATATTTTTAAGAATCTAGAACTCGGATTTTCATAAAAATTTGCACATTACAATGAGAAAACATGTGGCCATCCGAAATGAATGCTAAGATGTCTCAATCATAAGTACACTTTTATTAAGAAATTAAAATCAAATTAGATTTTAAAATTGTTCCAAAAACTACAAATTGATTTTGAGCTAGAAAATTCCGAAAAAACCAGTTAACCGGTTCTCTAAAAAATTCAACAAATCATTTAAAAGTCAAGTTAAAATGGATGAAATATAATTATTTTATGAAACAAAATTTAATTATGATAAGAAAACAATCATCTAAAAATGAAACTAAGTTATTATATAAAACTTAGTATAGAAACTATGATTTACTATGGAAAAAGTGTGTCTCAATTTTTTTAACATAAATTTTAAAGGTAAATCTAATTCAAATACTACTCCTTTAAAAAATGAAACAAGCTATTATTAGAAATATTAAATTCATAAAAACCCTAAAATATTTAAATTGCTTGTAACAATGTTACAATTATAAGTGATATGCGTATTTCCTTCAATATAATTACTTTAATATTTGTTTAAACTTATACACACTGTTGCCAGATTTGACGATTTTTTGGTTCTAAATCTATTTCCAGCATTTTTAGTATATTTTTCTTTAAAAGTAGATTAGTGGGTACATTAATATTAACAATTAAAATAAAACTCTTCTTAAATTTAAAATTAACCAATATAATATTATATTCGATTCAATTATTTACACTTTTATTATAAAATGCAAATAAACACTTCATATAAGGCCAACCCCCTTTTACAATTTTTATAAAAAATTTTAATTTCATTAGAAATCCTTAAGTTGCTGTACTAATAATCCAATAATTATAATACATTTTTGGAATCGCACTAAGACTTACTTATTTTTTCTTTGAAAGTCATACAAAATTACATATATTCATCATTTTTATGCTGGACTTTTTTATGCTACTTGGCTTTCATAATAGGTCGACAATATTAAATAGAATGTAATTTTTGTTAATTTATTTTTAATTTATATTTTTATCATAAATAAAATAAATTTTTCATCAAAAAGGATAGAAAATGATCATTAACATATAGAAAACCTAAAATTTGATGTTGAAGATTTTTTGACGATTTCAGATAGACCATTTGACTATTATATGCTTATAGAGTTAATTTAAATTTAACCGTTTGGCAAAGCTGTCGATCACCCTAAGCCATACACATCTTTTTTCTCGAAAATCTTTTGACCATTTTTGCATTATTTATATCAATGGGTTTATATCTTTCGAAAAAAAGTTTTTTTTGGCACTCATTGGCATCTGAGTTAAAATATACATCAGTTTGTGGTGTTGTATATATAGAGACAATTAAAAAAAATTGAAAATATTTCTTCAAGTTAGTTCGTCTTTTATTAACATTTTGAAGAAACTAGAAGTCTGACCATTAGATGATAAAAAGTCTATATAAATTTTTCTATATGAATTTTTTTAATCAACTTACCAAAAATGGGGCTGAAAAATAATTAAGGTGCTACAAATTAAAATTTTAATTTATTTATTAACTTCACTTAAAAAATTAATAACAAAAAACTAAAAATGTACATAAATTTTTTTCATTTTAATTTTAGTAGTCTAGCAAAAACTTTTTGGTTTTCGATAATGGCAGCTACTTATTAAAGTAATTTCTTGGTAATGAGGCGTCATTATTATTTGCCTACTCTATATTACATAAATAAGTACTCAATAGTATAATAGCACAATAATATTGCAATTACGTGGATCAGTTGGCTAGATCGCTGGATTAACAACCAGAAGGTTATTGGTTCAACCCCATTCTGTTTTTTTTTTTTTTAACAAAATGTCTAAAAAGATATTTTATACTAAAAAAAGTTTTGTCACTTAGAAAATTAGTCATTAAAAACTAATGGTTAATTTGTGTCCAAGTTCAAATCTGAATGATGTCATTTTTTTTTTTACTAACCTCGAGTCTAAAAGTAACTACATGAATTTGTGGACAACTCGAACAAAACTGACTAGCTATTCAGGCAAAAAATAAGTACTTTTTTTGTTTCCAATTATACCTGCTAGCTTACCAGGAAAGCAAAGCTTTTGCTGGGAGTTTAATGTTATTTTTTATGGCATTTTCCTATGCATTTAAACTAATGAACCAATTTAGCATTATTAATAATGTGTCGATTAACCTTTGTTTTGGATAACTTCAAAACTTCGGTCTGACATTGATTCGACTAATTTTTGTAGAAAATCACTGTCAATTTCTTCCCAGGCTTGCTAAATTTTTAGTTTTAATTCTATTATTCTCATTATGGTGTAACCCCACAGATTGGATTTAAATCCGGACAGCAAGCCGTCCAGTCCAAAAGTGGAATACTACGTTCATTAAATCATGATTAATATTTTTTTGCAATAACTTATTAGACAAATTTTTCTCGACTGCGTTTATAGGAATATTCCACTGAAATTATCAACAATATGTTCTGATTGCTAAATTAAAGAAAACAACAAAAGCAAGAAACAAATATTTTTTACATAAAACAATACCTTTGTATTGCAAGTTATTGTAACAACACAACATTGTTTTTGGTTAAGAGAAACGAATATACCTAAAAGAAAAACAAAAGTTTTAAATGCGTTTATAGGAATATGCACCAGTGTATATATATAAGTACACTGTATTTAACCAGCGCCGAAAGTTTTGTCGTAATTTTATTCCGTATACGTTATTTTACTTTAAACGAATGTTATTTTTTAGTATTAAGTAAGAAAAAAAAGAAAAAATATTTTTTTTTAAATATAATTATTTTTAAAACTAACATTTTCTCAAATACATCTAATACTAATATTTTTTATTCCTCTATCCAAGTGACCACTAGTGTTATTTGGGAAATTCCTCTATCATTCTTATTCTACTGGGTGTTTAACTGTAACGATTTTCTAATTATTTCGCTGACGTTTCATACTTTGTTTAATTGTTTTAATCGTGTCGCATTATTAAACGCTCTCACCCAATAGGCAACGACGCCAAACAAATTGATTAAGTATTTATCGCTGACTGATTGTCTGTCTGTCTGTTGGTTTTGTTTTGGTTTATTCCCCTGCCTATTGTTTGAGGGTAAAAAAGTAAATAGTAAATAAATTAAATACTGGATGCAAGAAAAACGTTTTTTTTTCTGTAATTGTTCATTGAAGCGATTCAAAATTTGTTCGAGAAAAAAAAAAACGTTTAAAAGAAGAAAAGGTGAATAACATTTTAGATTTGATTTGATTATACGAATATAGTGTAACTAAAAGCAAAACTATTGCTTAATTTAATTTTATTTGTTATTTTGTATCTAATATTATATGCTCTAAACGAATTAACGTACTGAACTGAAGGAAACAATTTGTTTTTGTTTTATTTATTTTTTTTACACTATCTCTTTAACAACTATTTTGTTGAAATGTAAACAAAACAACAATAAATACATACTTGAATATATTTGTACGTTTAAAATAAAAAAAATTATATATAAGAAAATATCTTTAACACTTTCGTTTTTGTTTTCAAATTTCGATGTTAAATGAACATAAATATGTATGTATGTGTGTATGTTGGTTGGTTCGTGTTGGTTTTTCTTATTTTGTAATTAAATGAAAATAAAAGAATTTTTATTTTTTTTGTTAAGTATTTATGTTTTTTGTTTAAAAGAAAATTTTAACAAAAACATTGACTTTTTGTTAAAAAATTTTGTAAGTTTTTTTTTTAATTTTATTTAATGAATGATTTAGAGAATTATGAAATTTCATAGTTTATTTATATTTATTGTGGTTTGTTTGGTAGTTTTTTTTATATGCTACGAGGGCTGGTCAAAGAGGCTTTATAACGAAGCTTGGAAAAATAATCCAGAAAATTTAGTTACAGGAAAAATTACTAATATCTTGAGATGTAACTAAAAATCGTTTTGTATAAAAGAATTAGTATAGTCGTCACGTGATTCTTTTTTTTAGTTGAATTGTCAATGTGGAACATCACAATTAGCAGGTACAGTCAATAATCAAACATCAGTAATCCAAAGGGAAATTTCTGTTGATACCGTTTTTACGAATAAAACTGTTACATTAAAAGTAAAGTTTAAGGGTTATTTTTACTTTTAATGTAACATAGTTGAGATGTCGTTACATCTAGAAAAGTGGCTGTTTGGTGTAAATACCTTGTATATAAATAAATATGTTTAGCAGGGTTATCACTTTTTGTAATTTCTGTAAATATCAAAAATACCATAGCAAGGTATTGTGGAGTATAGAATAGTATAAAGGATATTAATTTTCACGGTCGTCAAAAAAGTTCACGCACTAAAAGCATTTCTTCTTTGATTTCAAATAATGTTACAAAACTTGTCCGGGCAATTTCTGTGAAATCGCGATATTAATATAAATCTTATATACAAAATAATTTATTTATTTACTTTTTATTTTATATATTTTTCTTGCATTGTTAAATTTCTTAACATTTAATGATGTAGATTTAAGTGCAAAATCATTTCCTGCCAATTTGACAAAATATATGTGCAAAATTGTGTTAAATTTGTTTCTAGTGGGATTTTTATATTTTATTCGATAACCTGAGTAATTTTCTTCTGAATTGACCATATCACAATATTTTATATATTTAGGTGAAAGAGAAATATAAAATAAAGTGATTTTGATCCAAACCTAATAAATAAGTTCTACTATTTAAATACTTTGATTAATATATAAATTTTTTAAATAAAAAAAGAAAAAAAATTTTTATATATATATATATATATATATATATATATGAAGTTTTTTGTATAAATTGATTAAAAATTAAATTAAATACTGGAGGCAAGAACATTATTGGCTATAAGTTGGTGTTATGGTATTTTGAGGTTCAAAATAGTTATAACACTAATGTTTAGCCTTAAAGAAAAAAGTACAAAAAAATTTACATCAGTAAAAATTAAAAAAAAAAAAAAAAAAAATAAATAAAAAAAAATAAGGAACATATATTTAAAAATGTTGAATAAATTATTACTAATTTGGAGTGTATAAATAATTAAATAAATTGAGAAATCTTAAAATGGCTTAAAATTTAGGGAGCTAAAAGATCTTTAGTGAATTAACTACCTACCGTTAAAAACGCTCTTTTCGAAGTATCTCGTGACGGCCTCACGAAGATCTACAGCTTACATTAGATTGTTTTTCGAGTAAAAATAAAATTGTCATTTTGTAGCTGCGTGTAATTTTATGGATGATGAAAAATATTTATAACTTTTTTTTAGCAATGATGGATGAAAATAGAAATCGAAAAGGAAACATAATTTAAAAAATATTTTTTTTTTTTTTTTTGGGAACATTATACTATATATTGCCTACTTAAGAACCTGAAGCGTAGTTTAGAGGCAATTAAACCACGCTTCAGATTCTTAAGCATGCAATAGCAGACTTTCTTCCAAAAGTAGGTAATAAGAATTCTTTGTGACTTAAGAATTATTGACGTAACTAGGTGAATTGGGACTCGAGGATATCTGTTTCCAATCACGTACATCTCACACGAAATTGGACATGCTCTATATTAATGTATATCATTATATATGTGTACTAAAATTTATCTGAGATTTATGGGAGCTATTGAAGTTAAAACACTTTGTGCGGAAAACATTTTTATAGGGCCTTATTGAAATAATGTACCGATTATTTCAGTAATATTCTTATTCCTACCCAATTTCACTCAGATATATTTAACATTGTTAACTGTACTTTTTCACAAGTATACATAAACAGACATACAGTTAATAGTCCAGTCAGACGGATAGACATCGTTAAATCGATTCAGAAAGTGGTTTCGAGTCTATTGCTATATAAAAAGGTACTAGAATTTTTTCAGTGCGTTACTAACATCACCGCAAACATAATACCGAAACCACATATGATAAGGTAGGTATAATGAACGAGCCAACACATGCACTTTATTGAATTTTTGGTCAGGAAAATACTATTAAATTTGGACCAGCAGAAGCATCAGAGTTTCCAAAAAAAAAAAAAAAAAAATCATAAAAAACTTCATAAGGAATAACTTTTTATTTAAATTTATGTCTATTTGCATGTTTCTAAGCACATTATAATCAATTCTCGATTTCCTGATGCTTAAAATTTTCTTAGTTATAGCAATGAATAAATCTTCTTTAGAAAATTTCCAAAATAAATAATTATAACATACATACATACATACAAACAAACATACAAATAAACATACATAAATAAAAATAATTTTTATTTCGTGTTTTTGCTCATTTATACACAGATTGAATCAATTTTATTACATGAGTTTCTTTTGATAAATTTCCAATATAATCAATAAATACAACAACCAAATTTAAAATAAATATTCATTGGAAAACAATAAAAATAAAACAAGAAAATAGAAATTAATAACAAAATAAAAATTGACTTAATTATTAACCCATGTTGAAGGTACATAAAAATAAATATTATACTTTAAATTTTAAAGAGGGAAAATGTGATAATTTAACTTCGTTTGGTTTGTGATCTTTTTCTGGGTCTACGTACGATCTTAATTAAAACTTTTTTTGTTATTTTTAGATGCTTCTTATATACTTATAAACATATTTTTATGAATGAAATCCTTGTTTTAATTTAAATATTTTAATGTAACTTTGATTTCCCAAAGGTTTAAGTCCCCAAATAATATTTACGTAAAAGTAATGTAGCATTCAGCGTAATTTAAATGAAAATCATACATTTTCAAATAAAAAAATCTGGACAAGTGCCAGTTAATTAATTAAACATAAGAAAAATGAATTGTATACACGCAGGCAGGCAAATAGCATTGATGTTTTGCTTTAAATTGGATACATGACCTCCCACATGGGAATAATAAAATAATATTAATAATAAAAAAATTACAAACAATTTAGGAGGATTTAACATATATTTTGTAAAACAACAGAACAAAAACCAAAAAAGAAAAAAAAAATGAAACAAACATTTCGAAAGATGTTATCGAGTTAATTTATTAGGAGCATTCCCGTTCAAATGAAAAATTAATTGCTAATTTCATTATTTTGTAACATGTTGCGTCACTTTTTTTTAAATATATATTTCAGATTCCCAATCTTTTTTTTTCAACCCTACCTTTAGTTCGATTGGGTGTAGTCATTCTCAATATCCGTTTACAGTATTGAAAATTCCATATTTTTCATATTTTCATAGCGAAATAATACATTTTTCAGATAACATATCTCCGATTCCACATTAAAACTTGATATAGAATATCAATCTACTAGTTCTAGGCCACTCCACTCTCTATTTTAACCGATTTATGACTGCTGAAAATATCATTTGGTTCAATTTGAAAATTCCATATTTTCATAGTGAAAGAATACATTTTTCAAAATTAAACGTCTTCGGTCCTAGATTGAATCTCATCATCGAATTTATATTGTTGGAATATAATAGTCTTAGTCTACTCTCACTTTATTGTTGACCTATTGGATTCACTTGAAAATTTTATATTTTTCCATATTTAAAAAAACACATTCCTCAGAATTATATATCTCCGATCCCAGTTTGAATCTAGATATAGAACATATATTGCTGGAATCTACTAATCCTTGGCAATATCCACTTTATCTTTACCCGATTCAAGTGTGCTCCCAATATTCATTTGGAGCCATTTGAAAATTCCGTATTTTCATATTTTCTCCGATCACACATAAAATCGTGTCATCTAATATATATTGCTGGAATCTAATAGTTTTAACCTACTCTCTCTCCCTATTGTTGATCTTATTCTTGTCTGCTCCTAATACTTGAAAATTTAATTTTTCCATATCTTCATAGTGAAAAACAACTTTATTTCAAAATTGTATGTTTTCGTTTCTGAGTGAACCTGGCCATAAAAGATATATTAATGGAAGCTACTAGTCCTAACCTGCACCCATTATGCTACATGACTGCTTCCAATATCTATTAGAGCCACTCGAAAGTTACATATTTTTATAGTGAAAAAAAAAAAAAACAAACACATTTTGCAGAATTATGTATTTCATTTCTCAGATTTTATCTGGATCTAGAACATATATCGTTGGCATATACTAATCCTAGGTAACATCCACCCTACCGATTCATACATGCTCCCAATACCCATTTGAGTCATTTAAAAATTCCATATTATCATAGCGAAAAAAAAAACATTTTTCAATATTATGGATCTACGGTTATAAATTAATTAGAACATCGAATATATATATAGCTGGAATCCAATAATCTTAACCCACTCGATCGCTGATCTGATTTTTATCTGCTGCCAATACCTATTGGATCCACTTTAAAATTCATTGTTAAAATTGTATGTTTTCATTTCAGATTGCATCTAAGCATAGAACATATATCGATTGAACCTATTTACTATTGCATCCAATACCAGTTGGAGCCATTTAAAATTATATACTTTTATAGTGAAGAAAAAAAAAAAAAAAAAATTCTTCAGAATTATATATCCCAGATTCCAGTTTTAATCTAGACCTTAATATTTATAAGATCTCTGTTTTATTGTCATACAAGCTGAGTTCACAAAAAACTACCTGTTCTGAAAAACCAGTAAAGTTTAGACTTAAGGTAACATTCAGAAAATGCTATAACTTTTCCCAATAAATTAATAGACTGTTATCTATAATTTTGATAATATTATTAATACGTACACAATTCTGGTGAATATATTTAAATCAGTGTTTGATGAATTTATTTTTTTTTACAAAAAACAACAAAAATAAAACTACAAAGAAAAAATTTGCACTGATACGACCACCAATTATCTGTATTCCAATGTCTTGTAGTAGAAAAAAGCCACCAACTACTTCGTATTCATTCATTCATCATTTACACAAATAAAAACTAAAGAAAAAATTATCAGAAAAAAAAAAAAAAAAAATTGTAAGAAATTAAATAAAAACAAAAGAAAAGTTTAAATAATAAAAGATGATATCATCGAAATTTTTAACGGAAATCCAAACAATTCCCACCCAGTACACTAGACTTCTACGTATGTAGAGCAAAAGAATGTTTCTTTTCTTTAAACATTCTACTATTTAAGTTCTATCGAAATATTGATATCAAATCAAAATTGTTTATAGGAATTTAGTATTTATCAATAATATTAGTAATATTAGTATGTCGACATGGGATTTTTTTTTTTTTTTTTTTTTTTTTTTTTTTTTGAAATAATATATAGAAATGAAAGTAAACATTTATTATTAAAATGTTAAATAAAATAATAACAATAATAAAAAGTTAAGGAAAATTACACAAATATTATTTTGTTGGTTTTTAATTTAAAATTAGTTATTTTCAAAAATCAATTTTCAAATGTGCATATTTTAAAAAGTTTTTATTTTAATAAGTAAAAAATTGCCAAATTATTGAGGTTATTAACATTTCTATTTTAAACATCATTATTATTTATTAATTCTTCTTTTCTTTAAAGAATACACAAAATTTTATTTAAACTATTCACTAATTTTGTTCAAACAAATTCTTTAATATTATTTAATGTATTCATTCATGTATTGATAACGGAGTTTTGCCTAATATTCTAAACAATTTAAAATATAAGCAAACAAAATCAATAAAAAAAAACAAATAAATAAATAAAATAAACTGTCTACATAATTTTTATGGTGATTAATAAAAGAAACAAAAATTATTTTCTTATTTGCTAATTTCAAATATATTCGCATAAATTATTTAAATGTTTGGCAAAAATATAAATATAAAAGAAAAAAAGTTTATTTTTAAAGTTTTTGTATTGAATACACGTTCTTTTTTAGAGTCGTAAACTAAGTTGGTGTTTTGGTTGTATTAAGAATAGTTCGGGGAGTTAATTAAACTTAGTTTATATTGATAGAAAAATGATCGAACAGTTTTTAGAAAAACAAAACTTTATTTAAAATTTTCTATAAATATAGAATTTATTGGAAACGAAAAATTGTAAATTCTTTATTTATAGAAAATTTTCAACAAATTTTTTATTAATGGAAAGTTATCGATAAATTTTTTATTTATAGAAAATTATCGATAAATTTTAAATTTAAAGAAAATTATCGATAAATTTTTTATTTACAGAGAATTAGCGATACGTTTTTTATTTGTAGAAAATTTTCAATAAATTTTTTACTTATAGAATATTTTTGATAAATTTTTTGTTTGTAAAAAATTTCCAATAATTCTTTATTTATAGAAAATTTACGATATATGTTTCATTTATGAAAATTTTCGATAAATTATTTATTTACAGAAATTTTCTATAAATTTTTTTATTTAGAGAAAATTATCGATAAATTTTTTATTTATAGAAAATTATCGATAAATTTTTTATTTATAGAAAATTATGGATTAGATTTAATTTAAAGAAAATTTTCGATAAATTTTTTATTTATAGAAAATTATCGATAAATTTTAAATTTAAAGAAAATTATCGATAAATTTTTTATTTACAGAGAATTAGCGATACGTTTTTTATTTGTAGAAAATTTTCAATACATTTTTTACTTATAGGATATTTTTGATAAATTTTTTGTTTGTAAAAAATTTCCAATAATTCTATATTTATAGAAAATTTACGATAAATTTTTCATTTATGAAAATTTTCGATAAATTATTTATTTACAGAAATTTTCTATAAATTTTTTTATTTAGAGAAAATTATCGATAAATTTTTTATTTATAGAAAATTATCGATAAATTTTTTATTTATAGAAAATTATGGATTAGATTTAATTTAAAGAAAATTTTCGATAAATTTTTTATTTATAAAAAGATCGAAAATTTTTTTATTTAAGGAAAATTATCGATAAATTTTGTATGTAAAGAAAATTTTCGATATTTTTTTTATTTATAGAAAATTATCAGATTTTTTTGTAGGAAATTTTCGATACATTTTTTATTTATTTCTATTTATAGAAAAATTTCGATTAATTCTATATTTATAAAAAATTATTTATAGAAAATTTTCGATAAATTTTTTATTTATAGAAAATTATCGATAAATTTTAAATTTGAAGAAAATTATCGATAAATTTTTTATTTTATTTTATTTTTTATTAGCGATACGTTTTTTATTTGTAGAAAATTTTCAATAAATTATTTACTTTTAAGATATTTTCGATAAAGTTTTTATTTGTAAAAAATTTACAATAATTCTTTATTTATAGAAAATTGTAAATTCTTTATTTATTGAAAATTTACGATAAATTTTTTATTTACAGAAAATTTTCTATAAATTTTTTTATTTATAGAAAATTATATAAATTTTTTATTTATAGAAAATTATCGATAAATTTTTTATTTATCGAAAATTATGGATTAAATTTAATTTAAAGTAAAGAACATTTGCGATACATTTTTTATTTATAGAAAGTTATCGAATTTTTTTTTATTTAAAGAAAATTTTAAATAAATTTTTTATTTATAGAAAATTATCGATAAATTTTGTATGTAAAGAGAATTTTCGATAATTTTTTTATTTATAGAAAATTATCGAAAAATTTTTTATTTAAAGAAAATTTTCGATATTTTTTTATTTATAGAAAATTATCGACACATTTCTTTTTTGTAGAAAATTTTCGATAAATTTTTTATTTATTTTTATTTATAGAAAATTTTCGATTAATTCTATATTTATAAAAAATTCTTTATTTATAGACAATTTTTTATTTATAGCAAGTTATCGATAAATTCTTTATTTATAGAAAAATTATGGATAAATTTTTTATTTGTAGAAAATTTTCGATAATTTTTTTATTTATAAAAAATTTTCGATAAATTTTTTACTTATAAGATATTTTCGATAAATTTTTTATTTATAGAAAATTTTCGATAAACATTTTATTTAAAGGAAAGTTTCGTTAAATTATTTTTAGGAAATTTTCGATAGTTTCTTATTTATAGGATATTTTCAATAATTTTTTTATTAATAGAAAATTTTCGATAGATTTTCTATATAACGAAAATTTTCTATAAGTTTTCGTTCTATAGAAAATTTTCAATAAATTTTCTTTCTACAGAACGTTTTCGATATAAAAAATTTTCCATAATCATAATTTTCTCTCTTTTGATAAAAAAATAACTGGCAGATAGGATTATGTATTTTATTCTGTACTCCTTTATTAAATTATCTAATATTTGATAATTAAGCAACGTTAATTAAAATGTAATAAATGATTTTTAAAGAATAATCTGCTTTTTTCTTTATCTAGTTAAAATTTTTCAAATAAATTTAATTAAACTCATTATTAATTTAATGTGAAGCTTGGGTATAATAATATAATTTGGAATGTAAATGTAAAATCTAAAGGAACAAAATGAGTTTTTCTTCAAATTCGGTTATTCTTTTTCAATATATTTCATCTTTTAGCTTAGGTGTCTGTTTTTAATGTTTTTTTTTTAATTATTCGAATATCTTTCATTCGTTATACATTCGAATAATCAAAGAATTTTTAAAAATTAATCGGTCACTCGAATAACAATAAAATTAAGAGATTTTGTTCAATCAAACTTAAGGTCGAAAAATTTGACAACCCTAATAGATAATAGATAAGAAAATTTTACAAAAATTTTCTATAAATAAAAAATTTTACAAAAATTTTCTATAAATATAAAATTTTACAAAAATTTTCTATAAATATAAAATTTTACGAAAATTTTCTATAAATATAATATATATATATATAAATTTTCTATAAATATAAAATTTATCGAAAACTACAAATATGAAATTTAACGAAAATTTATAATATGTATATAATTTATTGATATTTTTCCATAAATGAAAATTTACCCTTATCGAATTTAAAATTTTATATAAAGTGATAATTTATTTGAACATTTTCTATAAAGAGAAAAATTTATCAAAAGTTTTTTTTATTAATAAAAACATTTTGTCAAAAATATTTGAAATATTTTTTTTTTAATTCTATTTTTTATTACTTTTCATGTTCTTTTTTTAATTTCTTTCCAGGCCTGCATTGATGATAATTTGGAAATGGTTGAATTTTTAGTAGAACAAGGAGCCGATATAAACAGACAAGATAATGAAGGTTGGACACCCCTGCATGCTACAGCCTCATGTGGGTAAGTATATTTATACAAAAAAATATCTATGTATCATCTCATCATTAAATTATGTCTATTATTAATGTTATTGGTGTTAACGTCGGCAGCAACGGCGACGCTTTCTTATATGCTGCTGCCAACCGCTTTCTAAACCTTAAAACATAAACAAATAATACAAAATTGCATAATTATTGAATTTCATCATCTAACCAAAAAAAAAAAAAAAAAAATGAAAAACTTTTTAAAATTTTCTTCTTTTTCTAATTTCACTTTGTGTTGGCTGTCGGTCGGTCGGCTGCATTTAAATTTTTGTTTTTTTCTTTCTTAAGAGGCATTTAATTTGTTTTTTTTTTTATTATTTAAAAAATGTTTAATTTTTCATGTTGTTGTTTTTCTTATATATTTTTTCCCAATAGTTTTGTAAGCATAGCACGTTATTTAGTTGAACATGGTGCCGATGTTGCTGCCGTTAATAGTGATGGTGATTTAGCCGTGGACTTGGCTGTCGACATCCAACATTTGCCCATGATTGATTTCATGCAAAAAATGGTGGCCGAACAACAAATTGATTGTGCTAAAGCCCGTCAAGCCGAAGAACAACAAATGTTGAGCGATGCCAAAAAATGGTTGCGTAGCGATGCCTCTGAAGTTGATCGACCACATCCAAAAACAGGTGCAACAGCGCTGCATGTGGCAGCAGCAAAAGGTTATACAAAGGTAATTTGTTGTATTTTTTGTTGTTTTGATTTTCCTTTTGTTTTTTAATTTGTTTTTAAATGCCAATTTAAAAGCGAATTTATTATAATAAGCAGTTTTACATATGAAATGGGGCTTTTAATTTATTTTCATTTGTAAATTGATTTTGTAATTTGTCCACTAATTTAATAAATAAATTAAAGATTACAATTATTAATAACTATTTTACTTTTAGTTCGATTTTTATTATTAAATTACAAATACATATTTACAGACGAAGCTTTCTTTCTGTTATTGGCATTGTGCTTTCCTTGCCTTGTTTTCTCATAATAGCAGATAATGTCTTTTAGTTTACACTTCATCCTAAATATGTTCAACTAACTAAAATCTTAAAGTTCTACAACCTTGAACAGTGGCAAACACTATGCTCCTCCTTTTTCCGGAGTACTAAATTTCCATCCGCTAAATCTAGATCATAAAAACGGTAGCTTGTGAAGATTCCATTTGAGATTCTTTGATTTTTAACACTAAATTTGTTTCTCCTTTGTCCTATATAGTATAGTTTCGGTCAAAGAGTCATTAACAATTTATAGACTTCCCTGCCTTACAGACACCGTAAAATTTTATTAAGTTCCACAGCTTTAGTGATCTGTGGTAATAACTAAACGGGCCTTACCCATATTTCTTTCTCTCTAACTATGACGTCTAAAGGTAACCCGATCCTTCAAATTCATCGGCAATTTCAATGCCCTCGACATTTAAGTTGTCTAGGATCCAGTATAACCTAACCTGCTATTTATGCCCTGTCATCGTTAAGTTTCAATGACCGTTATATCTTGACGATACTTTGAAAGCTATGACATTGTCATATCACAATTTCAAATTCTATAAAATGAATGAAGATGGTGCACTTCTCGCATGTCAAATGGTTTTATATAAGTAAATAATGTTTTTTAACTATAAAGAGTTGTATTTTCTTTGCTTTCGTATCAAACGCCTATAATATCTTTAGAGAAGTTTTTAAAATAAGATACCACGCTTTTGAAAGACTGCAATATCAACCGGAAGTTTTTCTCTAGGTAATAAATTTTGACTACAGGTCAACTGCTGCTACAATTCTGAGTACTTAGAGATACGTTTCCTAAAGTTGTCAATGTAGTGACCGCTTGTATATTGCTACCTGATTAGTCACTATACAGTATGCTATAGGACTATATTGATCGTATGACAGTTAAAAATTTTTAACATATTTCTCTAGGATCCTGTTGATCTATTTAAGTCACTCGTAAAGAGAATTTAAAAAGAGAGACATAAAATAGGAACCGGAAAACGAAGGGATTGAATAAAAGTTTAGATTAGAATAAAAAATAGTCTAATAGTAGTAGAAAATAACATACAAATTTATTACCGAATATATGAATTTGTTGCCAAATGTTTATCTTCAAAGTAGTTACAGTTTCTTATGCTGATATTCTATATTTCAGTGAAGCAGTTGATAGATCCTTTCCCAAACAGATCCCCGAATTTAGGGAAGATGAAATATGAGTTTGCAATTATAGTTCATATTACCCGTGGGTTCATTTCCCCAATTATGTAGTGCTAGATCATAAAACATAGTTTTAATTCGCTTCTTACAAGCAGCGAGCGGCATACCATAGACACGATCTATATTCTCGTCTTGCAGAGTAGCTCCATAGATCGCCCAATAACACCCGTCAACCCTCTAACGGTCGGAGCAGAAATCAATTTACAGATAAAAATACATGTTAACTAATTAAAGAAATGAATAAAATAAGAAAACAAATTTAAATATAAATTACTTTCAAAAATATAAAAACAAAAAAAGATGTCCGATAGGGTAAATGTTGTAAAGCTCCACCCAGTTAAATCGAAAGTCGGATATAATTATAATCTGGCTTACTTTTGACACCAGCATATATGAATTGATTAATTGATTAAAATTTATATTAAATTTTCAAAAAATTTATAAGAACATAAAAATAAGTAAATTAGTATTATCGACTTTTAAACACAAAAAAATCTTTGATGTGCGTCTTTAAGTAATTGGTCTTCGCGACACCTTGTGGGTTGCGAACCCCCAGTACGATCATTAGAAATGCAGAACGTGAATATATTTGAATGGATCCGGTAGGTTTTTCTAGGGTATAATTTTGTAACTTAATTGCAAAGGAAAATCTTTCGAATTTGTATGTTTACACATTGAAGGCATTAAGTTTGATGCAATATTAGCGCGTGTTTTCTGGCCATAAAACCACTGGGATACTCTTTAGCAGCCCCAATATTGTCTTTGTTGACGTGGTACACACGGCACCCGTGAATAGAAAAAAAAATACCAAGGACTTTGAAGATATCCTTGGAGTAGTTTGCAGCAGTTTGTTGTTGAGTAAAAGGTTAACAAGTTTTTAGCTTACCGATCAAGGATAGGTTGCAATTATGTTACTGAATCTAAGAAAGTACCTAGAAACGAAATTTTTCACAAGAATATTTTTTTTTTAAGATCATCAAAATCTTGATCAAGCTTCAAGTTTCTTCTGCAGTGTACAATGTTTTAAAAATGATCGATATAAATTTTAACAGCCATCAGTTGTTCAAGTTGATCAATAAACTGTAGATATAAACAAGATGTTCCTCAGGGCTGGATTCATAGAAACTCTTTAGCCCATTAAAGTGATCACTGTATGAATATAATGTTCCACCAGATATACAGTTGCATTTTTAGATATTAACTAAAAAAAACATATTCATTTCATTCCAAGTTTAAAATTTGGAACCTTTTAAGCAATTTTGATAATAATATTCCATATTTTAAACACCAATTTAAGAACAATATTTTCATAATAAATAACAAAAGTTTTCCTTTTACTTTTCATAGGTTTTAAGTTTATTGCTCGCAGGTCGTGCTAATGTTGATGCTCAAGATAATGATGGCTGGACACCATTGCATGCAGCTGCTCATTGGGGACAAAAGGAATCAGCAGAAATGCTTTTAGATGCCATGGCCGATATGGATTTACGAAATTATGCGGGACAAACCTGTATAGATGTAGCAGATCGTAAAATGGTTAAATTCCTTGAAGAATACAGAGCAAATAACAAGCGTATGAAACGAAGGCCATCTAGTCAAATCAGGTATTTTTATTCATTTAACTAAAATAGAAACAAATGCTAATTATATCCTTTCTTTTTTCGACAGTAGAATCTCAGATACAATTGAAAATCATATCGATAAAACACCCACTAAAATTATACGTGTTGAAGTGCGACCAGAAAATAACAAGGATAATGTTAATGGTAAGCGTATTTTGTTTGTTTTTTAAGTCAAAGGTATTATATAATTATTTATGTTAATATTTTATATGATTAATAGGAAAATTTAACTTAAATTTTCTTTTTTATACTTTTTGTTTTCTTCTTAATTGTATAATTTTGTTACATGTGCGTACCGTTGTGGTGGGCGTTATTCTGTCATTTCGTTCAATATTTATTCATTCATTTACACTTTCTCATTCACACAGGGTCCCATGGGCGTTAGGGCAAACTGTTTAAATTGTTTATCTTTTTATTTATCATTCCATTAGTTTATTACGTTTTGATTGAACCCTCCTCGTTAGCATTTTATCCCCCTATAAGTTTGTCTTATTTGCATTTTATTTCATTTTCAATGCGTCTCTCTTTTCATCTATACATCGATCATTATACATTGATAGATTTGTTTATTTTACAATATATAATAAATTTTTTGGTTTTTAATTATGTATAAATATAAAATATTGACGTTTATCGTTCATTCTTGTTATCTCGTTTTTCTGATTTATTTATTTTCTTCCATTTTTCTCTGTATTCTTTGAATTGTTTTGGTTTTTTTTATTATTAAAATCTCTTGTGTTGGTTGTATTTAATGTTGTCCACATTGTTGTTGATTGTTGTAAAAATTCGTTGTCCATATAGCTTCTACTTCGGTGGCCTCTACTTCGGGCCAAACGACAAATAGTTTACCTACCAATTCGGAATCCGAAGAAACTGATTCAGATTTAACCGATTCCACAGAGAGTTCGCATTCAACCAGCCTTTCCGATCGTGAAGGTATCTCTTTAGTTTAATAGTAATAATCCTGTTTTTGTTTTATATTCTTTATTCAATTAATGCACGTTTTTTAAACTTGATTAACTATTATTTTCCTTTTTTGGTTTATGTGGAAAGTTTATTTTTTAAATTATTTTAATTAGTTTAATTAATTAAAAGGCATATCATTATTATAATAAAGAGTTTACAAAAGAAAATATTTATTAATTAGGAATTTTAAAATATTAAAAAAACATTTCATTTCTTGTTCTTCTCATCATAGTGCTCTAAGAGTGTAATAAACTTTTTTAAAACTGTAATGAAATTTCTAATTGGACGTGTCCAATTGAAATGTATGCAGAGTTGTAGAGGAGGACTTAAGCTTTCAGAAAAATCATTGTAGTAATAGTATTAATACGTGGTAAATTACAGGGTGTTAAAGTTGACCACCTTGAATATGAAAGCGTTTGAAAAAATCGTAACTTCTATAAATCAAATTCAAATTTCAAAGATTTAAATATCTTTGTAAAAATCTTCTAAAGAGGAAGAAATAATATGCTTACTCACCTATGATATCTCTTATGAATGAAGATATAAGCATTGGTCGATAATTATGAAATTTTGAACAAAATTTCAAGTTTATCTGGATATCGATCAAATCTAAAAAATAATAATGACATATGTATGCATATGTATTGATTTGACATTAAACTGGATCCCGCTCGCTCAAAAATGTAGACAAAAGAGCATATTTTATGAAAATAGTTAAATTTTTAGAATAATATTTATTAAGTGCACAAAAAACATGTTAAAAATATTATATTTTTATTATTTATTTTTAATGTAATGTGTTAGAAAGATAACGATCTTTTAGTGTACCAAAAATCATTTTGCTAACTTTAAAATTGTATAAACTTTCAAATCTAACAAATTTTTTCTTAAAATTATAAATACTAAAATTAAAATTTTTTTAAGTAAAACTTCTTTCAATTTTTAAATGTGTAAAAAATGTAAACGTAACATAAAAATGTATATATATATATTTCTCTATCCACTGATATACATATTGTCTACACACCATTCCAAATGAACTAAATATGATTTCATTTGGCCGAGATACAAAATTGCAAAATTTAAAAAAGCATAAAATTTTTGTACTCAATTTAGAGTAATGATTTCGATAATTTTTCACGGCTAGACGAATTGACATAATTCAAAAAATTTGTAACACATTATTTTGTAATGTGTTAGAAATCTTCTTAAAAAATTGCCAGTCCTATATTACGGCAATTATTAGAGAAAAACGAAAAAAAAAGTCCAGGCAAAAAATCGAAAATTTCAAATTCAAGCGCAAATATCTTTTAAACATAAGATATATCATAGGTAAGTAGTTATACTTTTCCTTCTTCACTGAGGTTTGAAGGAATTTGATTTGTAGATTTTACGATTTTTTGTAACTTTTTCATACTTGAGGTGATCAAATTTTGCATCCTGTAGCTTATCTCGTATTATTACAGAGTGACTAAAGGATGATTTTTCTGAAAGCTTAGGTCCTCTTCTACAATTTTCCCATACAAATACAGATTTATTACCTTGTGTTCCGGATATTTTGTAAAAAGCTATAACTGTTCACTTTTTAATCCTTAGTCTCTGCAAAAAGGACTAGAACAAGAAATTGTGGTATATTCAAAGAAATACAGTAAAACGGCGAAAAGTAGAATTTGTACGACCTTAAATGTACTAGAAATACTCTTGTTTTTTGCGACAGATTCTTTTAGTTAACTGCACTGGATACTATTGCCCAAAGCTACAATCTGGTGGATCTTAATCCTTGTGATTATATAAAGATTGTTCTTGACATGTTTGTTTTTCGGATGAGATGTTAAAGTTTAAATATCGAATATGACTAAAACGCAAAATTATTTCATCTAAAAAAAAAAAAAAATTATTTCGTCTTGAGAGACTACATGACTCCCTTGAGTCATCATATTTTTGAACTCATGCAAACTTATTTAGTTTCATTTTTAAACTTTGCCTTTTATGTCTAAAATATTTACCTACATAGATATATTTTTGAGGCCCTTCTTTTGTTTTTAATATTTATTAATTCATATTTAAATTTTTTAATATCTCTTGATCATAAATTATTTTTTTATACCCACCATCAAAAATTGGGTTTGCCATTCTCTGTGTAACATGTCGAAATAATCATCTAAAACACTGTACGTCTGTATGTCTGTTGAAAGAAAGACAGAGCTGGGGACGATCCACGAAGGGAGACGAAACTTCGCTCAAATATTTGTAATATATAAGATTTGTTTGGTATTGAAAACGAGCAAAATCGGTTCATAAACAAAAAAAAGTTATGTGCCAAATACTAGAAGAACAGTGTGTCCGTCGTAATTCCAAATCATACTTTTCCGTCAATATCTCTTTTAAAAAAGCACATTCTCGAACAAAATTTTGTAAAATTAGTTCAATGAGCAATGTTAACTTAGAAACCAAAAATGGGTGTGATCCGCAAACTTCCCCGTTCATCTCTCTCATAAGGTGAAATTATTAGGTTGGTACAAAAATTTGCAGATGGTGGGTATATAGATTCGGCAAAGCCGAATATAACATTTTGACTTGTTTATAACTTAAATATTTTCTATAAATATTTTATTACTTATTAATTTAACAAAAACATATTTATTACAAGACTTTTAATCATTTTTACAATAATTTTTAATTTGCTTTTTTATTATCGTTCATCACTTCTAGATGATAAATCATCTATGCAGAAAACCATAAATGAAACACCCGCCACAGAAGATGAGGCGCCATGGCGACGTAATAATGTCACACGTGTGCGTTCAACTAATGAAAGTCCAATTAAAAATCGTATGTATTTTATAGATTTATAGCTGTTCTTTATAACAAAATTAATTAATTTTTATGTCTTTTGCTAAAAATACAAACATTTTTGTAATAGAAGTTCCTGATAATGAAGTTAGCAGTAAAACAAATAATGCCACCACAGAGACAGATGTTATTTTAAGACGAACTCAAAGCTTTGAGAATGATGAAAAGTGAGTAGATTTTTTTATTTATAAAGGATATTAATTTGTGCGTTTTAATATTTTTAAATATTTTCTTTGTAAATGTGAGTAAAAGTAAGCATTCGAACTAAGATGATTAGCGATATTTTTAACTGAAATTGGTGTTCTTGAAATCAGTATCTTTTCTAAAGAAGTTTAGTTAGACATTTTTAAACTGAAATTTTAAGTCGATATACATATTCCTAAAAAATTATATAAAATTTCATCTTAAAACTCCATATTGAGTTCAAAATCTTCCAATTTGCTTCTTACTGAAAATTAAATATGAGAATGTGAAACTTTTTTCTGATTTTTTTTTTTTAAAGTGACATTTATATATTTGAATTTATTGAAAAACTAACTTTAACTTCAATTACGCGTTGTATTTTGTTTTTTTTGCGCTTCATACTAGATTTTAAACATTCTATACAAATCTTGCAACAGTTGTTTTCAAGCAATTTTTTAAACTAAAATTAGAACATCTTTAAAATAAGTTAAGACAATTTTTCTAAAATATTTGTCACTCGAATTGTTCGATTAAACGGAATAATTTACTCCAATTATTGATTTTAATTTGATTTCTCGGTTAATCGAGCAAAGTTGTTTATGTTACCTGTAAATAAAGAGCGAAAGGAAGAAAGAAGATTCCCTAGACAGAACGAACGTGATTGTACAAAAGTTTAAATTAGAAAAACATGATATTGAATGATAGCACAAGAAGCTGATCCATATGATACTATAAAACTTTTTGACTAAATTAAAATTTAAATTCAGCATTCGGGCCTTTATACCGCTAATATAAAATTTATGTAAAAACAACATTTCATTGGTTTAAATGAATGATTCATTCTAAAATTTTTAGAAAGTATCTCAGATGTATGGAAGAAGTAAAAAAGGCTAAAGAAGGCAGAACAAAAATGCTATAACAGATTTTCTTTAACCATATGCAAAAAACATTACATCATATGGTGTTCGCTGAAGCTATTAATGGCTAGAGATGCAGCAGAGTCTCAAATAAACTTCCCCTGCAATCTCTGATTGTCAAGGGGAACTTTTGAGGTAAAAAAGCTGCATCATATGTTGTTGAGAACAAATTGTTCCTGGTATTTTTAAATCGTTGCTCTAACAATCTCACGATACAACAGTGCATTTGTTGAATTGCTGTATTAGGTAAACTGATTAACGCCTGATTTATTCTGAAACAAAAATGTAATATTGTAATGAGAGCGTTGTATTTAAATTTAAAAAATAATTTACATGATTTTATTATTCTCAAACACTCGTACAAAAACGAAATCACCTGCTTGGAAACTTCTCTTACGAGCGCCAAGTTTTTTGTTATATGAATTTTCTATTTCCAAGTTTCCAAGAGGTTCTCCTTTTTCCTCCATCTTTAAAAAAATCCATTCGTAATCTTAGAGATCTACCAACAAACCATTCTGTGGGTGATTTATTTTCAGGAGCATTAGGATTTGTTGTTGAACGATATAGGCCACGAAAAACTAGTAAATTCGTTCTAGCGTTCCGCCTGCTAATTTGTCAAATGAACAATCGACTAAATTCAGCACAAACAAATTGTGTTGCATTATTGTACACAATTATTTTGGAGGCCTTTTATCTATTTACAAATTCTTCCGTTCGCATGACTACTGATTTCGCTGATATTGAAGTTAGTTGAGAAACTTCCGACCATTTTGAAAACCATAAATAAATAATATCAATATGAAGTCTCTTCAAAACTTTTTGTAAAGGTAAAGGCCATGAACTTAGTTCAGTTTTATTTGGAGTCTTAGCAGCAGAAGCACATCCAGAACATTGTTTCACATAATTGGAAATGTCGGTATCCAAACCTAGCCAAAATATGTACGATCTCGCAACTATTTTGCTGCTTTAGTAATTTTATTTTAAATTCCAAGGGAACAGTTATAAGGTCACCAAACATTAGACAACCAACCACCTCCGTGAGAGACTCACGCCTATTGAAAAATGGTAGAAATTACTGTTGGAGACTATGAGATGAAGACGGGCAACTCTCTTGAATATATTTGTAAACCATTTGCAATGTTGGATCAGCCTTCGAAACATTGAGAATCATAAGCCGCGTAATTGGTATCTCTTCCAAATTTTCTTGTAAAATAGTTTTAACGTATTCTTCAACCGAAGTAGATACAGATAAAATTATGAAATCTACGTCTATTTGCTGATCACTAATAAGTCTTGATAATATTGATAATATTGTTTGTAATTTATTGGATGCATGAATTGGAATTCGCTTTTTAGAGCCAAAAATGGCTAACAAAGGTTTGTGGTCCGTGAGTAAAGCGAACGTTCTACCAAATATTATTTTATGAAACTTACTACATGCGTATATGATAGCCAACGCCTCTTTCTCTGTCTGAATATAATGCTTTTCAGTAGATGTTATAGCTCGTGAAATATGATAAATTAGTTTATTGGATTCATCTGGCATCGATTGATAAATTTGACCTCCAATACCCACCATGGAGGCGTAAGCAGCTACTGCTATTGGTAAATTAGGATTATAATGTGTGAATAACAAAGGCGATGTTAAATTTTGCTTAAAGTCCTGAAATGATTTTTCGCATTTATCACTTCACTTTCATTCTACATCATTTTTTAAACATTCGTCCGATGGATGGCGCAGTTGTTTCATTTTTGGCAAAAATTTTGTTAATAATTTACAGCTCCCAAAAATGACCTAAGTTCGGACACATTTGTTAGTCTTGGTAGATGTTGAATTACTTTGATATTTTTTCAATCACAGTCCAAAATATGACCAAGATATTTGATAGAAAACTTAAAAAATTCTCATTTTTCCCAATTCGTGGTTTGACTATGAATCTTTAAAGTGTCAAAATACTTCCACAACAGCCTTATAATTTTCCTCAATTGTTGGTGTTGCTATTATAATGTCATCTAAAGAGGTGTTTACACCATCTACACCAGATAAAACAGGTTCTAATGATTGTTGGAAAGCATCTGGAGCTGACATAACAGCAAATGGACGTTTATAGTATTCAAATAACCCTTTATTAGGACTGTCAGATGTGGCGATTTTTAATTGCTTTTGGCGACAGAATTATCCGTTTGACGACATGGCGAATTTTTTTTAGCGGTTTATAAACAAGGTGGCTTTATTTGGCTAATTTTTAAAAACTTATTAGAAATTATATTTATTCATATTTTTTTCTAATACTATATTTTGTTAGGAGAAAAATGAGTCATCACTTGATAAAATTGGATTAAAATTATAGAAGTTGTAATACTCATAAAAGCCTGTTATTTTACGTGTATTTTGTTGTTGCATATTTATGATGCAAAATAATGGCAACAACAAAATACGTAAAATAACAGGATTTTCTGAGTTTTACAACTTTGAAAAAAATCATATGCTCTACAATTCTCATCTGATTTTTATTCCAAATAGAATATAGTGTTTGGAAAAAATATGAAATAAATATATTTTCTAATAAAAAGTGCGTTAAAAATGACTGCAAATTTAAAAGAATACGAATAAAAAATATAAGTTTGAATTGAATAACAAAACAAAGTCCGAAAAATCGGACTTTTTTGGATATAACTGCCGATTTTGGGTGTAAATTTTAAAAATGGTATAATAATCTACTCACCCATATCTACAAACTATACTATGTTACATTCCAAGTGTTTTTTAACTATAGTACCGTGTTATCATTGGCTTTGTTGAAGCTTAATTTACATTTATAAATTATACAGAATTTGAAGCATTGTTCGAAACTTTTTATATTTTTATTAATTTTTTATTTTTTCTTTAAAAAAACCAAATATAGTTTTAATTTGGCGATTTTTTCGATTCATAATTAAATATTTGGCGATAGAGGCTCAATCTAATCTAACAACTCTGCCCTTTATGTGTATTTACCATTAATATTCTCTTAGCTTCATCATCCACCTCAAATTGTAAATATGCATCGGATAAATCTAATGTCGTCTACGTGTGGAATTGGATAGAGATTCTTCTCAATGCACGAATCCTATTGTTTGATTTACGTACCATAATAATACGTGCGGCCCAATATAAGCGATTAACTGGTAATATAATTTTCAATGCCTGAAGCCTATTCAGTCTGAAACCGTTTTGGCTTAAAGACTAGACTACAGTTTCGGTTAAGTTCCAAATGGATTTTAAACTTTTTGCAATGGCCTTTTGAAGTGCGTAGTACCCTCGGAAATTGATTTTCTCAAAAATATTCACTTTATCCATGTCTGTTTATATGTTTAAGCAAATATTATTGATGGTACTATTCCAGTATCCAAACTTTTCAATTAGATCAGTTCCAAAAACTTTAAGTGTTGTACAGTTTGCGACATAAATTGTCGAAGCAACTGATTTATCCAAATGATGAGTTATTTTATTAATGTATATATCCTTGACCGAAGTACAATTTGTATTACGTAAATATTTCGCAAGTTGTGGTGAACCAAGTTTCAACCAGTTTGTTTTTGATATGATTGTAATATCTGAAGCCGTATCAAATTGAAGTTAATAACAGATTGACCGGGAATTTCTACCAACTTAACATCTTCCCTTAACGATTTAAATCGTTGAGCTTCTGATACGAGTATATGACTCTAGGGTATTTAATAGTTTACTACGTAAATCGACATCTTTAGATGAATTCAACCCAATCATAAAAATTTAAGTTCACCTTTGTGTGAACTTTTTGTCATTTGGCCATGGACAAAAAGTTCAGTAACTGAGTAACTAACAAAATCCTCTAAATCTCTTTTCAGTGTTTCTTTTAAAAAATGTTCTTCAAAGCGGCTAAACCAATTTGAAAAAATTAGGTTATCATTGGGGTCGTAAAGAAATTCTTGAATATTTCTTGATATTATGTATATCAGTGTTTCCTGCTGTTGTGCTTGCGATGAGTCTGGACGAACAGTTGACGAATCTTCAATTTCTTTGAAATAAATTCCATTAACTCTTACTGTCGATTGGCAGCTTGTTGCTGTTGCAACAGAAGTTTCGCATAGTTTATATTTTATTAAAAACTTTATTTAAATCTTATTTAAAACGAATGCTGGTTTTTATTATAAATTCAATTACTAGCTAACATATAAAAATATAAGTGTTAACTATATACGACACCAAAGTGAATCAACCTCACGATTCCCATCAACAGTTGTCCAAATCCATCTTCTAAATATATTTTCTAGATTTGCCAAAAATTCAGCAAAATAAATTAAACTGAAACGAGTAGTTATTCACAGTGTTGTTCCCACAATTGGGAACTGAACATTCTTTCTACAAACATTTTTTCAACGGGACACTCTAGTAAATATGCGGCACTTTAACAAATTTGACCAAATATCTGATTGTGTACTGTTTTTTATTTATTTTTTCATAAATAATTTAACAAATAACACAACATAATTGGACATACTTTTTTTGTCCAGTTCAATCATTTGTGAGTGTGCTTACCGGCGGCACCTTTAAGAAATGTAAAGTAAAAAAGTTCAGTAAGTAATAAACTTATTGCTCTATCGCAACCTCAGTTTAGCCAAAACAACTATTGTTTGTGTAGAAGTTATAACCATTTATTACCCCAATAGTTACATACATTTCAAAAATGCAATACTTGGAAAATTTTGCTGAAATATGATTGAACAAATTAAAACCTTTTTAAGTAAATTAAATTTGACTTGAATTTGAATTTCCCTTTTACTGGAGAACGCTATTGATTTAAAGTGTAATACAAGTTTAATTCATCACTTGAATTCCAGCAAAAATGCTTATTGGGACGATATTTCTTTTTTGGAATGTCACAAATAATTAGCATTACAATCGATAGATGTAATTTTATTTGAAATATACACTTTACAAAACTTTAATTTTAAATACATTTGTTCATAATTCCTTTTATAGATAAAAATCATTTAATATACGAAAAATTTCTAATACAATCAATTCTTGTTTTACAACAATAGATTTTTATCTATAAAATAGTTGATAAGGTTTTCCTTACTCCTCTCTTAACAAATTGTTTATGTTTCTCTTTGCATTTATTAAGTTTCTTTTATAATACTTTTTTATAATTATGATTCAACAATGAATCAAAATATTTTTTCAAACAATTAGAAGATTATGACGTTAAAAAACAAATAAAATGTATTTAAAAACGTTAAGGAAATATAAAGGGTAGAAACCGATTTTATAATAATCTACAGCAGCTTAGAGTATAATAAAAATCGAATTCAAATAAATATAGCTGAATATAACGCATTTTTGACTTAAGTAAATGAACTATTTTCCTCTTGATAAAAATATAAGAATTTTAGAATATAAAATTAATTTTTAAAATAGCCATAAATAAATTATTAAACTTTATGTTAATAGGGTGTTCTAGGAAACCATGAAGACCCTATTAGTTTATTGTGATCTAAAGTGTATCGTGAATAATTTTCTTTTTAATAATAATTAAATTGCTGGTTATTTTTCAGTTAGAAAAATACTTCTAAAGAGTGCTTACTTTTTCTTACGGTTATACTTTTTCTATTAAAAAAAATACTATTTTTTTAATTTATTTTATATTTGTAATTATTAACATTTGTTTATGATTTCATTTTTGTATTTCTTTTCATTAATGTATTGTACGAAAATATATTTGAAAAAAAAAAAACAACTCATTTAACTAATCACACATCAATCATCAAATATTGAAACCGAACTAAAAAACAACAACAATAAAACCCAATTTGTTTATTTGAATTATATGCATTTAATTTATTTTGTGCGTGTGTGTTTATGTGTGTATTTGCTAAAAATTTTATTTTAATCAAAAACAACCGTGTGTAACTATTTTGCTGCTCTCAAAAAACCAATAATTTTTATTTACATTTACAAATTAATATTTACCCGTACTACAACTAATTGTTGCCCTCAATTAAAAATAAAAAAATATAATTAACAAAATAATTATTATTTTTTTTTAATAAAAATCATTTGCTACTAAAAGATTCTATCAAAAATATAATGAATTGCGAGCACGTATTAAAGCTAATTCATGTCCCATAATACCGGCTACACTGCAACAGCATCAGCAACAGCAACAACAACAGCAACATCATCAACAGCAACAAAATAATAATGTTAACAACAATAACAATAATAACAATACTACTATAATAAATAATAGTGCAATAACTGTTGGTGGTGGTAGTGGAAGTTGTTTGAAAAATTCTATGCAATCAGCTACGGCAGCAACAACAACAGCAACAATATCCTCCACAAATACACCCACTACTACTACAACTACTAATAATAGCCTACTTACACCACTACTACCACAATCGCCATTACTAGCAACACCAACATCACCTGCCACAACGAATACCAACACATTGGAAACAATAAATCCATTAAGTTCAACAACTGCTACCACCACCTCCGCCTCTTCCTCTTCCATCAACATTACAAATATCATTAATCCAAATTATACTGTACAAAGATCGGCTTCACTTAAAGATCATAAACAGATATTTATCAGGTTTGTTTTTGTTTTTTGCTTTCTTTGTTTTGATTTTTTTGTTTGTTCTATTTCCTCTTCCTGTTTTCCTTTTTAAAATGTAGTGTTAAAAATAGTTGTAGATTTTATGTGTGTGGGTGTGTTTTTGTTTTTTTTTTGTGTTAATTTAGTTTATATATTAAGGATATTTTTAATACCTTTTTTAAATATTTTTCTTTTGAGAATTATTTGATAATTCGAAATTAAAAGCTTTTTCTCAAATTGGGAAATCCTAAATTGAGAAAAAAATCAAATGTTTCTCTATCATCCTTATAGAGGAAAAATAAATTTCATTCTTATTTAAAAATAACATTTTCTTCAAACAATATCCCTTTTTCTAAATAGAATTATTGAAAAAAATATATACTAATAATTGGAAATTTGTTTGATTTTTAACATTTTTAAAATTAACACGCAGACAAAAAATTTATTTAGGGAAAAAAGTTAAGCATTTGAAATATGATTTTAACATATAAATACTGTTATGCAAACTGAAACTTTCTCAAATAACAAACTTTTGAAAATGATTTGATAAAAATTTTAGAATATCAAACTCAGAAAATGGGCATCTAAAAAATTAGTTTATTATTCTCAATTGCAAATAGATTTTGATATCAAATCTCATTGTTTACATTATCTTAATTTCATATTTCTTTTGGTTTTAAGCATAACTTCAGATTAACATTTTTCTATTAAATTTGAAAAATATTAATTTGTAAATTATTTTTTTGTTTTTGGATTTAAGATTAATATTTTATAACAATAACATATTCAAGCGTGTTTTTAAGCTCTGATTAGGTTGCAGAATAACGTTTAATATCAATTTAAACAAGTAAGAATGTTATATTCGGCTTGGCCGGATCTGTTATACCTACCATCTGCAACTTTTTTTTCCCTAATTCAAAATTTCACCTTAATGGGAGGTGTTTACATCGTTCCTTGAAGTATGAAGTTGTCATAGATGTTTTTGTTTGTTTTTCTAATATTTGAGCGAAATTTCGGAATTTCTGCTATTGAAAAAATAATGATGTACAATTGGCAACAAATAATAAATATTGAATTTTAGTCCACTTTGAAATAAAATGCGATTTTGTCTGTTAAAGTCATTTTCTATTTGGACACTTATTTATATATGTATGTGTCATACACAGATTTTTAAATAAATCTAAAAACTTTATACAATATTTTTAAGAATAAAACTTATTTGTGTCATATATTAACTTTACTAACATTAGAATGATATTTATGCACATTAAAGTGATTTTCGGAAGAGATTTATGTGGGAGCTATGGTCAATTATGGAACGATCTTTATGAAATTTGGCACAAAGATTTACATTGATATACAATTTTTATTTGTGCTGAATTTTATTAAAATATTGTTATATTTAAGGCGGGAGGTCATTTGTATGGGGGTTAGATGAAATAATAGACCGATCATAAATAATTTCTATAGGCTTGGTCCTTGTATTAAAAAAATCATATATTCCAAATTTCATTATATTATCTTTAAAATTGCGACCTGTACTTTGCGCATAAGGTTTACATGGACAGGCAGCCAGAAGGTCTGGTGGAGGGATGAACATCAATAAATCGACTGAAAAAAGACTCTGAGTCTATTGGTATACTTTAAGGTGGGTGTTGGATAATTTTTCAGCACGACCGTAATACCACAACCATCTATGGTGGTGTAGGGTATAATAAGTTATCATCAGACAAAGTTATGAACAAAGATATATGTTACATTTTATTTGAACGCACGCTTTATGCAATCAAATAATTAAAATAATTAAGTAAAAGTATAGACTGGCTTCTAAGTTATAACCTTTCGAAAATTACAAAAAGTGGTTCGGATCAGGCTTTAAGATTAACTTATCTTTTGCAGACCATTCTTCATAATTGGATAGCATACCGTTCATTTACTTCAGGAGCGTTATAACTCACTCAAGAAAAAAGAACTGTTTTTCAAAGTTTTCAAATTCTATTTATCTTAATAGAAAAACTAACGTAAAATTCTCTTCTTAAACGGTGGCCATAAAAGATATGTACATGATATTTTTACAGCAGATAAAGTTTGACATAACACTTATTTCTATATCACTAACTTAAAAATCTCGTTTTTTGAGTTATGACGTTCTTGAAGTAAATGAGCGATATGTGTATCCAAATAATTTATAAAACACTTTTATACAGAAAGAATTTGCATTTGCAATGAAATTGAGCATCATCGTATGTGTGTGAAATTTGATTTAACCTTTGATTTAACTTTCCCAAGTATTTGGTGCTTATAGGTACTCGTATACTTTTTGTTTTTTGCTCTACTAAAGCTTTGTTTATCAGATAGGTTATTGTGTAATTCGATTCGAAAGAAAACGCTTTCGAAAATCAAAATATTTTAAATACAATTTCGTGATTTACCGCAGGGAATAAGGGTAAATGTATGAACACAACAAGTCCGGATTCTACAAAGTTATGTGAGAGGCACTTTGAACTAAATTTAAAAAAAAATCACTCACCTTTTTTCATGCATGAATTAGGTTTTTGACAATTGAATCAGGTTTTTTCTCTCACAAAAATATTTACTTATTAATCCTTTTCATAGCCCGCATTATTAAATTAAACAAATATTTAGATGGCAACGGAAAATGAACAACAATTTTATTTTCTTCTCATTTTTTTACTTCATTTTTTAACTTTATTTTTGACAATTGACCAATATTCTTCTATTGGTCACAGTTTTTAGGACAATTCGGTAAACTGATTTCTCTCAGCATAAATTCAATCGTATATCTTCCACAATAACAGCTGACAAGGTCAGACTAAATTAATGGGTTTGTCATGTGAGATTTTACACATGGTATCATGAATTGTTTCGGAATTTTTCTCTATATATTTCTCTACTTTTTGAATAGAAAAAAATAAAGGATTGTCAGAGGTGTGCGTTCAAATAAAACATGACATGTTTTTATTTTATTTTTTTTTAATAAAAGGTGAACTGAATCAACAAGTATGCTTCTCCTCCAGATTTTTCTGATATGTATATCATTTTATATAAAAATTAGTTGATAACTAGATTATTTTTAAATTTTTTAGACATGTCTTCTGAAAAAAAATTTAATATACTTTTACTAAATTTTTCGCGGTATCTCTCTATAAGAATTTAAAATTAATAAAATAAAAAAAATAAAAAATAAAAAATTTCTTTAAAGAAAATTGTTATTATTTATTATTTAAGTGATATCGATTTTTCTTAAAAGTATAATATTAAATTATAAATTTGAAAATTTTTTATATGTACAATATAAGAGAGAGTGATACAGAACGTATACAAATACAGATGTGAATTTTAAGAGTAGCGATCCCTGGACTAAAATAAGGTTGCATGTCACGAGTGTCATCAATGTCTTTTTATGACACTCTATGTTATGATTATTCGAATTTATTCAGACTAAATAAGCAAAATCAATCGCATATCTTGTTGCATTTTGAGTAAACTTATCATACGACAAATTGTTTTTTAAATTCTTATCGTTTTTAGTTCGATACTATTTAGGACCCTTTTGTTGATTATTGTATGTTGGAATAATAACGTATGTTTACCAGACTAATAAAAAATATTTTTATTTTTTTTTATTATTGAGGGGCTTTGATCATTCTTCGCCTCAGAGTTTTTCTCAGCTTTGTTAATTAATTTTTTAGCTTTGATTGTCTAAAGCCTAACATGGCTCAAATTTAATTTTGAAGAGACCAGCAAAAACTTTGATTTCCTAGAAGTTAGCATGTAATATTGGAGAAAAATATAAACTGGTTATTTTTGCTCTCGTTGTCCCGAAAGTGATAGATGTTAAGCAATAATAAAAAAAAAAAAACAAAACCAACAACGAAGAAATTTTGCCGTCAGTGAGATTTGAAGCTTAAGGACTCACGTCTTTCTTGTTAGATCATCTCATACTTATCGATAAAAAAAAACTAACAGCATCAGAATGGGGTTGAACCAACAACCTTCTGGTTCTTAATTATGACGTCTCATTACCAAAAAGTTTTTGTTGGTAATGAACACAACGTGTCATTACGCGGCCGAACATGTTTGGCGTAGCTCTTAGGAACTACTCCATTTTTTTGGGCTTGGAATTTATTCTTGTGACTTTTTCTTTTTCTGAACCAAATTTCATATTATTCTTTAGGTCCTTGTTAAGCTTTTCTATTATCCTGAAAGGTAATACTTTTGTCAAAATTTACTTATCAACATTTTACAGAAAGTTAAAAAAAGTTTTAAAAAAATTCAATTTTTATTTTGTAAATTTTTCTTTGACTGGCATCTGCATGCGCACAAACGACCGTGTTTCAAGAATTTCATCTGCTGTTAAATCTGATATGCTTCTAGAGGATATTGTAATCAAGAGCATTAAGCATTAACCATAAATCTACTAGGAAGTTTATAATGCAATATACTTCTCCATTATCAATCAATTCAATTTTGTTCATTGTTTTTCGTAAATATTTGACTCCGTCCGCTTAATTTTACTTTGTATTCTAGTCTGGACACACCTGAACTTTATAATATTTAAGTTTATTGCTCTGTTTGACATTTTGACCTGTTTTAAAATATTGTGCACCTCGTTTTTTGATTTTTTTAAAAAAGTTTACGGCTTACTCGTCTCTACTTTTGTGCTTTCTTACGCTTAATAAATGTTCATTAAAGATTTTTAATGACATTTCTTTTTTAAGAAAAAATTTTCATATCAAGATATTTCTTAACATAAATATCCGTACTTATTTAAAAAAAGAATTCACTTGTCAAACAAAAATTTGTAGGGGGAAATATTACATGTTTTAATGAGATATATTGACGGGATATTTTCTGGCCGATCGACTACTTGTGCATAATATACGTACGTTTTGTCGTTTATTACAAAGTGATCTCTTTTCTGTGAATTTTAGGTGGTTTTATTTTTAAACTTTGGACCACTTTGTAAACTAATGATTTCCAAATTATGTGGTTATTACTTTTTTTTTTTTTTAATAACATTCATTTTTATAACAACAATTGCTTTAAATTTCTTTAAAGTTTTGTTAAATATTTACGACACAATTAAGATTGTTTTTACACATTATAATTCTCTCAAGGACCTACATTTTCATAGATTTTTATGACTTTTATTTTTATTTTTTTTCTGAGAAATACATATATTTAAAAATCGATTTTTGTGGGTAAGAGTCAATATGTGGTCGCTTGGTTCTTTGGAAGCAGCTCAATATACGTCAGTTTTCGAAATGTTATTTTTTGCTTGTTACTTACTCGTACATTGTAATTTTTTTACGCTTATTAGAATTATATTAGTTAGTTGTAATATTAAAAACATTTTTATATTAAATAAATTAACTATAATTTTAAACGTTGTTTACATAAAACTTTTAATATTAACTATAATCTAAATTTATAAATATATAAATGTGTAGTATTTGATACTTTTTTAGTTTTTTTTTTATTTAATATACTTTATTTCCTTTTTAATTTAATGGTAAAAAAGTATATTTAAATAAAACAAGTGCTTACGATCATCATTAATTCTTTCAGTTCTTTTAATGATTTCATATTAATATATGTAGTAAACTTGTTGTATATTTCTAAAATTTTTTATCTATCTGTTAAAATAATAATTATTTTATTATTTACTATAGGAAATCACCACCAATAAGCCCCTCAGTGACATCTTCGCCTGCTACGGCTATTGCAACCACAACGAATACATCAAGTCCTGCTGCTGTTACCACACCCATCAGAAGGTAAGTGTTATATTAATAAATTTTATTTTCTCTAAATTATTACAAATCTTTTATGGTTTTTTTTTTAATTTGAAAATTTCCACTTTCCCCTAAACACACACAAAAAAAAAAAAAAATTTGATTATTGTTGGCAGCACTCCCTCAACTTCTTCTATTACTAGTTCTACACACTCAAACACTCAAGCGGCCAAGAGTGGTACACAAATTAAGGATAATAACGCCATACCAAACAATAAACAAAATCAGAATCAAAATCAGAATTTAAATAAGAATAATAATCAAAGTACTACTACCAGTACTAATAACAATAATGGTTCTGCTCCCGTTGAACCTGTTAAACAAAAACAATCAACCGGAAATATATTTAAAAATTTCTTCAAGTAAATATGAGCAACAATAAAAATCTGGCAAAGTTTTATAAATGTTGTAAAACACTATTTGTTTGTTGTTTCGCGTTTCTAACAAGAAAAAAAGATCTTCAAAATTTTGCTAAATTTTATCTAATTTTTTGGCTCTACCATAACTAACTTCCAATTCCCTTTCTTAACATTTTATTAAACAAAAAATGCTTAAATTTTTCGAAATGTAAATCAAAATTATTTTCCAACTTTTAATGCTTTTCAAAATTTACTGTTTTGCTAAATTCACTAACTTTAGTTATGACAAAAAAAAAAAAAAAAAAAAAAAAAAAATAAATAAATTTGTTAACAATTAAATAATAATGAGCTAAATTGGTATCGACAAATAACTCGGAATTGAAATAAGCCCTAGCAAAAATGAAAAAAGCTTCCACATTTAAAAGATGAAATAACTCCCAAAAGAAAAATGAAAAAAAAAAATCTCATATTTGGAAGTTTGTCATAATAAAAAAATAAGTTCCAATAAAATGAAATAACTCCCAATTTAAAATATCGGATGGAGTAATATTTTTAAAGTCGTTTTTATTTTGAAATGTTTTACTAAACGAAGCCGATGTTTTAAATACCACAGAGGAAGAAACCCTTGAGCCCGGCCAAAGCACACTGGGAAATTTTTGTAATTTTCTGTTCATAAGTCTGTTACTTTTTAATCTTTAATAATAAACGAACAAAAATTTGCACCAATAATCATGACAATATTTCCTATAATATTAGTTAATATGAACTAAATCCATTTGCAAATTATTTTGCAAACTCTCTTCGAATTTTAAATTTATTGTTATTACATAAGTTAAAATTTATAAGAATAAGTGGCGGGAAGATTAAATCAGTTGGCTTAATTAATTGATTTAAGCCATGATAAAATAACACTATTTGGGATTAAAGGTTAAATTTTCGGAAAGACTGCCGGACGGACATAATATTACCACTATATAATTTTATAATGATCTGTAGTAAATGGTATATTTAATATTTTCTCCTCCAGCTTTATACAAATTTTCATTGTAATGAATTGATTAGATTCTGAGATATTCATCCTTATCACAAAAAAGCAAACATTTTATTCTCTCGGTAATTTTTTCTTTTGTTCAAAAATTTGTTATAACGAATTTCTCATGTATTATTTACTTCGAAACAGATGATTTTCTTTAAAATTGAAATATACGTCCAAATGTGAATGGATTTTCTTTCCATAATTGGAGGATACACGATTACCATTTTGGGAAAAGGAAACACATTCCGGGGAAAATTTATTAGCGATAAGGTTGATTAATAAAAGGTCTGTGATAAGTAATACATTTTAATTTAAATGAGATTTTTAAGTAATTTGGTTTTAATTAAAAAAAATTATATATTTAATAGAAAAAATGCATACACATCAAGTTATTTTTATGAATAAATGCGTGTAAAAAATATAAAAATAAAAAAAAATATATATTTTCTATGGTGAGAAATTTTTTCATTCTACTGTGTGAAATGAAAACTGTAAAATATTGACAAATTTAATTTTTATTATAAATTTCTTTTATAATAATTGTGTAAATATAAAAATTAAAAATGAGATTGAAAAAATAAAAAATGTTTTATTTGAAATCCTTCATGAAAGAAAATCTCCACTTTGGTCCTGTATTGTGTACAAATGGAGTTTTAATAATCAATAATTAAGTATCTTAAATAATGTATTGTGCTTGAAATCTTAAAGCTAAATGTAAATTTTCTAAATATTTTTTGATATTGAAATATTTTTAATGTTTTTTAAAAGTTGAAAATTTATATACATACGTTTGTCAAAAATTCTACTACCTTACTCTACGTCTACACGAAGATATTTTTATTTCTTAACATTAGAAATAACGTTGGCAGAATAACGGGTGGAGAAAACGTACATGAGAAATTTATATATTAAATTGTCTTTTTTGTTTTATCGAAAATATTAATTTATTTCGCATTTTTTATTCTTTAGTTGTCTTTTTTAAACAAAATTAATTAATTTGCACTTTTCTTTTTAAAAGAGAAAAATAAATTTAAACATTTATTGCAAAATATATTGCGCAATATATTTCTTATTGGTCCACACATAACATTTTAAAGAGAAATATAGAAGTTGGCAATTGTCAACATAAAAATGTATAGACTAGGGGATGTGAGCTAGTAAAATTTTATTCATCTCATACCAATCAAAAATAACTAACAAACATACTTTTTTATCGTTTCACACATACCCTAAGTCGAGGTTCACAATTTTTCTTGCTCCAATTCTTCGTAGGCAAGAGAGGTAAAGGTTACTGTGTGTGAGCCTTTACTAAGTCAGAAATCAATTGAGTAATCATGATTAAAATTTACAGAGCTACTCCGGTTATAATAGTGAATCACATAAATGTTTGCCATGTTATTTATACCATTTTGGTGGTATATTATGTCTATCCGTACGTCCGACGCACAGACAATGTTTAGTTATCTCCCTGCTACATCCGCAGTTATCCGCAAGTAAAGGGAACAACAATTACGCGTTCCATTAAAAATTATTTTTCACCCAAAATATTTCTATTGCTTTTGAATTTATGACTCAAAATAAGTTCGAAATAAGTTCAAAATAAATTCAAAATAAGTTCTCCATATAAGAAGATATAAATTGTATTCCACAAAGTTTGAGATGCGAAAATAATAGTCTTTAAAATGTGTTAGCTTTTTGTTCAAAAATTTTTTATATTAAATATACTAAATTTAGCGAATATTTAAGCACAATTATATTGGCTGGAATTTTTCACTATTTTTACACAATAGTTCATGACATGTTATCTTTACAGTAAATTAAAATATTATAAAATTTTTAAAATTTTCAGTAAATATTTATGACTAGCTCGTATTTTGAGAAAGATTTAATAATAATTTGAGAATAATAGCAACCAAACTTTTAACGAAGTTTCGAAGAAAGGTTTGACTTTACCTTTTGTATTAAAAAAAAAAGATAGGTTGGCTATCGTTACCGCAAAAATATCCTTACCGCTAAAAACCCATTCAATTTTGTTATCGTCTCCCCTAAAAAACGTTAGCGAAATAATTGAAAATACCGTTACCGCTAAAATACCTTTACCGAAATCTTTACTCAAAATATCGCTACCTCTAAAATACAGATACCGAAATAAAACAAATTATCCTTACCGCTAAAATACCATTACCATTATAATACAGTTTGAGAAAAAATAACTATTTTGAATAAAATTAAAATAAAATTTCTAAGAATGTTATGGTTATCCCGGCTCGACCTTTTAACACTTGACTCCGATTTATATTTCATGGTTGTGAACCGATATCTGTGAGTTTTTTTTAAACAATCGTTACCCCTAAAATACCATTACCGAAATAACTACGAATAATTTTACCGCTAAAATACCGTTACCGAAATAGCTCGAAATTCCGACATCGCTAAAATAACGTTACCGAAATTACTAAGAATACCGTTACCGCTAAAATAACCTTGACGGAATAATTCAAAATACTGTTACCTTTTTGAATCGGTTGTAAACCTTGGAAAAAAGGCATAATTTGTCAAACGTTTGAAATAAAATGCCTTTGTGTTTACTGGGATGGAATTATAATATTTTGAAAATATTTGCTTAAGAGATTTAAATGTACAAAAATCATTTTCAGAATCGATTTCTGGGTTCAACTAACGATGTTAGTCTTTCTGTTTATTTGTTTATAAAAACCTTGGTTATAATGGAAGATATCGGTCCATTATTTTATCATAGCTCCCATAAGTTTTCTTCTGAAATTGATCTTTAGTGTTCAAAATAGTAGCGCTATATTTGGCTAAACTAAATCTTATATGGCTTGTCCAAAATGAATGAAAAAAGCAGTGGGAAGCAATATATTCCATCATTTTCGATTGATAAAAAAAAGTCGAACAGTATCCTGTGATCATGTCCAATGTGATTCATTAACTTCTTCTACGCCAGCCTTAAAATATTTTGGTTCTTTTCACGTGCAGACGGGGCAATGTGGCCGTGTACAATTTGAATCATTTGTACTTTTCCAAGCGTGATCAGTTTTGTTAAAATCTTCCTTTTTAGTACTTTATAACTTTTCTGAAACCGTATGCTTTTTGTTAACACCAGCTTTAAGATTTTAGTACAAATGTTGATTAGAAATAGGCCAAATTCGGAAGGATCTAAACTGCCCCCTGTCAGGAAATTTAATAAGCTTTCTTTCTTAAAATTATCTTCATGAACATTTCTATCAGAGAAGTAAAAAAACTTTGTTCTTAATGAAATTTTTTATTAAAAAGCCAATGATTTTTTTGATGAAAAATACTTTAAAATTCATAATTTTTTGAAAATTTTAAATTTTTTCAGAAAAAGTACCGAAATAATGAAAAAACTGATACGTTACCCATATGGTTGGGTCCCTGATATAATTCAAATTATTGTTTTCCATTAGAGGAATTGAGTATAGTAATGGATTTTTTAAATTATAACGATATGCCATAGACTGACCATTCATTTATTGCATATTAAAAATTTGAAAAATGGGTCCATGTTTTTTAAGAATCTAAAAATTAATGCAAATCTTTGTTGCTAATAATCAATGAATAATTGCCTCATTCTCATGCTTTAACAAAAGTTTTTATTACCTCGTTTATATGTTTTTATTAACTTATGTTTTTATAATCTAATAGCATGATACTATATTTTTTGTATAACATTTTTATCTAACAAAAAAATTAATAAAAATAAATTTCTTTTCAAATTTAGATCCTTCGTACCACCAGTACGCGACGAAGAAAGTGAAACGCAACGTAAGGCACATGCTAAACGTGTACGTGAAACGAGACGTTCAACACAAGGTGTAACCTTGGATGAAATCAAGAGTGCCGAAGAATTGGTGAAAAAGAAAAATTCCACCATGAACAATAACAACAATAATAATAATAGCAGCAGTGTAAGTATTTACTTTTATATTTATCAATTAAAAACTTAATTTCTTTTCTAAAAAAATCAAATTTTACCATCACACATTTGATTTCATTTTTTTTTTCTCCCATCACACACCCTTTTTTACCTCAAAATCATTGAGAATAAATTAAAAAATGTCCCTTGTCCTGTTAAACAATAATTTAATTGTTTTGTTTTTTTTTTTCTATAACATCAAATTCATGATCAAATTAAAAGAAATCATTGTGTTTGTTTAAACCACAAACAATTCAAAAATTCATTACCTTTAAACATTTTTTCACCACACGCCCACCTACCCATTTTTCACGCTTATGGAAGCGGTATTATTTTGTTGTTTTAAAATTGTTGGGTTTTGTTTTTTTATAATAAGTTAATCGTTTAATAAATATTTTTACACATGTTACAATTAATTGATTAATTAAAGCAACCAATCATATCTATTTAGAGAACAAACTAAAGCCCCCAAACAAATAGCATTTATTTAGTTTTAAAGGATTTTGGTAAACTTAATGGAATTGGTTGGTTATCATCCACACACCTTCAACACCCATTCAATCATTAGTACAATTGCCCAAACACCCACTAAATATAAAAATTATTATTTACCATCCCTATATTAAGGATTGTGGTGTTTTGTATTGGAATTTATATTTTTTAATATTATACAGTTTATTGTGATGGTTTGTTGTTTTTTTTTTATTAGAAATAATAGTTTTTTTTACCCATTTTACCCTGTACATTATTCTGCCTCATTTACCTGAAAATTTTTACAACAACATGATTCATATGATTCTGAAATCAATAAAATAAAAATCAGTCATCCAAACAATATTCAAATTCAGTGCTGCCTGTATTATAAGCGCAAAAAATAAAAATTGGCCTCTGCTCTTCTATTTACTGCGAAACCGTGTTTAAAAATGATTTTCTTCTATTCCTCATCTCTTTTTTTGCTGTTTGTATAAAGCTCCAAAAAAGCTATTTAATACGATTTAATTTGTAATTTAAACAAAGATATTTAAAAAGTTTATTAATAATAGTTTAGGTTTGTTTTAATTCTTTTTCTATAGATTTATTTATTTAGAATTTTGAATAGTGAAATCTTTTTTTAATTAAATTATAGCTAATGAACTGTTTAATTTTTATTAAGTATTTTTTTTTTTTTTTTTTTTTGTAAATTTTATTAAATATTATTACCAGTGTGCATGATTAGGTTTATATACGTAAACTACATATTTATTTAATCAATTTTGTTCTCATTTTTTTTGTGCATGATTGTTGAAATAATTTAAAAAAATACACACACTCCTCGTATTTAATTAAGGTTTAGATTTACTACGATTTATTGTTTCTTAAAAATGTTTTGCCGAGAATTTAACTAAAAGTTGTCAGGTCATATAATTTGATTAACGACAATCCACGATTGGGCAGAATTGAACATTTTTGGAAATAAATTTGTAACTTCTAACCGGATGGATGAATTTACATAAAATTTCACACAGACGTAGCAGAGGAGTGCATAAAGAGACCGCCCAGGAGCGCAACTACGGCTACCTCTGGCATTGAAAATGTTAAACCGCTTGCTAGTTTTGGTTTCTTATTCGATTTTAATCTTATTAAAGCACTCGTTAAGACGTATGCATGTGCTGGCATACGTCTCTTATAATTTTCGAGTGATTTATATTTGAAATTTTAACATTTCCGACCGATTGAAATCTATATCTGCACCGAGTCCAAAAATAAACGTTTTTGAATTTGAAATCTGCAAATATTCAGTTTTTTTTTGTGCCGAAAAAGGGTCTACTCATTTTCTCTATGAAATAAAATTTTCGTTGAGAACATATAATAATTTTGTACTTTTTCGAAAGAGATCTTCACGGGAATGATTTTAGAAAATAAAAAAATGAGCCTAATCACCCAATAGGGCTAAGACCCTGTGAGATTTTGCCTATTTTTTTTATCGAAACTTTGATTTTAATCTATATGTTATAAAATCCTACGCTTTGTTTCGGAAATCCTGATGTGCTCTTAAGAGTTTACCAGTGTGTTTTACCAGATTTAAGATAATGTGGACTTATTTTTCGGATTTTCGCCAGTTTTTTTGGGAATTGTGAGATGACTATTATCAAAGTTTTAAATTTTTTAACATTTCATCATTCCAAATGATAGTCAACAATCTCCAAAAACTTCGTTAGGATAACTTAACTGACAAAGATTTTATTACAGATACAATATTTATAGTTTCTCAAAAAAAAAAAAAAAAATTTTACCAAAATTTTAATTTACTTCCAAATATCAGAAAAACTATGGACTCCAATAATTCTAAATAAATTCTTTTATTGAAATCAATACCTTTTATAGAACCAAAACCAGGTCACCTTAAAATTTAATATTCTTTAACTAATTAAAAAAATCTGAAATCTGAAAAATTGAAATGCTGGGCTATATATAGAAAAAACTGGACCAAGATCATGCAAAATTGAGTGTTATATTAAAGTTTTCGATTCTGGCCCCACTGTGGATTGGAGAGAATGTCTAAATTTCGGTAAGTGAAATACAATGCGACCATTAAGCATTTTATTGAAGATTGAAAACGAATCTCAGATTTAAATTTTAACTTTAAATCATATTCGATTGAAGAAACGAATATAGTAAGTAAAGGGTTTTCCAGTAAGGTTGAGTCGATGCTGAGAGTCTATATTAGCAATGTATTAGGCGTTGTCTGTCAAATCTGTTGTATATTATTCATTCACTGATGTCAAATGACAATGACAAGTTTCACGATTGAATAGAACATTGTTCCCCATTTACGGCAAATTAAAGACGACCTATTTGTTGAAAATATGTGGGTGTACCAAAGACAGTCGGTTCCTCGCCATGCACCTGAACTCGGACTTTCGCAGACTTCCGTTTGTTCGCTGGCTGTGTTTTGAAAGAACTCTAATTTTGGCGATCACTACAGATCAATGGTAACTAATGTTTTTTGTTAATGATCAATGATAACTAATTTCATTGATCCGGCTATACTTTCTGAAGTCGTTGGTCTATGCCAATAAGCCACAATTGACAGATGATATCAAAGTCAATATAACACAGTTCATCGCCTCAAATTTATGTATATGAGTCATTGAATTTGGGACCTTCGGATCTGGTCGACAGTGTAAAATCCTTTATTCTATTCCTACATCGATCCGTCTATATTAGAAAACGTTGTACTAGAAATTGGAAAAGATATTGTTATGTTTTTGTCTTTCCTTTATTTTTACTTATAAATAATAAGGTGTACGTTTAAATAAAATATAACACATAATTAAGAGTTATTACCAACTCTTAATTTTAAACATACGTTATAGCTGACTTTGTTCATCTACCTATTTATAAGTTTTATATACCGAATAATCGAGAAAATGGTCCTTAATAGTGTCTTAATAAAAAAAAAATAAATAAATAAGTAAATAAAAATGTATAAAACAATTTGTTGTATGCGAAAAGATATGTGATTGTTTTGCTGCTTTATACTGAATAAACTCGAATATTCATATCAAGGAGTGTAATAAAAAAGCATTGATGACATTTCTAACATGCAACAGTATTTTTAACACTTTCTGCCTTGATTTAGAATTTTATCATTATAGTAGAAGCGCCAAAAAATGATACACTAAAGATAATGTTATTTTATTCCCACAGATTGTTAGTTCTTTATCTGTCCAGAATTTTGGCAATAAGAAGGCCCCAGAAATAATCAATTTCGATTATAAATTATAAATTTAGAATTTTTAAAGGCAGATGGCGTCAAAAATTTGGTGAAATTTATTTTAAATTTTTTTAAAGGCATACCAATAAAGTTAAAAAAATATATATAGTTACCAATTAACTTACATATAAAATGATATGTCGGAAGAATGATAATCGGAAGAATCTTTATTCCTTTTATTTCTAACTTATTTCGTTAATCTTTTATTTAAAAATGTTTATGTTACATTTTATATATTTAAAGGCACACCTTATATTGTATCAGGAAATTTCAAAATTTCTATCAATTTGCATACAATTTGGGAATCGGATTCGAAAAACATTAAAAAGAAAATATCACTAATGGCAAATTATGAAAAAGTTATATAAAAAATGTAAAATATGCCAAATTATGCTCTTTTGTATAATAAATATATGCAAAATTATGCTCTTAAGTATAAAATAGGCAAAAATATGCTATTTAAATTGCTAAAATATGCTCTAAAATAAGTATTTGCTAAGATATGCAATTTTTACAGCATAACAAATCAATGTCAAAATTCTTAAAATTGTCTGAAATGGATAATGGGCTACAAATGAACAGTTTGGATCATTTTAATTCCTGAAAAAATATGATTTTACATATTTTTGGGTGCCTTGCTTATAACATTATAGACAATTTACATCACGTATGGAAATGTTGGTGCAATCTTACTGTTTTTTATAATATTTAATACTCACTTACACATTTTCTGAGTCTATATAAATAGGGCAGTGTATTAAGTGATGTCCATCAGTATGTCTATTGTTGAGTCCATTAGTGTCAACATTTGAGTGCTTCCATGTCAAAAAGGACAGCAAAAAGGAAATTTGACATCTCCGATTTCAATCACTACAGTGTTTCTCAAATCATATACTTTTAGACTCAAGACCCCTTCCGGTCCAAAAATATGACGTTTAGAAAAATGAAAAAGGCAAAAAAACTTCAAAAAGGTGTACTTTCTAAACTATACATGGTAGATCTCTAGTTTCATATTATAGATAAAGATATAACCTTTATAACGATATGTATAAAATTAATTTATATCAAAAGTTCAAAGGTCTAAGTTGGACATATAAAAATAAAACCATTATATCTCAAAAAACGGTATTTTTAAAATTATTAAAAATTATATAATATTTTAGCTTTTCATTTTCCAAAACGTCATATGTAGGGACCGGAAAGGGCCACGAGTCTAAAAGCTTATAATTTAAGAAAAACTTCTAATAGTCAATGTCTGTGGTGAATTTCATTGAAATCCGAAATTTCAATTCCGAAAATCGTTTTTTTTTCTGTCTGTTTTGATATGGAATAACTAACTCATTTCCTAATCTAAATTATCTTTAATATCTTTGAGTAAAAAAAAGTAAAAAGAAAAGTATTTCTCATAATCCTAAATATTTTCAATAATATTGACAAGTTTTTTCTCGGCAAAACATTCTTATGAAAACTTTTCAGCCACATATTACGGATATTTCCACTCACATTGCAACAATTCCTAAGAAACATAGTTAAATACAATTTAAGTTTAAAATATTTATTCATAACAGAATTTGAAATCCAGAAATTGAAATTCCAAGGTTCAAACCCTCGTCTTTTTTTCTTTTTGGTCAAATGTTTTATCCCCTTTTTTGTTGTATATTTCTTTTTGTCACAAAACAACACACAATGTTTTACTTTGATTAAATCAATTAATTAACAGAATGAAATGCAAGTAAATGTTACAAATGAAACGACAACAACAACAGCAACAACAACTACTCCAATAACAACAGCAATAGAACAAGATTTAAATAAAGAACAAGAACAAATGCAGCCACATCCACAATTAGAAACAGCTGGAACTGAAGAAATGAAGGAGGAAAAGAAAATGGATTCTAAACAAACGAATGATGATAGCGAAAGAAACGAAAAAGAGGAAGAAGAACATATATCAGCCTCATTTACCATAATTGCTCCAAATACGGCAACAAAAGCTAGACCATCATCTTTGATTGTTACCGCCACCACCTCAACTTCAGAAGAGTTAGGCCTCAAGGAAGAAGAAGAAGTTAGTGCCACATTTGTGATGCCAACGCGTAAAGAATCGCGAACGCCTACACCAACCACGGAAAATGTGGAAACTACTTTAGTAGTAAAACCCGTGTTAAAGGATAATTCTCCCACAAGAGAAATAGTTGTTGGGGATAAGAAAACGAATAAAGAAGTGAATAGAGAAGAAGATGGCAATGATAAGTATTCAAGATCTTCAACGCACAATAAAGAAAATGAAAATCATGAAAACAAAAAGACTGAACCACCGCCTTTGGCAGACGTGGATGATGTAGGCACTACGACGACCCTAACAGAGGCAACAACGACATCTCAACAGCCAACAGTAAAAATGACGCCTTCACAACGTGCCCAATCCAGTGAGCGTGTACGAGCGGCTTTCTTTAATCCTTTGCCACTGGTAACACAAATTACCACCATAACCACGCCCTCAAATGTTAATACCAACTCAACTACCACCACACCAACGCTAGATAGTCCAGTACGCTTGCGGGACAAGCGTTCGCTTTTTGATCTTGACAATTCCAGTTCTCAAACTCTGGCTGATAAATTACGTTCTGAAGCGAACAAATATACTTATGATGAAAAACGTGTTGGTATATTTCCAGCCGAACTTGCGGCCCTACATGATAGCAGCCTGGAACGTGATATCTCTACTTCACCATTAATGGGTAGAAGTGGTGGAGGCAGTAATGCCTCGTCTAACAATTACAATAGTCGTCGTAGTTTGGATTCTTCTTCATTGCCAAATTCTCCTTTACACACACGTGATAGAGAGGCGGGAGCAGGTAGTGATACCTCATCTACTACCTCGACAGTAATAAGTAGTGTTGCAGGTGCAGGTGCAGGTGGTGGCAATAGTACGGGTGTTGGTGGTAGTTTTAATAATATTTTAGCGGCTGAAAGAAGACCATCTTGGCGTTTGAAATTTGATTCTGGTTCTAAGGTATGATTCAATACAAAAATACACAACACAACAATAACACTGTATTACATATAATGAAAAGCATTCACAAGTTTAATAAATTTCAAAAAATTTGTTAAATTGTTGCTCCGATATATGTAAAACGGATTGTTAAGAAAATTTCAAATTTAGTTTTCTAAAACACACATATTCTACACAATAATTCCGTTCGTTTCCGTTTTTAATTTTTTCAATTATATTGAAAAAATTTCTTTCTTTTTATGTAATGTGCGTCCTTACGCATGCCTGGTATATGATTTTTTTTTGTTTAATACTCAATTGATAAACTAAATGTGCGTGATCTTTTTTTTAGATAAAAATGTATAAATATTTTTTCCGATATTTATAGGCCTTTTAATTTATATTTAATAATTTCCATTTTTTCAAGCTTTTCTCACCCATCATACGAAATTCTTCATGTTTTCGTTTTTTGTAACTAACTTTTCTTTTCGTACTAATTTTATAATTTTCCTCTTTTGTTTCTTACTAATATTAATGATTATCTTATTCGTATCTTATTTGTAGTTCTTGTTGCTTTTGCTTTATTTATTATTTATCGTCACTAATCTATTTGAAAACTATTCTAAAATAAACATTAAATTTCAAATCATTTACGTTTTTTGTATTTCCATCTAAATGTTGTGCATTTATACATTGATTTATCATTTCGTTTCTATATTATCTCTTACTTTATTTTTAAATTTAGTTATATAGTAGTTATACATAGTTTTTTTTTGTAGATTTTAGTATAATTTTTTTGTTGGATTATGAAAACATTAATCTAAATGTTTTCGAAATTGTATATATATTTTTTTCCTTCAAATAGCACTAGTTTACTGAGCGGAATAAACTTTTTTTCAATTTAAGATAAAATAGAGACTTCGTCTAGACGCATAAATGGATGTTGAATTATATCAATTTATACAAGTTTTATTTTAATATTTGCAATATATAATATTCCCAGAACAATCTAAAGGATGATGACAATTTGCAAAAGCAATTAAAGATTGAAAGATGGAAATTCCTCCACAAGACTCTTGAACGAGGTTCCGATCGTTTTATTTTACTTTTAAGTTGTTGAAATTTTCTGAACTCAAATTATATTTGTAAATCATGATCTGTATTTGTTCTCATTTTTAGTATTGTTAAATTTTAAAATCACGAAATACGAATCAATAAGTCCGTGATTTTTCGACTTTTTAGCAAACTTATTTATTTGTTTCAATATTATTTAAAAATTTTTGGAGTTTTTTTTTTTTCAAATCGCTGACGAATTGGTTCTATAAGTCATCATCACTTATTTCTAATCCCATTTAAAGGTAATTAATTGGATTGTATCCCGCGAAAGTTCATGAATTTATAGATTTGCCCACGTTAAAAAATATGTGTAGAAAATGAAATTGATTGCAAGTGTTTTCTGATGCAGTGATTTTGATATTTCTAACAGTTTTAAACACAATGCTTTCCAAAAAACTTGGCCTCCTTAGTATCCCATATTAAGCATCTTTTTATTACTAGAAAATGTATGCTTTTTTTTAAACTTCTTTATTAAAATGAAAAAATAAATTAAAAACTATTGTAAGACTCTACGGTCACTGATCGATCCGCTCTATGATCGAATTTAAGGAATCTGGCCACGTTAGTATGTGAAGAACGATTAAAACTAATCGTTCGCATAAAAAATAGGTGCATACAATGCACTTGGGTGAATCTTTCTGAATTTATGTTTTTATTAGGATTCCGTGAATTCTCGGGATTACCCGTCAAAATACTCTCTGGAATCCTTAAATTTTTTCTTAAATTTCCCTGGTAAAAAGGGAAATTAAATATTCTCGTAGTTTTAAATTTCTATAGCAAACATTTTGCTATTTTTAACATTTTATATCAATAAAGGATTGATGTTACTCTAAACATGGTACTTGCAAGAGTTTAATGCATATAATACAACTAGAACGTTATTTGAGAGGAACGTTAATGTTGCATGAATTATGTTTTTTTCTATCAGATATCTATGCATTTGTTTATCTATGGTTTAACGATTTTACTCATAAGTTGTTTCACATGAAATTTTAAATCAACTTTATTTTTGTTATGTTTAATTTTTGGATACTTTTGTTTTATTATAGATTTGTTGAAATTAATATTAAATAAGTTGAATTTCGAAAATAATAAAATTAAAATAAAAAAAATTACTTAGTTGGAAGAGTTTTCATTCTAACAACATTTTCTTTTGAAACAGCCTCTTATCCAAGTTTTGAATATGTAAATATTAGATGTAAATGTTATAACTTCAAAACACTTATAAAAAAAAAAAAAACTAATTTCATGTTGTATTCATACGTAAATGAGATTATTTTCATCAGAATTCCGTACATTTTGATCTAAAAATAATTGTTGCGGACCAATTTTCAGTATTTTACAGTTTTGTGTTTAATTTAGTAAAAATTAGTAAATATTAATAATAATGAAAGTTAGAGAAATAAAGTGGAAATAAACTGCAAATTATTTATAATGAAATTTATGCAATAGATTACTGTATTTTTTTTTTTAAAGTTTTAGCTTCAAAAAGGCAAAATAACGTAAAATTCTGAGACACAGTTTTTAACATAAATTACGAAAGGTACTAATTTTATTTACAATTTTTTAAATCTTAGAAATGGCGTTATACTTTTATATTATTTAATTTTTCGTTAATTCAGTATGATTTACCATATTTCGTTTTGTTTTATTTTATAAAAAATAATAATAATTTTTTTTATAAGAAATGATGGCCTTTTTCTTATAACTGAAGTTTTAAAAAATTCCCGAAAATTCTGCGAGATCCCGGGATATTAATTTTTTCATTCCCGTTTTCCGGGAAAAGAAATATGTCGAGGGACCTAAACCCTAGTTTTTATTAAAGACTTTAACTTAGAATTCAACTAGAATCTTATGTGAGAACTAAATAAAAAAAAAAAGAAAAAAAAATACTAATTTTTTTGAAAACACAAAAACAAAATATATGACGTTTGAATCAGATTTTTTTTCTCTTACATAAATATCTACTTAATAATATATGGACTGTAATATCGAACAATTTATTTTTAATTGCTTTTTCTATATAAAATGTTTTATTTTTTATGAAATAGGAGCTTTTATTGTGTTTTCAATTATTTTTTATTATTTTTTTTTTTTTAGAATGTGCACTTCTTTTTCAACTCTATTTTATTTTTAACTAAAAGTTTAGTGTTCTTTAAATATTTGTTTACTAAGGCCAAATACCTTTCAAACTGACAGAGTTCTAGTCATTTTTATGTGTTGGTCTTCATTCACTCAATTACTTTATGAGAAGTAGCGAGATGAGGCCAGAACAATTAGGATACTGTGCATTTTCTAATGAACGGAAGAAATCTTTTATAAATTTTCTCCGCATATACAAATGGTTTGACAGAACAAAATCTTTTGAAAATGTTGATATTTTTACATGATGTTTATTTGCTACATTTCCCTTAGCATCCAATACATAGAATTCCTTACAAGGAATTTGTAAAAAGTCCGCCAATACAAACTTTTCATTTTGTCAGGAACTTTTTACTTTGTAGGTCTTCAGGCCGGTTTTTTTAAAACTTTTCTGACAAAGATTTCAGCTTTCATTTTAGCAAAAGCTAATTTTACTTTTACAACAAAATTTAACATATGGTTACGGAGAATAATTACCAGGGAAAGTTTTTCAAGCTTTGCGCTTGAAAAGTAAGCTTTTTTTCACAAGTATTTTACAAACAATGCATTTTTAAAAATTTTTGCTTGAATTTGCTTATAGGGAATACAAAAATTAGTTTTCTTAAGAAAAAACGTAATTTGTTAGTGATTTTTTGGTGTTTGATTAACTGATCTGTATAATTTATTTTGCTTTTTCTTTAATACTTCGAACATAATTGTAAAGTAAAAATTCAAAAATTTCATTGAAAAGTTCATATTTATAATATAAAACATATGAATTTTTTCTGCATATTTCTATGCATATTATAAATTTTTTTCAAGCTTTTTCAAGCGCATATTTTCATTTTTTTCGTGCATATTTTAACTTGCCCTGCTGATGACAATTTAGCACAGTACTATTTTTTTACGTATAGAATACTCCATCTGGGAGCTCTTGAAAGCAGCAAAGATATAAAAAACGAGAACATCATATGAAAACATTTTGAATTCTGATACAGCTACGATAACAAAATAAAAAAAAGTATATTTTATACCTCTAATGGGTCCTTAATTTATTTTCAAAGAATTTTATTAAATTTAGGACAAATTAGGATTGTATTGGCAAAATTTTAAAAATTTCCATATTAGGATTTTTCTTTTTTTTTAATTTTGAATAATGTGGGATTAAAAATCTTTATATTGAATGACAAATAAGAAATTTGGAAGCTTAAAAAAATTTCATGTTAAGATTTTCTACTTTGAGACACCATAGATCCTTTACAAAAGACGCGCCGCCTTCAAAATTGATAATTCAAACACACTCCTATACTTAAAAATATTTTTTATATTTTGTTAAAAATTTTCTTTGAAATGAATGTATATACGAGTACCCAAACAATTTGCCAAGAACAATCATAGCGTACATAATAGGCCTTCTTGAGGGTATCATAAATCAGTTTTAAAAATTCCATATTTCCATATTTGGAGTAATGATCAAAAAACTGTTTTTGCCTAGATTATTTCTTTCTTTTTATTTTTTATTTTATTTATTTTTTTTTTTCATTTTTTGGTCAAATTTTTAAACATTAAAAATTTTTTTCTACAATTTTTCAAGTTTAACTGAAATTTATTCAAAATTTTTGTACAACGATGCAATAATAAGATTTTTTTTTTTCAAATTGGACAAAAACTGTAGAACTTATTCGATTTTATTTGCAATATCTTATCTTTCCACAAATTTTTAATTTTTACTCCAAAAATATGCAGCAAATAAAACATTAAAAACTGATGATAAACTATTGAAATTGTTGAACAACTTTTTCAGTTTTTAAGCGAATTTAATGAAAGATATTTCGTTTTATTTTACATAAAATAGAATTTAAAATTTGTTTAAAATTTAGGGCGCTGCGAGATCTTTAGAGCAGGAACTACCCTCAAAACGATTTTTGACAATATCTCAAAATTTAGGAGGTGTTTCGAAACTTTTGTGCACTTTTTAATTGCATTTTATAATTTTTCATTGTAAATTAATGAATTAGAGAATTTTTAAAATTCGAAGTATTTTTTATGAGAAATATAAGTGATCACAGATTTTCATTCTTTTTCCTCTAGCGCCTCCAGTTTCCTTATAAATCGAGATTTTAGATTTTCATATAAAAATCGATTTTTGGTGAGAAATATACGTGATCACAGATTTTCATTCTTTTTCCTTATAAATCGAGATTATAGATTTTCCTACAAAAAATCGATTTTTGGTGAGAAATATAGGTGATCATAGATCTTCATTCTTTTTCCTCTAGCGCCTCTAGTTTCCTTATAAATCGAGATTTTAGATTTTCATATAAAAAGCCTTATTTTATTTATTACAAGGATCTAATAAGAAAGTTGATAAATTGGAAAATTAATAAATATTGATTTGAAGATAACAAATCGCAAAATGTTTGGATTATATTTTATCTACCATAAACTCGTTTAAAATGTGGAAATTGTAGCCCGACGCTTAAATTGAATGAATGGTTGTAAAAAAGTGTTACTAAGAATATTACAAAAAAGTATAAACATATTAAATTCTCCCAAATAATCAAATAATTTTGTTATTAATGCTAATATTTAAATTAAGTTAATACCACAAAAATAAATAAAACCTGTAATACTAAAAACGGTTATGGTACAAATTTAAATTAATAAAATAAATATTTACCAAAATATTTATTATTCCTTCTAACGAAAGTAGCAATTTTGAAAATTTCCAAAAATAAAATTATTAACAAATAAAATTGAAACTACTATTAAAAAAAAACTAAATAAAGCATAATTTACATAAATAAAAAAAGTACACAACATACTCTTACTTACAGATAAATGTATTATCTTTTTTTTTTAATCAGTATAATTTTTCTTAGTTTTAAATTTCAATATTAAATATTAATATACATTTAAATTTGAATATTTAGTTTAAACTGGAAGATGCTACAAGCGGAAATACATATCCACCGAATAATAGCACTATAATACCAAGTGCTCCAGCTGTTATAGCTGCTGCTAATTCCATGTCACAGCGAAGAGTTAATAGTTCTAATAGTAAGTACAAAAAATGTTTTGATATTTACATCTTTGTGAGATATAAACAAATATAAATTCGTTTCTTTTTTTTACTTGCAGTGTCTTCTTCCAATCAATCATTGAATTCAATTGGTCGACCCGTCTCGGCACCACCGACTAGTAATTTAAGCAATAATACAACTACAACTAGTTCTAACACCTCCACCACTAGTTCCAACAACGATGATAAACTCAATGACAATAGTTCCAGCAGTAGTGGTTTCGGTTCATATTCATCACGTCGCTCTAATGCTACCACTTCAACATCATCGTTAACACCCGATACGCAAACAACCGCTACAAGCACTTCGAATGCTGTTAACACCTCAACAACAAATCTTCACAGCAATAATGATGATAAAGGTACAAAATTGAATGAAATATGTTACTTTTTTCAATTTGCTTATAATAGTATATATTTTTTTTAGATAATGACAAGGAAAATGATAATCGCAGTGCTTTAGCTACACAAGCTGTTATACAACGAAGAAGGAAACCAAAACGTCGCTCAACTGGTGTTGTACATATCGATATGGATGTAAGTTTTATGTATTTTAAATATCTTGAATTTATTTTTTTCGAAATTGAGGAACGAAATTTTTGTAAGAGATTTATTAAATTGAGAATATTCAAGCCTGATTACGTTTGGGAACTATATTATTCCATTTTCAAAATTTGTTGCTGAAATCAGATAGATTGAAGTTATTTACATATTTTTATTTAAAATGCAAGTTATAATATTTTCTATTACATTTTATTCAAACGTAAATGTCCATAGCTGTTGGATCAATATTATCTCTTCAAATCATATGAAAAGTAATTCAGAAAATATTTTTTATCAGCATAAACAAATATCATTATAATAACAGGTTTCCATTGATAAAAGCTTTATTACATAGTACAGTTGCTGTCATAAATAAGTAAACAAAGCAGTATTTTGAACACAATTGGTTTTATTTCAAGTTTTATTTCGATGATATCAAAAGTCACACATAATTTTAATATATCGAGGCCTATATTCAAAACCCTCTATATCAGGTTTTCATGAAATTGCGTTTTTGATGCCATCATCTTCCATATAGTCTCTTATCTATAATACAAATTTCAAATGAAAACTTCTAGTTTCTCCAATTTGATTAACGTTTTTGTATTCCTCTATCTTCGGCAATAAATATTTTACTTTTATTGTTGAGTGCAAAACCTTCTACCTCTCTGAGTAATTATTTTATTTTTGGATACTGTAAACATAAGAGATGTAATTTCTGAACATGAATCTGGTTGAATAGTTCTTTAGTTATACAATAATAATATTCACTTTGTATGGCTGATACTACTTCCTCTAAACCCTACCTATTTTCATCTCAATTGTAGAACTTAACAAGTTTCGAGACCTTCACTGTAATAGCTTATTATATATGCGATAGTTAGGATTTACCTTTTATGGGTGCTAACACTTCCCCTATAAGCGGTAACTGTAGTAATTCACTATTCCTTTTTTTTTACTCGCGGTCCTCACCCAACATAAAACATTTAGCATTAACACTAACATAATGTTAATATTAAATATAGATCGTTCAACTTGATGTTAATATTTTGATGTTTAAAGACGGTTGTTTAAAGCAAATGTTAAAAAAAAACATGTTTAAATATCAATCCTCACACACAATACTTTTTACTAACACAAACAAAGAAATTATTGCATGTGCGTGGAAGGCAATAACAAAATAATGAGAAAACTAGAAATTAACATTAATGCATGTACGCCATAATGAAAACATTGAAATTTGAGCAGAACATTATGTTTTAACACCATCTAATCTCTAATGAAAACTACCCGTTAGGCTGCGTGACTCCCTTTATTCAAAGAAGTCCTAAAAAGGGTGACATGACTAAAAATAACGATAACAATTCCGCTTCTGATTTGAAATGGAAAAGATTAACCTGTTATTCAGTCAATTAAGAAAATGCCACCATATGTAACTATGTTACATATAGTACGATACGTTGGTCCAATATTGAAAGCTGCCTTAAAGAAACGTTAAGGATCGTCACAAATTGCCTACAAATTACCTCATCCCACCATACATATGTATGTTTATAAAGAGTTCCTACTCTAAGGAGAGAAGAAAAACGCGGAGAGTATAATTCAATGAAATTTTTACTAATGTCAATCTTCAGAAGTACAGAAGAGAATATTTTTAGTTTACAGAATTAATATTGTACATTTTTTGTAATTGTTTTTAATAAAAAATTTTTAGAATCTTATCAGGGCAATCAAAAATATGCAAAATCATATTTTTTCCTGGGCTTTAAATGAACTAAACTGTTAGTTTTTTTAGTCACTTTCGGACAATGTTATGAATTTTGGCATCGATTTGTTACAGCATATTTTTGAATATTTTAGTCCTAACAGTATACTTTTGCATATTTTGGGCCTAGCAGTATATTTTGGCATATTATCATAGAAAATCATTATTTTAGAAATTTAATTGGCATATTTTTGCATATTTTGTACTTAAAAGCATAATTTTGCGAGTTTTACACTTAGGGCAAAATTATGCATATCTTTCACCCTATATACTATTTTACATAGTTTGCAATCAGTTATTTTTCTTTTTACGTACATACGTTTTTCAAATTCGAATTCCTAACAATTATCTCATACAATGTATTAGATTTGAATGTTTTTATGTGCAAAAAGAAAATATCTCTTGTAATTGCTAATAAAAATATGGTTATTTTTAGCATAAATAGCAGATAATTTAATATAAATAATATTTTAAAAGCTATTTTTTAATTTTAATTATTATTATTATTATTATTATTATTATTATTATTATTCTTATTATTATTATTCTTATTATTATTATTATTATTATTTTAAATTATTTTACGTAAACTGCCAATCAAATAAGAAAAAGCCATATGCTTTCAAATCATCAAAGCAGAGTTGATTAAACTTAAATACATGGTATTAACTAAACAATTATATTTTTAATTTTTATCTCTTTTGTTTTTTCATATCACATACTAACGTTATGTTTTTATTTCTTTCTTAACACACATGGTCAATATCAATGATATTTTCTTATTTAACTAAATAAATATCATGTTTTCTTCATAAATCCCATAAAAATACTTGTTGATGTGCTTTTGATTTTGACCTTGACTTTGATAGTTGGAAGCTGAAAAATTATATGAAATAAAATAAAATCTTTTACGTAGCAAAATCTTTAAATTTGAATTGAACATTTTATTAGCTTTTGTGTGAATTTTATTATTTACGTCAGTGTTTACAATTCAATTTGTTTATTTTTATTTCTTTTACTTTTTTCTTTTTACAGGAATTAGATCCAGAGAAACAAGATTCTGCCAATGATAATGACGACAAAGAGAAAGAGGTAAGTTTTTATTTTCATAATAATAATTTTTCTATATTTTCCTAAAAGTGAATGCAAATTTCTTTCAACATCGTTTAAAGTATTTCTGTGTGGTTTATTTATTTTGTTTAAAAATGTTAATTTTTTGATAAATTACAATATTTGTGAATAAAAATATTAATGGATTTACGATTTTCGTTAAAAATGATTATATGTGATAAATGGCGCAGTTTTATGAAAAATTTTTGTTATGAGAAGAAATTTATTATAATTTTTGATTTTGGATATTTAGAATTTTTATTGATTTTGTTTGTATACGTTGCACTTAAATGCTTTTAGAGGTGTGCGAATAAATAAAATATAAAATGTATTTTTTATAAAAATATCTTTGAAGTTGTTATTAGTACTTTGAATTTTCAGAATCTATTGGCTATTAAAAGCCAAGATGTATTTTAATATCGTTCATTCTTATGATGCTCTGATTCATAATTAAAGACAGGAAAGTGGAAATTCATTCAGATCGAAGGTGAAAATAATTCTGCAGTGTCTTAAAATAACCATTAGCCATTTTATTATCGGATCTATATGAATGGTAATGATTTATTATTGTTAAAAGCTTTTTCGATGATCAAAAAATTATGAAACTTTATCTTACTGCACGTTAAAGACCTTCCTGATTCAGGAATGTAGATCGGTGATCACAGATTTATCTCTAATATAGTCATGTTGGTTGTTAGATACCATTGTTCGATCTAAGTTATTTCTGATATATTCATTAATTTCTTTATTTTTTATTGTGTCTTTACTATTTATTGTGTCTCTCTGCTTTTAAAATATATTTTAAATAAAAAAATTCTTATTGGATTTATTCTGTCCACTCCAGGGATTTTTTTAGGCCTACATATACTAAACGCTCCCTAACTTCAGAATCTGAATTGATTTTGTTGACTTATACATATACAACTTGTAAATTGTGTCTTGATTAATAGCCTAAAAATTTTAAGTTTCTTCCGTTTAGTGGATATATTCAGACGGTCAGTCGTTTTAATTTGTGGACTGGCGGACGCTACATATTGATTTTGAATTTTATTCAAATACTTAGCAATAGGATTATCAATTCGATTTCGGGTAATGTGCGTATAAGGAAACTATTGACTAGAGGAAGACCGCAGGGAGGGGTACTCTTTTTTTTTGTTATTTCTCTTACCGTCAACGTCATTCTAGGACAATTCAATGCAATATGAACTTTTGTAGAAACTCTTACCGTCTTAAGTATAGCTGCCAACTGAAATCTCGTTTCATGAATAGACCTTGCAGTGAGATTGCAATAAAAGCAGTAGAGAGTGCTATTATCGACAGAAAACATGAAGTACCGGATTGTAAATAAAATTTCCAGTGATTTTGCAAAGAACCCAGTAGTAAAGGGGGTTATTATCGACCTGCACTTTTCCTGGCACGCCACCTGCATCAAGCAGAAGGTGAGAAATGAAAACAAGAAAGAGAGGTCTCAACGCCTAAGGTCGTTCAATAGGTAATATAACGAATTTTCTGTCTAAGGCACAAAGGTGCGCTTCAATTGGCACAATAGGTGCATTGAGAAGCACCCCTCAGGCGGCTGTTGATGTTATTCTGCATGAAGAGCATATGATGTGAATATAAATATTGTATCTGTATCAAAATCCTTGTCAGTTAAGATATCCTAACGAAAATTTTGGTGATTGTTGACTTTATCATTTGGAATGGTGAAGTGTAAACAAATTTAAGATTTTTGTAAAAGAAATCCCACAATTATCAAGAAAGAATTTTTTTTTTTGGAATTTTGGATTTTTTTTCGGAATTTTGTTGCAGGTCTGGAAAAATGTGTTTTCAAACTTTTTAAAACACACCAGGGTTTCCGAAACAGCATTCTGTTTGTAGATTCATGCTTTGGGATTTTAGAATATAGAACATATAGATTAAAGTAAAAATTTTGATGCAAATTAGGTAAAATTTGGGTGTTTCTTTTATACCGTTCAGAAAAGTATTATATATCCTTAAGAAAAATTTTATTTTATAGAAAAAAAGAGTATAGATACTTTTTCGGCAAAAAAAAAAAAAATCCCAATTTTTGCGATTTTCCAATTCAAAATTTTTTATGTTTGGACTCGGTAAAGATAACGACTTCAAATTGTAAGCCACTTTGGACTGAATGAGTTGGATTTAATGGGATCTTTTAGATCTGGGTATTCCAGAATCCTAGGCGAAGTCAACTTTAAATATCATACCCTGGATTCATCCAGCCCCACGTTTTATATGGTCACTGAAGTTGACTTTGAGGAAACTACGTATTTGGAAATTCCAAAAATATAAACTTCCTGCTAGTTGTAGTGGGTTCCAAGCGGAAAGTGTTATTATCCGTGCCGACAGCAACGTAGACTGAAATGGCAAGACGGCTATTCGGTTCCTCGACGAACTAGGAGACGTTTCCAAGAGAGATCTTGAAAGCTTGATTGGATTCGTACTGGGACTAGCAGTATAAGGAATATTCTTTTAGGATGTAACTTTTTCAATGATTTTCACTTTTCCTTTTACCTTGCAAATCTCTATGTGTATTTTATTTTTCAAATACTTTACTAACTTCTACAATCTCACTATCTTTCGAAGTGACTCACAATAGACCAACAAGTCTCCGAGTGGATACACAGATCCTAGAATCTAAGCTAGAAACCTTTTATAAATTCGGCATAGGATGCCGTTCTCTTAAAAATTATAAAATTTGTGAAATAAGTGAAATAATGATTTTATATTGTTTTTTGATTTAAAAAATAAAATTTATTTGAAATGATTGATGTATTATTTATGAAATTATAGTATTTTAGGTGTAAAACCCACGTGATTTTAATTTTGTTTATTTTGTGTCCAATTTCTATACTTAGGATATCTCAAGTATTTAGTATTTAGTATATTTTATCGTTTGTTTACGTTTGTCCCTCAAAATTGATATTTTTATACCCACCATCAAAAATGAAGGGAGGTATATTGAGTTTGTCATTCTGTGTGTAACATATCGAAATAATCATCTAAGACCCCATAAAGTATATATATTCTGTGTGCTCGTGAAAATCTAGGACGATCTAATGATGACCGTCCGTCTGTCTGTTGAGAACTGGATAGAGAACTGGACATCCTAGGGGGACGAAATTTGGTTGAAATATTTGACTTTTGGTATTTTGGTATTGAGGATCAGCAAAATCGTTTCAAAGTTATTGACCAAATACAAGAAAAACAGGGTGTCCGTCCTAAGTACAGCTTATACTATTCGGACGATATCTTTTACAAAAAAACATGTACATCAATGAACCAAAAATGGGCGTGGTCCGCTCACCTCCTATATAAACTGAGAAATTTTGTACAAATAGTTCAAGAACCAATGAAAACTCAGAAACCAAATCTGCGTGGTACGCCCACTTTACCGCCTACGTCCCCTATAAGTTGAAATTATAAAAAGTTGCAGATGATGGATATATAGATTCGGCCAAGCAGAATATAACATTCTTGCTTGTTAATGTATAATTTTCTTTTAAAATTTTGCATTGACCCGATTTTTTTTGTCCTAAATTGTATTGGCCGCAAAATATTGTTAATTTAGTATAGATTGATGCTCATTTAGAGATAGAAAAATAATATATGTTTTATGCACAAATTTTTAAATTGTCTAGTGTTTACAAAATTTGAAAGAAATATTTAGAAAATAATTAGTTTTTAATGAAGAAAATAAATAAAATTATTACTCATTTTGACGACGAAAAGAAATTATGTTAATCCTTTTGTTCAATGCTAAATAATGAATGGCAATGGATTTAATATACATTTTTGTATTAAAAAATTTGTTAATCTAATTAATTAAATTATTGTTTAATAAAATTATTTTCATTTTAATTTTATTTAACATACATTTGATCTAAAAAATAAAAATTAAGCCTAATGTCATTGCTGATCATTAATAATTTGTTCTTAATTATTTTTATCACAAATATAAATTTTTAATAATTTCTATAAATTCTAGCAGACAATTTGCGCCGCACTCATCCAATAAATTTCATTTAAAAATGTTTTAAAAATTTACAATTATTTAGCAACAATTTATAAAATAATTATTGCAATTTTTATTAACAGGCGGCTGTTTTAAATGGCGAAGAGGTAAATTGTAATTTGCTTGTGTGGTAAATTTTTAATTTTATTGGACAGTAATGACAGAAGACAATGGGGGGCCATACTATTAGTGTTTGTTTATTCTTTGTTTTGGCTTTTTACTGATTGACGCTGACATTTGTTGTGTACATTTAATATAGAAATTATTGACCATATTACGTATATTTTAAAAATTATATTTTTGAATTATAATTATTTTTACTTAACATCTGTTGTAAATTTATTTTAATTTTTATTTCTACGTAATTTGGGATTCTTTTAAATTTAAAATTTTGAAAAAGGTTTTTTAAGAAATATATTGTTTAGAAATTGAAATCATTTTTATATTTAAAATAGAAATCTCTTTAATTTGGCAACTTTTTTGTTTCCTAACGAAAAAATTTATTATTTTTTTTTTTGGTTGCGGTAAAGTACTATTAGTGGGTGATTTTGGTTATAAAGGATGTTCCAATAGGGAGTGAAGAAGTAAACATTTCATAAAACAAAACGTTTGTCGATTATAAAAGAAAGGTAGAATTCTCTATTATTCTGGGGAATAGATCAGCCTGAATTTGATCAATAATATAAGTTGTGATGATTGTTAGGACACTGTCTGCGGTTTATTAGCATAGACCTAAGACTTAAGAACGCAAGAAAACACACTCTTTGTTAATTAAGTTTTCTAATTTGTTCGAGATTCTTATATTTAGGTTAGTTGTCTTTATTATATGAAAAATCAAAACATAGATGAATTAATAAATTGTAAAACGTAATTGACAAAGTCTAACTGAATCAATTGGGAAATCCTGATAATTTCTGATTTTTAAGTAGCAATTGTTTCTGATCACTTTTTGTTCTTTTATTTATTAAGAGTATTTTTCAATTTTTCGATATTGATTAAACTGTTATACAGTTGTCAGATTTGGTAATTTTTATTATCATTTATGCTCAGTTTGGTTTTTTATTTTATTATGAATAGACTAACACCAGAATAACACTTGTTCTTGGAAGTCAAGGCACTTTTTTATGGCAATATTCTGTTTTTTCTTTTGGTTTGGAAAGTGATAATAGTTAGTAGGGACTAAATCTTGAGGACATGTAGCATATTTGCCAAGACAATCACACGCTTTTTTTGAATCTTACATTGTTCTTATATAGAGCATTTTATTTTAGACCAAATCTTCAAAAATTTGGTCTAATAAATAGACATAATATTAATCATTTATGGTCATTGCCTTTTGGAGGCAATCAAAATCTTGTTAGCCGATAAAATCACCTTAGCCATTTTCTGTAACAGTTTGTTCTAAAAAATCCACTGCCGTTCACAAAATGTTGGAAAAAATAATTAAAATTCTGGTTGGACAACAATAAAATTATCACAAGATTGCATTTACGGTTAATTGTGAGTAAAACCACTGCTTTTTTAAACTCAACTGATCGTTTAAGGTCGAACCATCGCATGTACTTTTATTTTCCGATCGGTCAAACCATTTCAACATTTGACTATCCAGATAATTCGGCGTCTTTAGTGCTTATGCGAAATTAAGCTAACTGCTATTAACGTTTGAAATTGAGAGTACGAGGTTAGTAGGTTTGAAACACAAGATTACTCCTGAGTTCGTTCAAAATTTTTTTCGAAGTATACTTACAGAAAGTACTTGAGGCGAGCATATGAGTTCGATATACCAGGGATTTAAACGGAGGACAAAATTTCGATCACTTTAACGCAACTAATGTTGTCTTTCAAATTATCAATCGTCTCTGGTTTATGGGTGTAAACTAGCTATTTCACATAACCCCACAGAAATTAATCAGCAGCGTTAAATAGCTCGATCTTAGTCTTTAATTTGTATATCGAAATAACGAACTTTAACGTCATAAAACGTCATTAAGTATGAATCTTACACAATTCAATATTAATTATCGTATAAGTTAAGAACTACTGCAACAACCTCCAAATTTAGAGTGAAAATGGGACGGATAGGACCTGGGGAAATGATACCCCCATACAACTTTCTAGCCAAGAGGAAAAAGTTAGTATAAAGGATTAATTGATCACTTAACTATGATTCCAACAGCTTCATTGCAGAAAAATATATTTTAATAAAAATTAACAATAATCTCTTTACCATTCTATGCTATTTTGTTAGCCCCCAAATCGTAACCATTTTGTAAACTGTTCTATAAACTAAATGGATACAAATCTTTTTAATTGTTCTACACCCTTAATGGCATATTTTCGTATAAATTGGTTTTTAGAGCATATTTAACGCTTTTAGAGCATATCTTGACATTTGGAAGAGAATATGTTTATATTTTTTTCTTTTTTATTTTGTATATTTCATGGAATGTTTTTAAAATTTGATCTATAGTGTTGTAGCTTTTATTTCCAAAGAAATAAGAGCTCAAAAAATAGTTCATTTTTTAAATTAATCTGGATTATCAAAGTTATTTTTGCATATGATGTAGAGTACATGGTATACTATTTTAAACCTGCCTCCATTGTATCTGTTGATTTTTTTTTTAAACTAAGTATTTTAGTGGAATCATAATAAAAATATTTCTTTGAAAATAGATTGGTATTAAATTGAAGACCAATGAAACTTTCAGGTGAAATTACAATAAACCGATTTTAATAAAGCACTCACTTATATATTTGTGGTTTCCCTGATAATAAGTTTGCTGACTGCACGTACTGTTTCTGTAATGATGATCAATATTGTTATGAATTAATTATTTGCAGAAGTTATATACCTGGGGAGTTATTGTTTATTGCATTTAAAAACAGTGTTGCCAATTATTAATAAAAATCCATTAATTGTGGAATTAATGTTAAAAGGAATTGTAACGCAACCTACATTCTTGTTACTTTTTCAATCCAAATCTGTTGAATACTGCGTAATTTAATTTCAATACCAATACCAAGATTTTCTTTTTGCCAACTATTTCTTTTCTTAATTTTTGTATTGAATACCTTCAATTAAATCAATTAATTGTTCCCCAAAAAATGTATGTTTGCAATCGTTCATTGAACTTTGTATTCACTTTCAAATGGATTCTTGCCAATACAATATTATAAATTCCTATAGAATTTTACGATATGCATCATGTGCTTGCAGATACACATGTTGACGCCGAAACATAAACATGAACAGGAAGTTTTCTCAAGCTAAAAACTTAAGACATATGTTTAATGATGTATTTTTTTATTGCAGAATAGAAAAGTAGCAACAACTTTGAGAAAAATTAATTTTATGGGCTTTATTCGAATGTTGTATGAACTATTACTCGTAGCTTTTATATCGAGTAAAAGAGTTGGAAATTCAAATTCAGAAGAAAATGGCGGTAAATGATAGGAATTTCTATTCGAAAAATTTGATTTCTTTCGAATCGAAATACACAATTACTTTATTCCAGGTTCGTATGCAAAAACTATAAAAAACTTAAGTCAGATTCCCAGATTCTAGGGAATTAAAATACAATCAGGAAAATGGAAACTATGCTGAAAAATCAGTTTTTCTATTATATAACTAATTCCGTACTTATAGTACCCAGAAACATAGTGTATACTAGGGTGGGTCGAAAAAAAGTTGTGCCAGGCACCCCCTAGAATTAATGAATTCATGAGGTTTCCAAAAAAGCAAAAATTATTTTTTTGTCATGCCACAAAATAGAATGTGATATGTCGTTGTTAATGGTTTGACAACCGGTTAAATTTTCTCTTTGATGATTTTTGAATCCGACATCAAATTCTCGATATAACTTCTGTTATCTCGCATACATCCCCCTTGATGTCCAATTATTTTTATATGTAATGAAAGCCCTTTGCTAACCTTTTATATTTGGTTTATAAAGTATTTAATTTTATGCATAAATAACAAAATTTAAAACATACTGAAGTTAAAATAGTTTAAAAATTATTTTTGGTGCAACACATGTTTGTTTTTTACTTCATTCCATAACTTCTAAAATTATTAGCCAAAGTTAAAGCATAAACGCAAATAAATAATATTTTTTTATATAATAATTTCGTTATATTATGTGCAATTTATTGCAATTTTATTGTTTATGCATAAAATTAAATATTTTAAGAACTAAAAATAGTATGTTTGCGAAAGATACCAGAAGTGACATTTAGAATTTGATGTCGGATTCAAAAGTCACCAAAGAGAGAATTTAAGCGACTGTCAAACTATTGACAACGACAAATCACATTTTACAATCGGACTTAAAATGTCAACGTCAAATACATAAAACAAAAAGGGCGGTATTTTGGGGCGTGGAAGAAAATGATTTTTGCATTTTTGGAAACCTTATGAATTCTTTCATTCTAGGGGGTGACTGGCATAACTTTTTTTTTTTTTTTTTTTTTTTTTTTTTATAAATAATTTTATTAATAAAAAAAATCACAATATTTTGTTCTACTTTTTCAAATTGTCAAGTCTTTGTTGGTAATATTTTTGTGTGCATTTTTTCCTTATAATAAAAATAAATTATTCAGTAGATTTGTAGATCATTGTCTCTTTTTTCTTTTCTGTTGGCTTTCGGTGTAAAATCCCTTTTAAACATGTTGTTGTTAATGTTTAAATGATTTTTATATATAAAATCCTAAAAATAGTCAAATGTTTTTGTCTTTACTTTCTGTAATAAAAAAAAGAAAAAAAAAAAATTCATTGACTTTATGAAAAAAGCAGACAAACGGACGATATTAAATTGACTCACTGAAAATATTTTGGTATTGGTGGCGTTGACCTATTCAACTTTTGACCCGCATTTGCTGCATTTTTCTAAATTTTTTTTAGGGATTTATTAAAATTATAAAATTATAAATTTATTTAATCATTTAAATATATAGTATTTTTGTAATATTTTTGCTAAATTGTAAACATTATTATTTCATGTTTTTGTTTTTTGTCTGACAGCCTGTCTCTTAAGTATTTAATGGCTCATTTAATTTATTTCGAAAACAATGTTCAAAATGTCATAAAAAATATTTCCTCGTCATTAATCATAATTTCTAGTAAGAATATAAAATTATAATAGAATTTTCATAGGTTTACACAGTTATAACAAGAATTTAAAATTAATTAGATTTTTTTTTAAGATTAAAATTTTCAAATTTGTAATATTATCAATTTAAATATTTGAAGATAATATATAACATATTTGAATTTATAAATAAAACCTCCTTACTTCTTTCACTTGTCATTGAAAGAGGGTTTCTGATGAAGAAAGTCGGAACCGTCTGTTCGATTGTTAGGTATACTAAAATTCTGTCAGATCTGAATAGAGCGATAATGTTATTTAAAAAGCCTAAATCCCCAATAATGTCACTAAGGAAGAATTTCCGTCGTATTCTGTTCAAGACTTAATATCACAGAGAATTTTAATCTTCAACAACTGGTGTCTACATTAGCCAAGTGCTAGCAAAGGAGTGTGACTAAATTTTAAGTATCTGGAGCAAAAACTCCGACCTTTAAGTCAAGTAAAAACTAAGTGAAAAAAATTAGTGCATGCTTTAAGTCTTATAACTTTTACTATTGTTTACATTTGTTATTATTCGTAACTATGTGCTAAATTGTTTGTAATAGACTAATTAATTTTCCTTACAATGAAAATTTAACTAAATTTTATGCAAACACATAATTAAAATATGTATAATCAAAACATTTGTTTACTATATAAAACAATTGCTAGCACCGTAATGATTATGAGTATTAAAATAAAACTCAACAAATAATGATTATTTTGTGAGTTTCATTTTATTGCTCAAAAAATAAAACTTATTCCAAATTCTAAGTGAAAACTTTGATTTTTATACCCCACACCACCATAGGTGATTGGGGTATTATGCGTTTGTGCTGATGTTTGTAACGCACAGAAAAAATCATCCAAAACTCACCTTAAAGTGTACCAATCGACTCAGAATCACTTTTTGAGTCGATCTAACGATGTCCGTCCGTCCGTCTGGCTGTCCATGTAAATCTTGTGCATTAGTAAAGGTCGCAATTTTGAAGATAATTCAATGAAATTTGGTACGTAGGACTTTCATGACACAAGGACGAAATCTGTTGAAATTGGTGATGATCGGTCCATTATTTCACCTAGCCACCATACAAATGTCCTCCCGGAATAGGGGACTAACAATCATAAATACCAATATATTTTAATGAAATTCGGTGCAAGGAAGTTTTCTATAAGTATCAAATTTCATGATGATCGGTTCATAATTGACCATAGCTCCCATATTAAAACCCTCTTTCGAAAATCACTTTAACGTGCATAAATCACATAGACATATTTGTATCAGAGTTATATTCGACACAAATAAGTTTTATATAAGTTTTAATAGAAGTCATAGTGACAAATTTTATGAGGATCGGTCCAAATTTTCCATAGCACCCATATAAGCCCACTTTCGGGAATCACCCTAAAGTGCATAAATTCATATAAATGTTAGTATTAACGTAATGTTCTGTATTCGTACATTTTATTTTATACTTAGTAAAAGTATCGGTCCACAATTGTCTACATGTCTAATATAAGACCCATCCATAAATTTTTATGGGCATGCACAATGGTGCGGGTTATCATATGGTCGGGGTTTACCGACTATATCTTTCTTACTTGTTTGTTTTAAATTCGATTTAATCAACTGATTTCGTTAACAAACATAAAAATTTGTTTGATTTTTTAAATATGCACATTTACTATGCATCATAATACAGTTAAAAAAAAAAACATGTTCCAAAATGCTCATATAAAAATAATATTTTTTCTTATTTTTTGAAGAAATTATTTTAATTTCTATAAAAGTTAACAAAATATAGAAAATAAGCATATTTAAAATATTCATATCTCTTGAAGTTATTGACAGATTTCTCTAATATAAATATAAAAATAAAAGACCTTGCCGTCTTTTTGAATAATTTAGTAATCAGCTCCAAAATATCCTTTTCGTTCAAAAATATTTCTAAAATACAAATTTATAGATGCATTTTCGACAATTGTGAATTCATAAAATTTTAATTTATTCTTTATGTGTATAAACTATTTTGTTTACTATAAATTGCAATATTAATTAGCATAATATATAAAGTTTTACTATTTTGAATAAATTTTCAAAAAAAATATTCTAATGTATTTTTTAAATAAAATATGTAAATCTACTAATACTTTAAAAATAATATCATAAAAATAGGGTTTTTATATGAAAAAATGTAAATAGGTATAATAAAAACCGAAAGTGTGTATAGTAAATGTGTGCATCCCAAAAATTTTAGATTTTTATTTTAATGTAAAAATTGTATACTTGCCAAATATGTTAAAAAATCAAAAATTTTAAATAGCAAATTTAACAAAAATGCATTCAAAAAATGCAATTGCATTAAAATACATTTAAAAATCTTTTTCATTTGTGAAATATTTGTGTTGAAGCTGATTCAAACGCCATTTATATCATTGAATTCTAACGATGCCTTACCAGAATTATTATTTGAAGTTGTGTACTTTTGAGATTTTTTAGAAAGTAAAAAACGAAATAAATAAATTTCGGAATTTTGCAAATCTTAAAACTGAAATCGGTATAGATATGAAAAATTTTATAAAAATCGAAAGACACTCGCTAAATTTGCGGGCGTTCTTTCATGAAATTTTTCATATACTTTTTGTGATTTTTTTTTTGTAAAAAATTAATTTTTTTTTAAATCTGAGATATGAAAACTAATTTTTTTTAATAAAAATCATTTAGCAAAATGTAAATTTTATTTTATGAGCAAAAATTCAAAAATAATCATTAAAAGTTGAGCGAAATAAATCTAAAAAAATCATTAAAATTGATTTTTGTAATAACAAAAATCCTGCCAGATTTCGATAGAACCTGTCTTGAGGATTACATTTCTAGTGCCAATTTCTAAAATGACCTTTACAAATTGTAAAGAAACTTTTTGGAAAACTATATTTAACAAATAAAATTGAGTTGAAAACTATTAAAATAATTTCAAAATTTTGGATTAAAATTCATAATAATAAAAACTTTATAACCTATATTAATTAATGTATCCCTTTTTAGTACTTTTTTGCACAAAGTTTCTGATTTTTCTGGTCTGATTTTGCATCTCATCATTACAAAAAAAAAAAAAAAAAAAAAAAAAAAAAAAAAACGAGTGGTATCAAACAAATGGTACTGCTATGTATCAAGGGATGCCAATCCACCAAACTGTCCAAAAGTCCGTACATTCAAAATGTATTGGAAGCTTAGTAAAAAAAAATAAAGTATGAGTTTTAAAAAAAAGTGGACAAAAAGGAAACGGAAAATAATAAGCTTTTATTCAAGGTATTCCAGATATTAAATATTTTATTGCAAAGAAAGAAAACATTTATTTTTCTTTTAAATATAAAATTAGAATATAACCGTCTTTAACAAAAAAAAAAAAAAAAAAAATTTTAAAATATTAACCCATTGGTTTCATTTTTATAAGCTGAATTGTATGCACTTATTTTTTTGTGTGCACTCCTTATTACCAAAGAAAGTCCAAGCACAAAAGGCTATTGTTTCTGGTGGTTATATTTTGAGGGTGTATTTCAAAGGGATTTAGTGAGGTTAGGATTAATTTTATACCCAAGGTCGACAAGCTATGTGAAACCGAGAAATTTTTGATCGACCAGCCAGTCGTTTGTTCTAATGAAGAAACTAGAGAGACTGATTGATCTTCATCTGAGGAGCACAATTAATACGCATTCTAACATGCTTAGCTTAAGGGTAAAGGCTTAAGACCGATTATTATAACTGTACGACATGGTGGATGAAAAAATAAATACGTAGAAACCTTTAAGTTCTCTGTACTATACATCGAAGTCTATGCGATCGAAATCAACATACAAAGATTTATCGTTCGGGCTCTACGAGTTTAATAATCTTAGAAATCTATCTTAGAAAAATACCTATGAAGTAGGGAGGGTGTGTAATTTTCACTGATGGATAGAAAAACATTAAAACGTCTTAAACATTACCTAAATTGCTAGCGGTTTGAAGCTACAACATTAGTACAAGGGAACATGACAAGCGCTTAAGTTTAAAAAAATATTGTGTCAATTAAAATTTGGTTGGACGATAGACTTTGAACTCTAAACAAGTTTCGTTATTGGGTGGCAAATAATGAGGCTAAATCAGATTTTTTTTCCTATTATAGTATTCTTTGACCTCTTTTTAAATGTATTTAAGAGAATTCATATATAGATAATTGAGCCATTGAGTCTACATTTGAACCACCTTTTAACAAACCTTCACTTACTATTATTTACAATTGTGAAGATTTATTAGATTTTTGTTATTAATTTTGCTCGCCATGAAGGACACTTAAAATGCTGCCTTGTAGTTTGTAGCTGCCGATCCTATATTTTTTAAATATTTTTTTTCTTATTTAAAAACATGAGATTATTTTTGAGCGAAGATATAAATGCTTATTAATGCAACATTTTAAATAAAATGTCTAAGTTTTAGGATAAGTCAATGGTTATCATTGAGATTTTCTGACATAACAGCAGATTTAGAATGATATTCAAAAAAGGTGATCCAAACGGGAGGCAATTAGATAGCGACCAAATAAAAATTAAGTAATGAAAATCTGACGATCGTGTTGAAGTTCTTCTGTTCATTAAATGTCTAAGAGAGAATTTTAAAACATTAAATATGCATTTAGTTTTAATATTTTATTAAATCTTTTGGAATTCGTCAAAATTAAAAAAAGCAAAGTAGATCGGTGTTGCATTAAGTAATCGTAACACTTGTTCTGTAGTTTATTACAAAACAAGAGCAAACAATTATATATAAAGTTGTGTTTCATATTATCTTTCAAATATGGTTGGATGTGAATTCATTAAAAAAGTCTTTGAGATATCATTTTGTTTGTCATCTATTAATTAATACACTAACTGCCACTTGAATAAGGAATCACATTTTTTTTTAACTTTAATTAAGTTTATCTCCTAAACTAAAGTTCAGAAAAAAATAATTTGTGGCGCAACCAAATTTTAAGTGTTGGCTTTAGTTTCCTGAAGTAATAAAAAATATACATATTTTGTTATACTAAAATTATGCATTTATGTGTCACTTGAATAAGGAATATTTTAAAACTAAGCAAACTGTAATTTATTTTTAAATTTTGGGTTATAAAAATGAAAGTTATTATCTTCTAGCAATCTATTAGTAATGATTACTGCCGCCATTTTTAGAAATAACCTCAAAAATGCGATTTGGCATCGACTTGTATAATGACTCTAAGTAATTTAGCGAAATTTAACTCCATGCTTCCGTTATTGCATCCCTTAAGGATTCTATTGTCTCAAATTTTTTTTCTTCCTTCATAAACTTTTCTTGCAAGCCAATCCCAGACATTTTCCATTGGATTCAGGTCTGGTGAATATGGGGGCCAATCCAAAAGTTAAACACCTTGTTGATTAAACCATTGTTTTACTGCTCTGGTGGTATGAATCGGAGCGTTGTCGTGTTGGTACGTCCAAGGTATGGGTCCAAAGAAATCATTAAATTTTGGAAATGCTTCCTCCAGAATGTTTTTGTAAGTCGTTGCAGTCATTTTGTTGGATACAAAAACCAATTCTATGGTACCATATAATATAATAATAATTCCTCCTTATTTAGGTCATGGAAGTAATAGTTATACCCGTCGGGACCATCAATATTAAACTTTTTTTCATCGGAAAATACAACTTTAAACCATTTGTCGGACCACGTCATTGTATTTTTGGCAAACTGTAGACGTTGTGATTTGCGTTTTTCATTAAGTGGTGGTTTTTTTGCAGTTTTCGTCGGATTATGTATGGGCACGATTTTAAAATACGGTGTACTCTTCTTAGACTGGTGCTAACTCCACTTTTTTCACGTATTTTTGATACCGACATGGCAGAATTTGATGCAATTCTAAGAATTTTTCGTCTTTCTTTTGTAGTTGTTGGCATTTTCTTCCGCTCTTTCATGTTTTTTCCATATCTTTCCACGTTATTTAAATAATTTTACACAACTGTCTTTCCTCTATTAATGTTTTTGGCTATTTGGACCGGATTCTAACCTTGAGATTTCAAAATCAGAATTTTTTCTTTTTCAGAGTTATTAAGAGCCTTCCCACGTCCCATTTTTAATAAAAACAATTTAAAAACTATCAAATTAAAAATTCTCTAGCCATTTATATTGAAAGAAATTTAAATCATTGCTTTCCTGATTAATATTAAAAGAATTCCTTATTTAAGTGACACACGAAATAGTACCACAGAAATATATGTTTTTAAATAAATGCATAATTTTAGTATAACAAAATGTGTATATTTTTTATTTCTTCAGGAAACTAAAGCCAACACTTTGAAATTTGGTTGCGCAAAAAATTATTTTTTTCTGAACTTTAGGAGATATACTTAATTAAAGTTAAAAAAAAATGTGATTCCTTATTCAAGTGGCAGGCAGTGTACCTCTGTCACTCTTTTTAAAATATTCTATTGGTTTAATTTCATATGGCTGCAACAACTTTTAGCAAGTTTTACAAATTTTATTAAGTGCTTCATTTTGTAAATTTATTGCCACAATTATCTAATTCTATTATCTTTTTCTATATCTAGTAAAAAGTTTTTTTTTCATAAAAATAAATAAATAATTTTCCCAACTATTAATAATTCTCTTAACAAGACAATATTTACCGTTAATAAATCATTTTAATAGAAATTCTAATTTTATTTTTCTTAACAAAGAAACTGCAAAAAAACTCATAAATTTTTCAACACTTTTGTAAGTGGCACGAGATCAAATTGTTATATGTTTTTTAATTTTTTTCGTGTTCATTATGATTTTTAAAATATTATATTTTTGCCGTCAAACATTCTGTGATTGTAAATCATAAGTCGGTTTAACATCGATGATGATGATGGTGCGCTGCTTCTAATGTTTATAATATATTTTTCGTATGAAAAATTAATTTGTTTTTTGTTAAATATACAGCATAAAATACTGTGACTAGGTGTTCCCATAACAGGTGACTAAAATAACCAGCCAAAATACTTATGTACAAAATAACATATGTTGTATTAAAACTTTTGTTTCATTGCCCACTAACTGACACCTAAACTGACATATTTAAATTTGTTGTAATTTAAAAATATTTTCTATTTCTCTACACATTTTACATTTTTTTCTATTTTGTTAGATGCTTTATTCGAATAAATAAAAATTTAAAAGAGCATAGTGAAATTATGTGAGTGAAATGATGTTTTACTCTCTGAGGAGGTAATTCGAATATTGTGCGGGAGACTTACATTTGTAAATAATGCCATATGTAGATAATTAAAAAAAAATGTTTTAAATCTGTACTACAAAGGAGTACAATAGAGAACAAAATAATATAGACCTTTAAACAAATTTTATAACAAAATCGTTTGAAAAATATATATATATATATATATATATATATATATATATATATATATATATATCAGTTTATTTAAAAATAAATTACGTTTTTTTTCTCTGTCTCTTTGTGTCGACACCCGTTTTAAGCAAATTTTGTGACTATTTTCCTTTAACATATAACTGTATTTTTTTTTTTAACTATTTAGATATCAACTCTTTTTTTAAACACAGTCAATTTCTTTAAATGATTGGAAAGATTCATCATTTTTAAAACAACACTCTTATGAAAGTTTAAATACTGGAGTCTATAAACATCGCTGTTCCATTGGATATTTTGTATAGAATGAAATTTATTGGATCAGTCCTTCTGAAAGTCACTTTTTAATATTAATTTATTGATCATATTTGCACCTCTTGCTGTAATTATAAATACTTAATTCTCCAAACAAGTTGTATTTAAAAAAAGTGTTGATGGTTTTAGTGCTTACCTATTTCGGAACATTTCCCGGACTAGGCGAGCTCAGAGGATTTCGAATATTTTACTGAAAAGATTGGAAGATCACTCAAAAAGTTCTTTCCTTTTTCTTTAAATTTTTATTTTTATATTGAACGTTTGGAATCTAAAGAATTTCACCTTGTCTACTCACCAATATTAAGAAATAAATAATAAATAAATGCTATTAATCTCTATAATCTGGCAGCGCCGTTTCATGTTTGGAGATTTTTCATCTCAATTTTCTTTGCTCATTTTATAAACATGTGGGTTACAAATCTCTAATACTGAGAAACATTTGCGGCGCATTTTTCGAAAAAAAAAATGAGAAATTTTCTTTATGACTTAATTTTTCATTTGATTTTTCCTTTTTTTTTTTGAAGAAAACTAAAGGGGATTTTTATAAAAGAAAATTTCAAAATAATTATGAATTCAGTCAATATTTAGAGCTACAATAAAACGTTTGTTTATTTAAATCCTAAAAAATAACTACAAGTAAAATTTATAAAATAAAATATTTATAGAGAAATATAAAAAAATAAAATTCTTTTAAACTTGAAAAAAAAAAAAAACAATAAATAAACAAAAATATAAATAAACGGTGCCATTTCTTGTGGTATATATTTAAAAACCATAATAAAAATTCTGAAAATCTGAAAAAAACAACGCATTTTATTAAGAAAATATAAATATCAATTTTTTTTCTTTCTTCATTTCAAAAAACCACAAATTAATGTTTTAAATTACTGAATAAAAAAACTAAAATATATTTATTATATTTTTTTTTTCAATGTTTGTGTGTCTATCTCCTTTAAAGTTTATTATATAAATCAATATCAATTTAATGTTATTTAAATCTGATTCCAATTGACAATATAATGATTTGTTTTTATTATATAATTTGATTTGTGTCGTGTTTTTATTTGGTTTTTAGTTTTGTCTGTTAAAATATAATTTTATTCGCTAGATCATTTACACAGATTCTATTTGAAACCATATTTGGTTTCCGAAAAATGCAAAAAAGTTAACGAGTTTTTTGTTTTTAAAGCCATATTTGTTAGGTTTGCAATAAATCTAATAAGATTTTTTTATCTTTTGTATTTGTAATTTGTAAATAAGAAATGCGCTTGTGGCTTCATTTTGTTATGTACTTATTTTGGGTGCTTTAGTATATAAAAAAGGTGTTATTAGTTTGTTGTAAAGTGAGTAACCAAACAAAGGATTTAATAAAAATTGGTCTACAAGCAAATAAGTTGTGCGTTGAAATAAAATATAACATAATTGTTTTTTTTTTTTTTTTTAATAGGATTAAAATTAAATCAACTACTTGTAGCATCTCTTTCAAGATTTTTCTAATATATATTTTATATAAAAATTAATTCTTATTATAATAATAATTTATATTATTATTTTTAATTTTTTTAAGTGCTTTTACGAAAATATTCACGGTATTTCTCTATAAAAATTTAAAATTAATAATCACAATTGAGCACTCCTGGTGCCTTCTTAAATTCGCTTTTGCTTAGATCCAGTTCCTTTACAATTGTCAAAATTCTAGGTAAAATTCTAATACTCTGTGGGATTAAAATAACATATCCCAATTCTAGGTGCTCCTACTGTAAAGACAAAATTCTAAATCTAGCCAGAAAATGTTAAAAACACTGATACTCTTTGTTATGATTTAGTGCTGGCAAATTCTACTACTTTTGAATACTTCATACTACTCAATAATTTTCATTTGGGTACTTGATACTACTCGATATTTAACGGATTGTTTAATTTGAAATATTTTGTTAATTTATATATAAAAAGCATAAAATAAACAATAAGCTTAACATTAAATTCAGCGTTTACAAAAATCAATAAAATTATTAAATAAATTATATTAAAAATTAATTAAATTTAGATTTGTGAAGTTGGAAACTATTGCTTCCTTCAAGACTTCATTCTTGCAAATTCTGCTGGGATTTAAAGCGCTACAATAACAATAGATTACTATTGGCTGCAGCAGCTTTAGAAATTGCCTGAAACGAAAATACTCACCAGTTAAATACGTCATTTGGATCCGCAAGTATTTTAACTCTTTTTTTTCTTTAGTTTTTCAATATGAAACAAAGTTATGTTTTTTTCTTTAAAGTTAATCAATTACCTTATTTGAAATCCTTTCATATTTTTATCTAAAAATTTTCAAAATCTTAAATTATTAAATTTTAAACAAACGAGTTTTATATCTATGCAAGATATTCGGATAGTTTGATCTCTACTACAATTCAAAAAGGCTTTAGCAATTACTGGGTATAACATAACTTTAATTGTAGCAATCGAAATATTTAAGCTTGTGTATTGAAATTTATATCACTATTAATGTTTTCTATATTCCATTTCAATTAAACAATTATATATCCTTTCCACTTCAATATTTACTTGACCTAAACGTTATTTAGCCGCCACAACAAAATATTATTATATTTATATTTCAAACAAATCTCTATTATGCACGCAGTGTAGCGTACTATTTAAGCGTACATTGATCTTACATTTTTGTTTATTTTAGTTGCTTGTACCAATTTTGAAATGATGTAATTATTATTATTTTTTTAATTTTTATAATTGTTTTTTCTCATTTAATTTTTTTAAATTCATTTAGTTTATTATTTTAAGATTTTGTATTTCTGTTGCTCATTTAGTTTAATAAAGTTGTTAAGTTAAAACGTGTATTACTTTCCAAACAAATAAATTGAATTAATTTATTAAATGAAAATAATAAAATACTTTGTTTCTTAATTTGAAAATTGTTATAAAAAATAATTGTTCTCTTATTGTTTATCTCTTTAATACAAATTTTTATTATTTATTTTGGTGACGAAATAAATTCATTTATATAAACAGAACACACCGGTAAAATTTTTGTCAAAAAAAAAAAAAAAAAAAAAAAAAAAAATTTGTCATACTTTTCATTTGTCTTTTAACACAAATTTTTGTAAAAAATTATTATTTTTTAAAATTTTTTCAAAACTACATATTTTTTAGTTTAAATTATTTAGGTTTAAAAGAATATATTTTTTCTTTTGTGTTAAGTTAAACAAAGTAATTTTTTAATTTCAACAAATGATTTTTTATTTTTTTCTTTTTTTATATATATAATTTTTTGATTGATTAAGTGCCAGTTGTGTGAATATTATTCTGCTATTTTAAAAATTTAACATCTGCCTTGAAAAATGTTTTAGTTTTTTAAATAAATGGAAAAAAATTGTTTGAGAAATATGTTTTTCTAAGATTTAAATATTTAAATTTGTGTTTTTTTTTTGTGATTATGTTTAATGATTTTTTAGTTAATGTTCTGTGCAGAGTGGATTAAATAAAATTTTTATTGAATACTATTTTTTTTTCTTTATAATATAAAATTACATATTGAAATATAGACTATGTTAAGAAATAATCATAATTATTTAAATAAATATTTATCAAACGTAGGTTCAGTTAAAGTGTTTAAGGTAAATGGGAAAGTTTCCTGCAGTAGGTTTGGAAAAAAAGATAAGTTTATACACTGCCTGCTACTTGAATAAGGAATCACATTTTTTTTAACTTTAATTAAGTATATCTCCTAAACTAAAGTTCAGAAAAAAATAATTTTTTGCGCAACCAAATTTCAAAGTGTTGGCTTTAGTTTCCTGTAGAAATAAAAAATATATATATTTTATTATACTAAAATTATGCATTTATTTAAAAACATGTATTTCTGTGGTACTATTTCGTGTGTCACTTGAATAAGGATTTCTTTTAATATTAATCAGGAAGGATATGATTTGAATTTCTTTCAATATAAACGGCTAGAGAATTTTTAATTTGGTAGTTTTTAAATAGTTTTTATTCAAAATGGGACGTGGTAAGGCTCTTAATAACTCTGAAAAAGAAAAAATTCTGATTTTGAAATCTCAGGGTCAGAATTCGGTCCAAATAGCCAAAAACATTAATAAAGGAAAGACAGTTGGGTAAAATTATTTAAATAACGTGGAAAGTTATGGAAAAAACATAAAAGAGCGGAAGAAAATGGCAACAACTCCAAAAGAAAGACGAAAAATTCTTAGAATTGCATCAAATTCTGCCATGTCGGTATCAAAAATACGTGAAAAAAGTGGAGTCAATGCCAGTCTAAGAACAGTGCACCGTATTTTAAAATCATGCCCATACATAGTCCGACGAAAATTGCAAAAAATACTACTTAATGAAAAACGCAAATCATAATGTCTACAGTTTGCAAAAATACAATGACATGGTCCAACAAATGGTTTAAAGATGAAAAAAGTTTAATATTGATGGTCCCGATGGGTATAACTATTACTTCCATGACCAAAAGAAGGAGGAATTATTTTTGAGCCGCAAACACAGCCGAGAGGGCGGAATAATGGTATGGGGTGCCATTTCGTATTATTGTACCATAGAATTGATTTTTGTATCCAATAAAATGACTGCAACGACTTACAAAAACATTCTGGAGGAAGCATTTCCAAAATTTAATGATTTATTTGGACCCATACCTTGGACGTACCAACATGACAACGCTCCGATTCATACCACCAGAGCAGTAAAACAATGGATTAATCAACAAGGTGTTAAACTTTTGGATTGGCCCCCATATTCACTAGACCTGAATCCAATGGAAAATGTCTGAGGTTGGCTTGCAAGAAAAGTTTATGAAGGAGGAAAACAATTTGAGACAATAGAATCCTTAAAGGATGCAATAACGGAATCATGGAGTTCAATTTCGCTAAATTATTTATAGTCAATGTACAAATCGATGCCAAATCACATTTTTGAGGTTATTTCTAAAAATGATTGCAGTACTCATTACTAATTGAATGCTAGAAGATATTAACTTTCATTTTTATAACGTAAAATTTAAAAAATAAATTACAGTTTGCTTAGTTTTAAAATATTCCTTATTCAAGTGACACATAAATGCATAATTTTAGTATAACAAAATATGCATATTTTTTATTTCTTCAGGAAACTAAAGCCAACACTTTGAAATTTGGTTGCGCAAAAAATTATTTTTTTTTCTGAACTTTAATTTGGCTGTACCTTTAGTACTTTTCATATTCTTCCCTTTATTTAAAAAATATTTTTCTCAAAATTTACATTATTCTGGGAAAGATTTTTTTTAACTGATAATTTCTGGAAAAATTTATTTTTTGAAAAAGATTTTCTTTAATAAAGAAATTTTTCTTATTTGTGTGAGAGCCTAAACTCAAAAATATATTTTTCCTTTTAAATACCTCAGCTGTATCCTCAATTGCTTTTATTTAAGCAGAACTAGGCATCTTTGATTAGCTCACTTGTATCCATCAGGTTGAACGTAAACCATATTGATTTGTTGTCAAGATTTTCAAAAAATACTTCTCCTCTATCTTATTACCGACTACTACTTCCACCTGAGGATCGTAGTGTTTATTTGGGGGTTCCTTATGATAACCATACAACGCCGTTAATTATGTCGGGGCCTAATACATTTCTAAATCCAGAAATTTCACTTAATATAGATTTGCCAAGTTGTGAAAAGAAAAACGTCCATCCATTTCATCATATCGACGAGTTCTGTCGCCTAAATATCTATGTGGTATGAAATGTTATTTTTAACAAAATGGTGTTATAAAAATTTCTTCTTTTTGGAAAATTGGCAATTTTTGAAAAAATTGGTTTTTAATTAAAAAATTTTAGTTATATCCTTTTTATCGTTTCACAGCCAATTTGAACCCGCGGCCGAAATTTTGAGAGTTAGTTGACAATTAATTTTTTTCCAAAGTAAATAATAAAAATATCAAACAAATGTTTCTAATTTTTATTATTTCTTCAACGCAAAAAAAAAAAAATATATATATATATAGAGTCTACTTCTGTCAGAACTTCCATTCATGAACCGATTATAGTGATTTTATAACATTCTCCCAATCATTCCCTATATATGTCCTATGTTAAGGGGGACTTTTACTTTAATTAACATTCTGATAATTTAAGCAAAAGGTGGATGGACGCATATCGGTATGTAGATACATTGGATCCTAAAACGAATTGTTTATAAATAATAAACGGAAATTATTCACATTTGTTAAAAAAAAAGTTTAAAGTGTAGGAACTTATAGTCCAAGGAATTATATGACTATTTTATAATAAAAATAAAATTTAGATGGAATAAAAATATATAAAAAAAATTTAACTAGAAACGAATCTAAAGCAAAAATAGTGGAAAAATAGTGATGGCTACAACAAAGTGGAATTTTACCTCTCTTAATAAAGTGTGGCCTACTGACCGATTTTAGAGAGAGTTCCTGAAACCGTAGACAAATTGCTTTCGAAGAATGTACTTAAGATAAGAAGATAAGAAAATATGCATTTAACGATACGCTGCTAAAAAATGGTACTTCTTACTTTCACTCGGAAAGCGATCTAATGTAGACCTTCTTGAGGACATCAAAAAAGGAATTAAAAAAAATTTCGAATAACCTTTAATTTTGAAATATTACGAAAAACCGTTTTTAGAGGAATGTAGCTTTTTAACTATGTTACTGTTTTCAAATTAAGTTACCATATTCAAATTAAGTAATGATTTATTCATCATTTTTAAATTTACTTCCTTCTTCTTTTTCGAAATTTTACCTTTGATATAAAATTTTTTGATTTTCTTCATATATTTTAAGACAAAGTATTTTTTAATATTTTTTTCTTGTTGTACCCAAGAAACCAAACGATATTATATATGTGATAAAAAGTATCAAAGATGATAATCGTTTTCGAATCTAAAACGATAGTTTTTATAGACAAAAGTATACCTTTCCTTATGATATCGTTTTCGGTATCGTAATTTCCAAAAATAGCGATCGTAATATTGGCATAATGTAGATTTTATTTTGAATGATGTTAATACAAAAAACAATGCTAAGAATAAATATTCTAAGGATGTGTAAAATAATTAGCCGAAATAAGATAACATCCTAAATAAATAGAAAAGATGCATATGTACATCATTCATTTTATTTTTGCAAATATTATGTTTACATGCATATTTCTACCATTAGATACATATTTTAACAATTATACACTTACATATAAATTTGGTTTAGACCATTAATGACTTATAGTTTACGTCTGTTTGTTGAAAAATTTTAATTTTAATATTTATACCAGTCGACTCAGAATCACTTTTTAAATCGATCTATCGATGTCCGTCCGTCCGTCCATCCGGCTGGCTGGCTGGACGTTAACCTCGTGCACAAAGTACGGGTCGCAAATTTAAAGATGAGCACCACAATTGCTTGCGACACTACTGGTTCTAGAGATGTTACTAAAGAATCTGAAGTGGTTCTGATTACTCCAGTTCTAGAACTAATGATTTCAGAACAAGTTCTAAAATTTTTCCTACGTTTTTAACATTAAATTGCCCCAAACTAAATCATTAACGTTAAATTAATCGAAAAGTTTATAATATTTTCAACAAATTTTTTTTATTAGCTAAATTTAAATTGTGTATACATATAGATTTTTTTTAAACAGCAAACAATTAATTAATTTTTATATCCAACCTGCTGATAATTTCTCGCCACAAGAAAACATCAACATAAAACCAAACATTTATATATTGAAATTATGCAGTTTTAAAAACATAATAATAAATTTAACAGACGCAATTTCCTGAATTTATGGTTTATTTTTAATCTGCATAAAAGACAAAGATTATCATTACGTTTTTCTACGTTTCTTTTTCGCCTCTTTATCCTATATGTGCGTGGGTGACTCAGCAAACACGAGAAATTGAAAATAAAATTTCAACAAGAAAATCATTCACTTTTTGTGTTATTTTTTTTTTTTTTTAATTTATGTATTTAATTTTAAGAATAAATATAAACGTGAATATGTTTCGGTCAAACAATTATATTTTGTTCTGTTTTCCTTTTAAATTATTTAGCATTTCCGAATTTGACGTCAGTTTGTTTTCCCAAATGTTATGTGTGTTTTTGTGAGCTACTTAATTTTGTATTTTCTTCTATCGATCATTTAAATTATTTGAAATGATTTTCTTTTTTTTCGTATTTAATTTAATTGTCTGAGAACGCTTGTACCTTTGAAAGTGATAACTGATCAGTAGAGCGAAAAAAAGTTTAAAATTTATATGTAGTACATGTGTTTTCGTTTACTTCTGTTAATATTTGTTATCCAAATAATTATTTGAAAGCGTGGCGTTTTAAATTTTGGTTTCTTTGTTTTTCGTGTTGAATAAATTGATTTTTTGAACTTTTTTTATTTGGTTGTTTTTATGATATTTCGTATTTGTACAGTAGCAGAAATAAATATGAAAACTTAGTAAATTTGTGAAATAACAATAATAATTATAATTCTACAAATTATTTTACCTCTCTTACATATTCTTTAATGAGATGGCTCTGAACCCCTCAAGGTTCTCAAAGAAAACATTGGTAGACATTGTTTAAGTTTATTTATTTTATTCGTATATTTGTTACAATTTTTCCAATTTTAATATTTATTGGGAAATTATTTCTAAGGTCTTTTTAACACGCTACAACGATATTACGTACCCTTAAGATGTTTAGAAGAATATTTAAAATGTTTGCCGTTTAGTTTTATTTTGGCTAAATTGTTTAATAAGACGACAAAGTATTAGCATTATCTGAAAAAAAGAAAATAAAAATATTTTATTCCTCCTACTTTTTCCCGAAACTGTAAATATTATTCTTATAATGTTCTGGCTAAAAAACATGAAATTGTGTTAGTTATTTAAAAAAAAAAAAAAAATATTATAATTTGTTTATATTTTCCTTATTACCTCGAGCAATTAAATTAAAATATTATAAATTCTATTTAATTATAATAAAATTCGTTGTTTTTTAATTAGATAAAACAAAGAAATATTTATAAAACTACCTTTTTCAAATTACCTAGAATCATCTTAAGAATTTCATAAAAATAAATATTTATTTTGCAAGAGCGTAAATATGTCTTTTCGCTCACGCTCTCGAACTACCCAGCCCATGGCTTCACATAGACGTTCTCTATCTAGTTCACGGGCTCAAAGTTCAGGAGCCTATAATTACAATGGCACTTCTTACAATGGTGGTTCATCAAACGGCTATACAACCGCCAGCAGTAGGCCTTTAAGTACGGGTTACTACCCTAATAGTTCCAGTGCAAACGCTTCTTCACCATATTACCAAAGTCCTTATAATAGCATGTATTCTTCAAGGGACAATCTATATGGTTCCGGTTCTTCAGGCCGTAATAGTTCTGGCAATAGTTATTATAGTAATGGTAATAAAACATCATCATTATCATCATTAGCATCGAATTATCGTCATGAATATAATGCTGCTTGCTCTAAGGAGAGTAATACTACTAGCCAAGCTGTCTCTGCCTCTGCTGCTACTACTTCTAATTCTTCTACAAATAAATATCAAAATTCTTCAAATTTGACTTCATTAAATCAACATCAAATTCATCATCATTCAATAACCATTTCCCTAACGCCCTCTAGCCATAATGGCCACAGCAACAACAAAAACATCAGCAACTATACTAGTGCTTATAATAATTCCAGTAATAATTATAAAACAACACCTTTAAAATCCTTTAAATCCTATACATGTTCACCACATGCTTCCTCACCCTTAGCCTCCTCATCGTCGAAATCTTCATCACCATTATCATCATCTACTACCTCTTCCTCATCAACTTCTTATGCTTCTAAAGCTTCGGGCATTCATTCTACTACTACCAACAACAACAAATCGTCCTCCACTTCCTCGATTTATGAAAGCAATAGCAAATATCAAAAATCCAACAACACATTTTCCTCCTCTACTTTAGCTTCAAATGGTTATGATGCTGGCTCACGTTACACTTCGAGTCCCTACAACAGTGAACGTTACATCAGTCCCTATACCTCCTCATATGACAAAGGCATTACAACAGCATCGCTTAGTTTGAATATGGGTCCCTCCTCCACTTCGTCAAAGAGTTCGAATCCTTATGCTTCATCTAGATCTCTTAATAAGACAAAAACTCTATCAAGCTCAAATAGCAGTTTAAATGCGTATCCCTCCACCTCCAGCAGTAATAGTGCCCATACACCAAATGCTGCCGCTATGGCAGCCATAGTTTCACGTAGCAGTTCATTGAGAGAACAGGAACGTAAATCAAGAACTCGTTCACGTTCTCGTACGGCGGCTCAGCGTTCGATCAGCGCTTCGTCGGAGAAGAGTGAAGGATATGAAGTACGTTTGAAACGAAATGGATTAAATACAAAATATCAAATTCAATTAGAATTTGAATAATAAATATTTAGTTTATCTTTAGTCCTTTCGTCAGGGTCGAGGGGGAATGAAGCGAAAAAAACTAATAAAAAATAATCTTATAGCGTTTACTTTGTGCTTAAAATGTTGTCATTATTTTGACCTTTGCTATAGCTATACAGAGCAAAAGGCAAAAGTTTGATTAGGTACTTAGTAATTATTTTGGACTCAAATTTAACTTTTAATATATTTTTCAAATTTTCTGATCTTAATCGTCATTTTGATCACCCAGCGTTTGCTTGATCTATTGGAATTTCCAAGGTTTTGCAAATCTAGGCAGCTCATGCTCACCTCGATAGCAAAAGATCGTTCTAAGAGAAATTGTTAAAAAAATCTAAAATAGAACTGATCGAGTAATAAATAATAATGAAAATAGAACATCTCAAATCGTTTGTTCCTTCGCAGCACCGAAAAAAATGTTAAATGACTTACATTTTGGTCTGATCTGCTTTATACTAATACAAATAAATATTTTTCAATTTGTAAAAATAAAATAAAAGTATTGTGAGGAAGAGTTAATGGAAATTAATGAGACTTATAAGCACCTTCTTGCCCCAAACCTGATGACGAAAGGGTTAATAAAAACTTGAAAGAAGTTTGCATTTAACTACAAACAAATAAATCAATTTTTAAAAAATAAAAAAATAATTTCTTAACAATTTAAATATTTTTTTTATATTAGAGCGGTAGTGAAACACGTCCGAGCCGTTCACGTGTTGGAAGCACAGCTAGTACTGTTTCAGTATCGACATCCACCTCGGCCACAGATGATAAGAAAACACGTGATAAAACCGAAAGTAGCGGTGATAATATTGATTATAAGGCTCTATGGGAAGCTGTAAAGTAAGTTATACACATAAGTAAAAGTCAAAGTGATAGAAAAGGACTCTTATGTGTCTTGTTTTGTAATTAAAAGAATCAGATTTAATTATTTTTTAAACTCTTACTTACAGATTGGAAAATGAAAAACTTAAACAACAACTAAAGAAAAAAGATGAGGAAGTTATACAAACTAGAGCCACCCTTGAAAGATTTGCTAATGCTGTAAGTAATTTTTCTTTTACCTTTTTGTTTTCTATCAGTATTTTATCAAAATATTAAAGGTTATTCAAAACAATATATACTTATAATAGCCAATTACCAAGACACTATGGTTAAAAACGGAATTTTCTACAAATAAAAAAGCTCAATATTTCGATGGGTTTGCTTATAAAGCGATTTTGAAATACACATTACATTATTGTAAATGGGAACAATATTTGTTTATATAAAATTATATCAAGAGGAATTTATTTTATAATATTTTTTAGGCTTTTGTATAAAGTATTTAAAAAAAAAAAAAAACACTAAAACTCTCCAAAAATATAAATATATTTGACAAAAATACCAAAAACAACAGCGCTTTTCTTTCTCTCCCTATTTGAAAATACAATTTTTAACACTATCCCCACCTTTACTGAATATTTTATTATAATATTAAAGGGTTTTTTTTATTTATTTACTAAAATGTGTTCCTAATAACCAGGATTAGGTAAACTTTTACTTCCCCCTTATGCAATGTATCAAATTAACCCGCTCCACCTTGGCCCCTTAAAAATTAAAACACTTTTAATTTTTTCATTTGCGCACCCTTAATTTGAAAACAAATAATTGAAAAAAAAAAAAAAAACAAACCAACCAAAATTTCTTTTTTGCAAATTAATAATTTTTGCAGACCACTAAAAATTCTCTGTCAGAGATTGAAAAGCGCGAAAGGAGAGCTATGGAACGAAAACTTTCCGAATTGGAAGAAGAGCTTAAGGTAAATAGCTTTAAACAAAAATTTTGTAAATTTCCTATAATATATATTTTTTTTTTAACTCTCACTTTAACAATTATAAAATTTGCTGAATTTTTAGTTTTTCTCTTTTTATTTTAATTAAATAATAATAATAATAACAATAACCATTGCCAGTTTTTAAAATACAAACAGTCCTTTTTTCTTTGTTTATTTTTTTGTTGTTTTATAAGAACACCAGACAAGTGTTTAAATTATTTTTGTTTTAAATTGTACGCTTTATTTTTTTACTTACACCATTAATATTTAAACAACAGCTAAAGCTTTTTGCTTATTTATTACTTTTATTTTAATATTTTTTATTATTATTTTTTGTCTATATAAAAAGAAAATTTTATAATTATAAAAAAAGTCAGCTATGTTTTTAATAATATCATATTTTATTAAAAATTTACATTTTGCTAGGTGTTTATTACGAGTTTCCAATTTGGAGAACATAAAATGAATCGTTTTTGTTTTGTATAATAAATAACTATAGAAGTCGAAATGTTCTAAATACATGTTTTTTTTGGAGTTCTGTTAGCAGCTTTGAATTATAACAAAAACACTTAAAAATACCGTATCGAGTTATTTTTAAAAATAGTTAATATTAAAAAAGTTCCTTAGGAACTGGATAAATTTGAAATCGTTTTAATTTTGCAAAAAAAAAAAAAAAAAAAGAAAATGCAAAATGCAAAATGATATATTTTTTTAATTATAGATATTTTAAAGACCCTTGATTTTAGAAAAAAATATATACCAAGAGTTTGAAACAGGTTGAAGAACTTATAAATATAAGTTTTTTCTTTAAATGTGTTTTCAGCATCATTAGCCTGTATTTATCCGGAGAACCACATTAACAAGTCGCTATCGGTAATTGCCCTTGTTTGGCGTTACCTAAATAGAGTTAAGCAAATTCAAAAGCTCGTTTCCATCATGTTTTACCTGGACGATGGCTTCACTTTTTTCCATTTTATTTTATAATGATTCAAAACATTTCAATGGGTTAAATAAGATTTACGGATTTTTGTATATTTTAATATATTTAGTAATATAAATATAATATCGTGTAATTTTAAAGAGGATTTACGTAATCTTTTTTGTTTGTTTCGCCTTTATTAAGGGTCTTGAAGTCTTCACAAATTTTGTCCCAAAAACATGAGGAGAAAGATATCCTGTTATAATATTTCACAAGTTATCAATGACCATAGAACAGGAGGAATGAAGATGTGGATCAGTTAAAGCCTTATCTTATGTTCTCTATGAAGTCTGTAAGAGTTAGTAGGTTCGACAGTTCCTCGTACGCCAGGAAGTCTGACAGATTGTGGTATTTTACTATAATGGGACTTTTGGGCCCCATATATATAAAATTCAATCATTATATGCGATACATCTTTCGGTTCATCACAAATTTGGCGGTCGCTCCAGTTTAGCACCCCGATTTTGGAAAGTTTTGTTTACTAAAGGTGTGACCAGTAAAATTTCTATTCGCCAGTCGAATTCGCCTTGAATAGCACTAGTCAGCAAAAAATAAATTTTTTGTGGTCAAGTCTAATATTCCCCTATTAATAAGGTAATTACACGAGTATATTTCACCACTTCTATGAAACACTAAAAGTTGCAGACGAAAATTGTCTTAAAGTCATCCTAACACTATTTTTTATTTGCCCAATAGTTTCGGAGTTATTCAGAAATTAGTGTCGGAAAAAACAATTTTTATGCAAAGTTGAAGAATTTTCTTTCTTTAAAAGTTCTTCTAAGAAATAAAAACGATAAAAACGTTCAGTTTTTTTATCCTTTATCATAAAGTTTTTAATGCTTCGAATAAAATAAGCCATGTATCATCAAAATTAATACCCTAATCTTGATTTTATTCACAATTATGTGGAAATCATTATACCTACAATTAAGTGGAGACACATTGTTTTTTCTTTAAACAAAAATATGTAGACTAGATGGAATTTGATGTGGTAAACGAGAATCTGCTTTCACTTTTGGTCCGCATCTTTTGGTGTTGTATCTAAATCGGACAAACCGTTCTTTAGTAGAAGAATATTACGAATAATCTCGAAAGGCCAGTATTCAAAGGGATTTAAACATAAACTTGGCAGCTGCTCTAATTGTGCCGATATGTCGACCTCATCAAACTAAGTTTTCTGCCAATACCTGAACCTTCGTTAGAGCAGTTTTAGGCATATGTCTTACAAATTATTGGGATAAAGAAATTTTTTTTCTTAAATACGTTATATAATTGTTAATCTTAGAGAATACAAAAATCTGCTTTAAAATGTGCATGACAGATTTTTATTTGAAATATCCTATAATATGATGAATTTCATTTTTTATGTGGCAAACCAACACATATTTTTGTTGCCTTATTTCTTACATGCTTCTATTCCATTTTTTATCTTTCCATTATGTTATGATTTATTTGGTTCATGAGCGGATCCTTTACATTTCTTTTTCGAATATCAATGGTACTATATACCTTAAAAAAAAAAAAAAATAACTCGATACAGTATTTTTTATTTTTTAATAAGACAGTCGGTGCAAATAACTTTATATATTATCTGAATAATACTCTCCTTGATATATATTTCGATTTTTGAAGCTTTAAGAAATGTGCGAAATTCTCTTAAATTTTACATTATTTTTTCTGACGAATATTCGTAATTTAATCTTGTTTTGCTAAGCTTGAAAATACATAACCAATATTGAATTTTCTTGCTCAAAAATATTTAAATTTTTAATAATGTCCGAATTTTAAAACATATTTATATTATTTATATTAATTTACTTTATTTTTAAAATCCGCTTTTTGTGCTCTGTTCAAAAATTTAAAATCAAAATTGAATTTTCTGAACTTGGTGAAATTTCATAATAAAGAAGATTTTTATTAGTATAAAACGTGTACATTTTGTTTATAAAGAAAAATATTTTACAGTTTTTTTCTTAGTTGTTCTTGTATTATAGGCTTTTGCTTATTACTATACTTTTATAATTTCTTATCCTTATTATTTTGCTTTAAATATGAAAATTTAATTAAATTAATTATTTTAAGAATTTTAAGTTATTTACGAGCACTTTAATAAAAAGCAAACGATTTTGAAATTAATTTAAAATAGCAGCAGAAAATTGTGAATTGTGTAATTTACATACACAATGTTAAATAATATTATAAATGTTTGCTTTATAAAATACTAAAATGTAATTTAAAATGTTTGTCAATTTTGTTAATCTTTAATTTTTGTGTTTGTTTAAAAACAATTTACACTGATATTAAGAAACACTATTGTTTTTAGTTTTTTTTTTTTTTATAAGAATACACACAAAGAAATGTGTTTAAAACTTATAAAATATATTATTTGACTATATTTTGTTTTGCAGTAAAAGAAACTGAGTGTCTTTTACACAATTAACACAAATACACAGAAATTTAATTATATGACGTAAGAGGTGTAAGAAATTCTCTCAATATTAAAAAATAAATAAATAACTAAATAACTAAATAAATTCCATATCAAACTTATTAAACTCGAAATTGAATTCGGTACTTATAAAAGGGACCAAGTAAAGAAATAAAACAAAATCATTTTTTTTAACATTTATTTCGGCTCTAAATTTGAATAGAATACAGTCTCTATTGGTCTGACAACGTAAACTGAATTTTAGCGAATAAATTATATATATAAAAAAATCTAATACATTTTGGTTTAATGACAAAGATACGATTGACCAAAAAAATAGATGGAGAATTTCTTTAACCCACTTACGCCCCCCTCACACAAATCTTCCCCTGCCTTGACATATATATGTGTGTGTCTATTCATTGTTTTTTTAATTGTGAATTTTTTTACATCATCTTCATTAAACATTTCATCGTTTCATGTCATATATAAAATATTTTTATATACATCTAATTGTTTTTTTTAGTTCATTTTAGTTTATATTATAATTATCTCTTCATATCGATGTCATATTCATATCATTTTCATAATTTAATGTATTTATTATCAATCTCAATCATAATGTAATTTTCGTTTTTTAAAAAAAGTCAACATGTTTCCCTTAAGGCATATGTAATACCACCTACAACTTACGAAAAATTGTTTACCTCTTAAATCGTTTATTTTTTTAAATAAACATTTTTACTGTACATTTTTGTGTTTTTTTTTTCCAAATTTTTATTTTTTTATCTAGCACGTTTGGTTTTCCTTAAATCTTATGTTTTTTTTTTTTTAGCATACTTTCCGGTTGTTAAATGGGAAATTTTTGTTTTCTTTCCGTTTTGTGAAACTCCTGAAAGTATGCCTAGAGTTTTTTGGCATTTAATTTTAGTATGATTTTTAAGTTCTTACTTTCCATTTTATTTTTTTGCTCATTAAACTTAAACCAAATTTTCCAATTTCAACAATATCCATTTATCATTTTAATATTCAAATTTAATCTCCCAAAAAAATTAATTAACTTTTTTCGTTTTGTTTTATCATCAAATCAAATTTATTTGTGTTTTATACATTCTCATTACATTCTCTTTTTTAATTTTTTTTCTCTATATCTCTCGCTCGCAATCAACGTTTTCTACCAACTTGTTTTTCCCCCGTAATTATAGCTACTGCAGAAGCTAAAGAATGAGAATGAACGTTTGCGTGCTGAAAATCGTGCTCTTACGCGTGTTGTCTCTAAGTTGACCTCGTCAGCCCAGAGTCAGTTATCGAAATCAAAACAATAAGAAAAAAAAAAAAAAAAAAAAACAAAAACAAAAACAAATCAAAAACTATATACTCTATAAATCATAATAGTTTTAGGAAATAAAAAAAAAATTGAAATAAAAATAAAAATTGAAAAAAAAAAAAAAATTAAAATATCTATATCAACATACATATAAACAATTTACAATTTTTACATAAAATACCCCACCATCCTTCTCGCCACTTAAAATTGTAGTTAAAATTAATTTTAGCCAAAAATATACAAACATAAAATTTTCCACTTTAAATTAGAAAAAAAATTTTTTTTTTTTAATATTTATAATTTGTTTTATTAAATTTAAGTGATAAGAAAGTATTTTGCTCTATACAGGTGTAATTTGTTGTTTACTATTGGTCTTTTATATTTAGGTATTTTGTTAATGGAATTGAAAATCATAAGTGATTAAATAGCATTTGAGAGAGAAAACAAAATTAGTTTTTTTTTTTTTTTTTTTGTTATAAAATTTATTAAATGGAAAATAAAAATTTATATTAATATTATCACAGTGTTTGTAAAATTTGTAATACTTAAAAGAATATTTCTTAAAACATTAGTTGTCTAAGATTAATGTTTTTAAGAATTTTAATATTAAAAAAAAATGTCAAAATTTTTAATTTAAATAAATATATTTTTAAAATGTTTTTAATTTATAAATTTTGTTTGCTTTTGAAATTTGAAAACAATTCGAATTTAATTTAGTTTAAACTCTAAAGAAAAATTCCATTTAGACCTCAAAAGTTATTATTAAATTTGAAAATAATTAGAAATTCAAAGGCAAGCATTTTTTGGTTCTAAATTTATTAAGTTCAAAATTACAAAACTATTTTGTGATGCTTAAAAAGGATTTGTTTTTTTATGTTTAAAATATAATTAGAATTATATGATTTTGATTTTTTTAATGTTTAAAATAAAATTAGAAGGTACTTTTTTTTAATCGCCACAAAACTAGTAATCCAAAGAAAGAACTTGAATTTTGAATTTAATGCTCAAAATTAATTAATTAATTAACTAATTAATTAAATTTAAACAATTTGTTGGAACTTATCTTAAATAATTTTTAAAATTATTTTCGAAAATTTGAAATATAAAAATTTTAAATTCGATATCTCTCAACAATAAAGATCTTGTAACACAAATTATTTAAAAATTAATTTTGAAATGCTTTTTAAATTTTTTTCTAATTCAAAACGTAATATCAAAAATAAAAATTTTTATAAAAAAAAAAACAAATTAAATCTGAAAGATTTCATCAAAAAAGACTATTGCGCATGAAATGATTTCGAAATTAATTTTAAAATTACTTTATCGAACTTTTTGCCTTCCGTACACAAAGTTTAAAAAGTTGTTTAAATTTTGAAAGGAAATCAGTATTTGTTTTCCCTTAAAATTAAAATCGAAAAACAACAACAAAAAGTATTTTTTAACGCTAAAGTGATTTCGAAATTCATTTTGAAAATATTCTTTTATACTTTTTGCTTTTAATAATGTTCAAAATTATGTTGAATTTCTTATTTCATTTGAAAATTGAATAAGAAATCGAATTTTAATTTTTGAGTTTGGAAATAAAATTTTAAGGATCAGTTCTTTGAACTTTTTTTAATAATGTTCAAAATTAAATTGAAAAGCTAAAATCACAGCAAAGATTTTGTTGCACTTGCAAAGTTTTCAAAATATTTTTTGTGAGCATTATATTTTTAATAATTATCTTCGGAAGACAAAAATGTTTTGAAACTTTTGTTTCACTTCATAATCCAAAAACAATTTAAATTAAAATTTTTTAAAATTTAATTTTTGTTTTAATGTTTAAAATTAAATTCAAAAAGTGAACATATTTAAAAATTTAAAAATAATTCAAACTTAATTTTTAATTAAAAAAATTTAATGTTCAAAATAAAAAAAAAAAAAAACTAAAAAAAACTCTATAGAAATAAAAATTTTGTAGAAAGATTTTGTCGCATGGGAAATGATTTCTAAACAAATTTTTCTTTAGAAAAATGTTTTAAAACTTTTGTTTTCTTTAAAAAACCAAACAATAATTTGTAACGCTTGAAAATAATTTTTCGAAGTTTAAATAATGTTCAAAATGAAATTCTAATAACAAAAGATTTTGCTGCGCTTAAAATAATTTTAAAATTCATTTCGAAAATATTGTTTTTGAACTTTTTTTTTAATAGTGTTCAAAATTAATTTCGAAAGCTGAATATGTTTTGAAACACAAAATTGTCGAATTCGAATTTAATTTTGTTTTCTGTTCTAAATTAAATTCACAGATTACAACATAACAATCTTGTCTGACGTTTGAAACTTATTTCCAAATAAATTTTTAAAATTTTGAGTGGAAAATTTTCAATAATATTCAAAACTAAATTCGAAAAATCTTATCATCGAAATCATTTCGGTATCAATTTTTTTTCTGCTCCAAATTAGTCGAAATCGTTCACATTTTTTTTAATAATGCTTAAAATTAAATTGGAAAAATAAAAATTTTTGAAAATTTAAAATAATTCGTATTTATATAAATTTTCTTTGTTCGAAATTAAAATAGTACTCAAAAAAATAAAATAGTTTAAAAAAAAAACTTACTTTTTTGAGAAAAGTTTCTTTTTCTTTTAAGTAGCAAAAGTGCAATTTTTAAACCAATGTAACTTTTTTGCTGAATGGTATTTTTTTAATTGACTTTTTTATTTTTCGCTTTTGAAAATATATATATATTTTTTTTTTTCGAGAAATAAAAGCTAAAATTTTTTTTGTTTGATATTTAGTACTTTTTTTAAATTGGTACATTTCAATCTTTACATTTGTAATTAAAAATTTAATTTAGAAAGGTAACGTAATTCACAATAATTTTGGATTTTTTTTAAGTGGACAATTTGACATTAAATATTCTTATAAAATAATTCCAATTTATCGATTAAAAACCGGGGAAAAATTTAATTTTTTTAAATTTTGATTATTTTTATAAAAATTCTTTTTAGTTAAAAAAAAAAAACTAATAAGAAAGTTTTAATACAAACTTTTTATGTAACTTACATGAAAATAATACGACACTGTGTTAATAAATATCAAAATATCAATAAAATTTACTCTAAATATTAAAAAAAATAATAAAATACGAAATTTAAATAAAAAAATGTAATGATTTTGTGAATTTGTTTCTTGCCCTTATAAAACATAAAACTCTTAATATTAAACTAAACAAATATATATCAAACATCCTTACCCACCATCACATTCTAATTGACAAACTTTTAAAAACCAAAACTAATCGACTTCCATCAACAAAATATTTATTCAACGCAACATTAAACTCAAATCAAACACTATCAAATACGGCTTCTTCATTCTCTTGGTGTGGCATCAATGATTCTGAAATTCATCCTGAGAGAGAAAAAATAAAATTAATTAATTCTAAAACTAAACTGAGGAATATTTATAAATCTACTACTTGAACTTAAACCATTTGCTAAAATTCATCTACACAACCGGGGCTGCAATTATGATGATTTTCAAATAATGTGATGTTAATAATCGTATTGTGAAGATGATGACGATGAGTATGAATGATTCTTTCTACGTTTTGTACAAAAAAAGTTATATTTAAATAATATATTAAACAATTGTTTTGTTGTCTTCTGTCCTATATATAATTGAAATTTATCTCTAAATATTTTTTTTTTTCGTTTTCAAAATTTTTTCATTTTTTCCCTATAACTTGGCTTTAAACGCCCCCTATATTTGTTGTGTTTTAGTATTATTAAAGAAAATAAATTAAAAATTTTAATTCTTTTTTTCCTTTTTTTTTTTAATTTTAACTATTAATTGTTAAGAAAACTATAAATTTATATATAAACATAAACTAAAAATTTGTTTAAATAAATGTTAATTATTTATTTTTTTGATGGTTTGTTGTTTTTTTTTTATTTGAAATTTCTATTTTAACTAGATGAATTGATTTTTAACTAAGTTTTTTTTCTTAATTTTAATTAACAAAATTTTGAGTTTTTGGAATGAGTTACTTTCTATCTTTCAAATCTTTTTGGTGTAAAAATTGATTAATTGTTAAGAATTGGTCTATAATGTGTAAAGAAATAAAATTTTCTGAATTATTAAACATTTAGGGTCTTATTTCAAAAAAAAAAATATTAAATTTACTAGATATTAGGCTAAAAAAATATATAGTTTAAAACAATTCATAACACATATCGTCACCTAAAATCCAAAGGCCATAACCAGACTTTTTAATTGTGCAAATGCAAAAAGCCGTACCCTCAATTTTGATTTTTTACTTTAAAATTATGCATTTAAGTACAAATTTGTAATCGTTCACTTGAATCAAAAATAGATAAAGCATAAAAAACTTCTCAAAACAGATTTTTTTATTTTCTTCACAATCTGTAAGCCTATATGGTCAAATTTATTATATAATTTTTAAATTTTTATGGCACATTTTTATATTTCTAAATAAAAAATCTATCAGAAAGCTCTTAATACTATTATCAAGCAAGAAATTATCAACATTGTACTTTCATTTAATGAGATAAAGTGGTAATTAATTTTAATTTAAATTTATTAATAGAATGAGCAAAATGTCTTTCATAATATGGTATAAGTTAGTTCCAAATTCTGCATATCCTTACAACTTAAGATCGTTGCATCATCAGTGAATTGAATCGAGAACATGTCAACCCTTGTGATCTAGATGAGTTCCCAAACACAAAACGACACGTAATGTAGCCTGATAATCCAAACTTTAAAGCTTTATAAAAAAGTAACATCGATCTTACTTTAACGTAATCAGGGAAAGAAGAGCCTACAAAGTCTATTGTATGAACTGAAACATGATCGTGTAAACGTATAATTCTGTTAAAATATTTTTACAGGAATATATCTCGAGTCCATAGAAATAATTGGCATTAATGTCGCATGTGTTACCAATTTCCGATTCTTCAAGGGTAAATAGTAATGAACATTGTAAAGCCCACGTAATCTAAATGATAAACGAGAAAAATGTAATTAATATGGTAATCAAATGTTAGTTTATTATTAGTTGTGTGCAATAAAATTGTTATCACACCAGTTTATAATCATATTTAAAGATCTTTGAATTTCAGCAAAATATCCTACAATATTATTCCTCTTAACTGAGAACAGTAAATGTAAGTCATCTCCATAAAGGCAACTAAAAGTTGTAGTAACGGAGTCAAAAATGTAGTTTATGTAAAAACTAAAAAGTAATGGCTCTATTACAGGGCACCTCTTACAATACTTTTACAGCCAGAAACGTTTTCCCCATATTGCATAAATTGACTTTTGCCAAACAAAAATGACTCAAGTAACACACAAGCAGCTTTAGAGAAATCAAATTGTTGAAATAATTTGTTTAAAAGAACTTGATGACACACAGACTCATAAGCTCTAGCTATTAAGGTCCAAACTTAACAGTATAACAATGTAGTTACTTTCAATTCTTACCCTTATTTCCTGAACAAGATTGGTAAACCCTGATTCGAAATCCAAAATTCTACTCTCACAATTCTCACTTTCCATAACTTGATCATACATTATCATTTCTAAAATTTTTGGTAGAATACTTATTCGTCTAAAATCTGAAGGACTTTGTGGGATTTTAATTTTGGGCACTGGTATAAACTTAGCGTTTTTCCAGCAACTCGGATATTTTTAGAATATTGTTAAAAATATACAAAATGCATCCTGCTATCACTGGAAAATTAACTCTGGATCAATAGCTTGTGATTTAATCTTGTATAACAAGTCAAAAATTACCGTTACGGTTATTATGGAACTACTAATAGGAGGCATTTAAAAATGTTCATTGCATTGCTCAACGTCAACATAAATCTTCTGTATAGTCGTATATAGTCTCCTTGACTTTGTTTTGAGAATACTTTTTGGAAAAAATACTTTCTGTTTATAGACTTCGTTTTATTTTTATATGTACAATTAATACGCCATGTTTCATTACATTCTCAGTATATGCTCCATACATCCCATCCCTTTGTTCCTGTGCTTGAGTAATTATTGGTAGCTTCATCAAATCAATATTTCTTTTCTGTAGAATAGCACTCAATGGAATATGTTTTTTATATAACGTTTTTTTTTTTTTATATATACTGCCCAATTGTATCTGGGTTGTTAAATATTCCACTTAGATCAAAGATTTCAAAGTCATTAATAAATAACTAAAGTTCTTATAATTCCTTACTAATCTTTTTTGGGGCGCATATTGATTCACAATTCTAACAGATATAAAAATGATCGCATGGTGTGAATTCAGGGCTGGAAACTCTATTAAACTTAAATTCGAAAGCAAAAAGTATTGAATTAACCTAGTTGTTCGTATCCCAAGAGCAAAGTTAAGCTGATATGAACAATATCTAATCTCATTCTTCTACATACACCCCTCATCCGATCTCCCTCCGCAAACAGGTCAATATTAAACAAAACATTGCCATAAAGACTAGAATACTCAGCAATTAAGTCCTCACAACTGAAAATCGACCTATAACGCAAATGAATTACACCAATTAGTATTTTCTCAATCGCAAAGATTTTAACTTCAATAAAAATACATTCCGCTATACCCTCATTCATGATTTCGCCAACATATTTAGATCTTAATTGTTTATTTACGTTAACACATACTCCTCCCCCTCTTCTAATAGATCTGTCACTTCTGTACAAGAAATAGTCATCTATAGGAACTAAATTATCAGATATACAATTATTCAACCAAGATACTAAAACTCCTATTACATCAAATGTCCTATCAGAAAAAATAGTTCTTATTTCATCCAGTTTCGTATTATTTTTTTCTATTCTATTATTTCTCTGAGCACTCATATGTAAGATGTTAAGATTATTCAAATTAAGATTTAGGTTTTGTATTGCCACAACCTTGATAAGGGGACCCAAATTGTTATTCATCAATAATATAGAGAGAAACCTTTCATACCCATAAGAAAATTAACTTAATATTATTACTTCCCAGCAAAAACTTTGCTTTCCTGGTAAGCTAGCAGGTATAATTGGAAACAAAAATAAACTACTTATTTTTTGCCTGAATAACTAGTTATTTTTGTTCGACTTCTCCACAAATTCAAGTAGTTATTTTTTGACGAAAATAAAAATAAAAAAATTTTGCCGTCAGTGAGACTCGAACTTGGACACACACTAGCCATTCGTTTTTACTGACTAACGTCTTACTCAGTACACCATCCCGCACATAGCATCCTAAGCGACAAAAACTCTATTTAGTTTAAAATATCTTTTTAGACATTTTGTTATAAAAAAAAACAGACTCAAAATGGGATTGAACCAACAACCTTCTGGTTGATAACCCAGCGCTCTAGCCAACTGATCCACGTGATTGCAATATTACTGTCAGAGTAGGCAAATAATAATGACGCCTCATTACCGAGAAACTACTTTAATAAGTAGTTGCCATTAACGGAAACCAAAAAGTTTTTGCTGGGTTAATATAAAATTCAAAATATATCTTACTTAATACTTAATACTAATAAATGCATCGAATTTAAAGAATAATACTACAACAGTACTTGCCGTCGTCATAAAAATTATTTGGTAAGGATGTCAATAAAGAAATTGTATTTTTAAAAATATTTCCAATTTAAAGAAAATTTAGCAATATAAAATAACAGATAAAAAATTAGAAGATATTTAATACTCATATAATAGAAGAAAATTCTATAAAAAAATAAAAACCGCTGTTTAGTTTACGAAATTGATGTTACGGCCTTTTGACTTTTGTTAATATTGATTTTAATTTTGAAGATTTGAATACGCAATTTTTTGTGTAGATGTATTTTGGATCAGTGCATTATAACACAGTAAAATACCAGTCATTAATCATTTAGTGGTTACGGCCTTATACATTTTAGGTGACGATATACAGCACATGTTTTACTTTGAACTATCAATACTTTGTAGTACATTCAGAATAAAATAATTAATAAAATTAGGGACATGAAATAATATAAATCTCATTGATCGATAGTGCTTGCCCTTTTCGAAGATAATGAAATTAATTGTCCACAATTAACACCAAACAGTTCCATTCTGCGGCTGCATTGACATTAAGAATGTCTCTCGTTACTCCTTTTGATTCTCTGAGAACTAAGATTTCTTTCTCCAAATATCGTTCTAAAATTTCAAAAAGAAAAAATTTGTTCTGGACATTAATGGGTTCACTTTAGTTACCCTGCTATTTGAAATAATTTGAATTTATACAAGCCTGCCCGAAAATTGGATTTGAAAGGAAAAATTCATTTAAAATTTCAGTTTAAATGTAAATGTGCAATTGATGTGTGATGAATTGCAATGTAAATATCATTTTTAATTCTCAGTTACTCAGTCTTAAATTAAATGTAACTTTTATGTAACGATTAAGTTTAAAAAGGTTAAACATAATCGAGAATTACGAATGTTTAAATAAATTTAGAAAGATACGTAGAAAAAACTTCGACTTTCTCAGTTATTTTAAAATATAGATTTAAATTTGTATGGATTCTCTTTCAATATATCTTTCGAGATAAAAATTTAACAAATTAGAATTTGAAAATTGAATTTTTGTGTTTAATTAGTCGAAAAAGCCTTAGATTTTTAGATTCAAAATCGACTTTTAACTTTTTGACATTATTGGCAATATCATTTTTGAACTATCTTAAAAACAAAAATATTGGATATGTGTTGAAATTAAATCCTACATGTTGAAATTTAGATTTTAAGCTATTCGAATTTTAACGGACAGAGTTTAGATGATTATCGTTGTGGTCTAGGTAAACAATGTCTTCATGACATAATCTAGAAAGTTATTGTGTTATTCGATTCGAAAGGAATTAGTTGATTTTATACTAACATTACTAGGTGGGTCTGACTTTAAATCTAAAGAAAATTCCCAGAATTTATCTTTTTAGATTTTTGGATGTTAGTAAAAATCATTATCACTATGTTACTTGTTTATGCGCCCGGTTTTTGCAAATAAAAATAATTGGCAAATAATCAAATCAATGTTTATACGAAAAATTGCATATAAACATATTATTAAATTATTTGTTCTGTCAGATGGGAAAAATACAACCATTATTAACGAAATTTCTATAAACCTTAAAAGAAATGACAAGCAAATAGTTTCACGATTTGTTTTCGTGGGTTACTTTTTTGCAAATATTTATTTATTTATTAAAATTTACTTTTATACAATAAATAAATAAATTTTTAAATCTAGCCTGCGAAGCTATTCAGCTTGTTGTTCATTTTGCAATATTTTCAATTGCAAGTAAGAAGTACGTATAAACGTAGTGTCAACCTCGAATTTGTAATCTGGAATTTTCTAGTATATAGTTTATATAGTATATAGTTTATATATATATATATAAATATATATATATATATATATATATATATATATAGTTTATATATATATATAGTTTATATATATATATAGTTTATATATATATATATAGTTTATATATGTTTGAATTTGTTTAAAATCTGGAGAAATATTGTGTAATTCGATTTGAAAAATAACATTTTATAATTGTAAAAAGTTCTTGTATACAATAACAGAAAGGGAGGTAGGAAGGAGATTATGCGCCATGGGGGTATATCTGCCATTACCAATTATTTGAAAGCTTAGCAATAATTTTGATATTTTGAATTTGTTTTTTTTTTTCGAAAGATGCGAAAATATTTTTATATCAATTACGGCTATGAGAATACTTTAGAAAAGAGTGACGAATGGTTCCCCTTATACCCTATCCACGAAATTGGTTTTACGTTTTGACAACAAGGTATAAAGAAGTGACCCGGAACTGAAGATATCGTTATCTCTTTCGAACCTTGGCATAAATACTAATAAGTACATGTTTCATAATTCAAATTTTACGAATCTGTTCTAACTTGGGGTTTTGAAAAGCTTGTGGTTATGTCTGAAAGATCTTAGAAATAACCTTTCGTTCAGGCAGACTTTTGCAACGGGATATATAGAGTAGTCTGTTAAAATTCAAATAGTATTCTCCAAAATGGTATTAATGTATTTATTACTATGTTTATGCATTTATTACTATGTTTATACGCATCTCTTACCTGGAATTAAAACTATTGCAAAATAACAAATTTTGACGCATAAATGATGAGTTAATATTTTATTTGTGAAAAAAGTAACTTATGAAGACAAATCGTGATTAGTGAAACTATTTGCAAGTAAAGCGTACAGCGTTGCAATTTCTTTTTACATTCATAGGATTTTCGATGATAATAATTGTATTTTTCTTTATGTATTTGTCGTATAAACATATAGTTTATTATTTGTAAACTATTTTTATTTGTGTAAAGCGGACATATAAACGAATATATGTTATATAAGATTATAAAGCAGTTTTCTCGTTACGTAAAAAAAATTATAACCCAGCATTAAGATTATGTACGTTTGCCAAGCACTGGTTCCTTTCAACGTTGAGTTCTGAACCATGTAATATTTGCTACACTTTATTGTATATAAATAAATACAAAAATATATTTTTAAACTATTTTAAAAAAAATTTAAAATACATTTTTACATAACTATTTACATTTATATATATATCGGAAATCCACATTATGTAGTAGTATCATTATTAATCATGATGCATTTTAATCAAACATTTTGTCTACATTTCGTCGTCGTCTTTTCATTAATCAATTTATTTTTCAGCAGAGGAATTTTTAAACAAAATAACAATTTTCAAAATTTATAATTTAATTTTATTTTTTTTTCTTGTTAATATAATTTTTGCATGAAATATTTGGCATGATTTTTATATATTTTTTTTTT